>CM056994.1:71321172-71335146 GCA_029891345.1 Dryococelus australis | reverse complement strand
GTAACGTGTTTCTTGATGGCTGTGTGTGAAAGTATGTGGCTGCTTTGAGCCATTAAGCTGGCTCAGTGTGTATGTGATTGCAAATATCGGATACACGCAATTTTTAAATTTTTACCGTTAACAGTTTTTACGACCAAGTTAATTATTTTAAAGTCATGTCCATTTATAACAACATTGTATTTGCCCTAGTGGTTGAAACACAGTCGTGTAACGTTCTTACGTTCGAGTGATGTGAATTTTTTTTTCCACAATCCCAACGAATTACTCAGCAGAATCAGAAAACTTTAAATATCTAAATATGGAAATACATATGAACTGAATAAAAGTTACGTTAGACCTATTTGTGTGCATGCTTGCCTCTACCTGTTAAGATTGGCTGGTCATGTTAAAATGAGTACTTTTGAAAGCCCTTCTTCTTAAGTTCTATTTATATGCACGTTGTGTGATATTTCGCCTTATGTAAAATTAACATTGGCATGGGCATTGTCACTTTATTCGTACGTTGATGAAGTGAAAATAAAATTATTATAAAAGTAAACATTTAAATAATCTGCTCACATTTATATTCCGATGCACAAATTTAAGTCTTCACAAATTGTTACCTAACAATTTTTATTTGACGTAAATATATGGAACTATTTTCCCTCCATCTTTACCAACTTTACTGGACGCGTGCCACTCATTGCACCCCTTAAAATAAATGCATGCAGGAGCAGTGACTTTTTTCTAAGGATGATTTCAAAAGTGCTCACTTCATCGTAAACAACCTTTAATATCCTGTATCGTATGCAACAAATATGCTTATAATGTGCGTCAAATAATAATAACGGCAAGAACAATCGTCACGACAGACATTTTGAAAACGTCATAAAGTTGATTGTTATAGGTCAAAATTGTGAATATTTGAACGTAATGGTTTTTGAAATATGACAGAATTCTTTGAACAGCTGCAAACAGTAAACAGCTTATTTGACAGTTATAAAAGTTGAAGTCACATTACAATGCTTATGTTTACGTTTAGCGGAAGGATATGTAATCACTAACCAAAATTAGAAATTTAGCAGTGCGTGGCAGTCTCACCCTTATCGCGCCCGAACTTCTGTGTTTCAAACACAAAAATAGCTCCAGGTAGGCACTCGGACCGACTTTTAAGGAGGATGTCTCGTACGTTGACTATAAGAAACAGTAACCAAAGAAAGTTCCTAAAATAAGTCAAAGGAGAAATATTACCAAGAGTAGAACGAGAATCGGAGATAGAGAATAATATCATAAAAACTCAGAATGCTTATAAATCTCATGCAGCCACGTGCACAAGAAACTTCTTTACCATCCTAACTTGAAGAATATGTATATGGTTTTTTTGTGGCAACGAATTTTGTCCGGAATCAGCCCACAAGTATAACCCAATATGACGATGGTTAGCAGAAACGATTAATCCTGTTCATACACGGAAACGGTATATCCAGGGCTCCCCACCCGATTTCGTCCTGTTAATCTGTTTCTAGGAGACGAACCGGAAATGACATTCCGCATACCCAAATCTTTGCGGACGTTGGGTGCGCACCGCATTCTTGCTGAAACCTGATTCCTACCCCTTTTAGAGATAGCCTCTCACCGATATCCTCAGAGCATTTGTCACGCTCGCTCGATAATGCGTGGGGTTCTGCTTATCGACGGCTGATACAAATAATGTCTCGCGATTAGTTGTTCCCTTCCCTTATACGTAAACACGTGTGCTGCTTGCGGTTATCCTCCCGTCCACTTGCACCAACATACCATTAGTCTCCATCGCGGTGTTTTCCCCCATATGCCGCAGAACTTGACGCACATTCGTTGCTTCATAGCATTAGGGACCCAACTCTTACACAGACTACGTAAACCTGACCACAGGGGTAGTATTGGGACATCGAGTCTTCCCAACAAGGCAACCCCCGTTTGATTCCCAGCGGGGTTCGCTCCCGTTTTTTGCACGTGGGAATCGTGCAACCCCATGCCACTGATAAGTGGATTTTCTCGGTTATCTCCCGCTTTCCCCGCCTTTACATTCCGGCGCTGCTCCAAATCCACGTCACTCCACCCTCATCGGATCTTGAGTAATCGTTGTAAGGAGTCGCCCAACTCCCTCCACTCCACTGTTTCTCGATAGTCACAGCATGACTATGGCGTGTCCTCCACTTTAGGTAGCGCTTCTCGATGTGTCCCTGGATGGTCATGTAAACGCGCGCCCATCTGTCACATGTTGCTGTTGAGGTAATACAATTTACCCAATTTTTTAGAAACAGCTTGTAAATGTAGTTGCTCAAAAGAAGAAATAGATTCAATTACCTTTAATATATACGGTAACATGTATCTATTACATCAAATACATTTAGAAAGCCTGATGATAATGATGACATATAAACAGTTTTAAATGGATGAACATACGAATTTTGAATATTTATAAACCCATATAATTTCTTTTCTTCTCAGAACAACGATTAACATAATTTTCTCAATCGTGGCAATGATTAGTTGATTAGATAAATAATATTTAAAAAAATTATTTAAGGCATATGAAGATGGACCTGTCTTTAATTAGTTATATTTACGAAATATGTTGAATTAAAATATTGACAAAATTGACAATATTAAAATCTATTTTTAGCATGTTAAGATAATATTAGAGATATAAGTTTACAAAGCGCATGCTAGCCCACTGACGTTTCCGTAAAACTCATATCTATCTTATCAGTACACAAAGAAAATATAACATAAAACTTAAAACATTGTGTTTCGCCAAAACCACCCAATTTGATGCCAGACGATCATGTTTGAAATCGAGATTGTAATATACTATCTACCAAAAAGTAATTGGGCACCTGTCCACAATGTTTGCTCGGTGGTTGTCACCCCGTTAGAATCTCGTGGGGCCACCTCTTGCAGCTATAACAGCAGCCACCCTGCCTGGCATGCTCTCTATGAGTGTTTGCAAGACATACACGGGGATTCGTCAGCATTCCTCTTGCAACAATTCGATGAGTTGAGTAATAGATTTTGGCCGTGCCTGAGGAGCACTCACCCGGCGATCCAATTCGTCCCAAATATGTTCTATAGGGTTGAGGTCGGGGCTCTGGGCGGGCCAGTAAAATCGGCGGACATCGTTGTTGATGTACTACTGCATAGTAGTCCTTGAAACATGGCACCTGGTATTGTCATCCTGGACGTAACACGAGTCCATTCCGTAAATATGCCACAATGTTGGGAGCATTTCACTATCCAGAATATTACAATAGGCATCTGTGTTCATGCTACCACAGAAAAACACCAGCGGTCCTACGCCGAAGGCCGTGAAACACAAGTCAACTGACGTACTGAATTACCCATCTTCACGCGTGCCCAATTACTTTTTGGTAAATAATGTATAAAATGGTGAATTTATCAGTGATCCGTATATTATCTATAACTTCGACTGCTCATTAGTTTCTTCAAAATTTTAGAATATGAATGTCCATATTCGCTAAAAGCGTTACCTTATATACGATTGTTAGTCTAATTTTTCTACGCAGAATTTTATTCATCTGTGGATATATTTATAAATTATACAAATTTGTTTGATATTTAATATCGTATTACTAACACAGAGCTAAGTCTGGTGTGGCAGGACTCCGTGGCGCAACGGTAGCGCGTCTGACTCCAGATCAGAAGGTTGCGTGTTCAAATCACGTCGGGGTCATAATGTTCTTACCTGTTTTACGTTTTGCTGGCCCTGCCCTCATAACTCAGGGGTAGGGTGGCCGATTTGTAGTTGGAGGGTCGCGGGTTCGCGCCCCGGTGCCTCCGACGCGACCAGATGCTCAGCTCGATTGTCGCACTGGGAATTCTTCAACAAATCGGTCTCACTAAAGCTTCGTTAGCGTCAAAAATGTCACAAAAAAGTCAAATGAAGATTTAAAAAAAAAAAAGTAGAGAAGTAGGCAGTACGCAAGTCTCATAAACTTTGAATGGTGAGTTCGAGCCTTATCCGGGACATCCATCAACTTTAATGATTTCGCTTGTATTGAGTTCTCTTTGCAAATAAATCTGCACATATTTTACTGTGCCCGTGCATAATGGCTTTACGCGCAAGAAAGTACGTGCAAATTTTTTTCACTGTATTAGTGCAGTTATAAAACACGTATGTTTGGAACATGCTTTTTAAGCATTCCAAAACGTTTACGGAAACTCTAATACCAAGAATTCGAGACACTTTAAAATCAGTACATCAAATCATGGAATTAAAAAGAAGAGTATTAAAAATTGTGTAAGATATTATCAAGTTAAGCAATTTAAAAATTCCGCAAAGCACAAATTCGAATAGGTCTTTGAGTAAGATATTGTGGTACTGGAACATTTTTTTATTACCAGTCCCATTATCTTTGGATTAGTTGGAATATTTACATTTATTTTCACATAGTAGTTGCCTTCAGTGTATATTTGTGTGTTGCTACTTAATCACCAAATAGTAAACGCCATTTTGCTTATACGAAACGTTACTTTGCAGTAGAAGTCATTCCTATGAATAACGCAAGATGGTGGTAATATGCATTTATAATTATTACCACCCAGTTCGGAAAATTACGTGCTGTTGATGTAAATGGATTCGGTGAACATAAATACTACTAGAATTTTTTTTATCGACAACTAACTTCTTATAGCAGCATAAATGCAAAACTCGTGCTCAAAGTGACTTAATTGGAATTTTTCTTTATAAGGTTTTATTAAATAGTGCTTCGTCTTGGTGCAGAAGCATAGCAAATTATTTACGAGGTAGGCATTTATATTATTTTCCATCGAAAGATACCTGTAGTAAAAGATACTCAATTTCACTGTTTTGAGTATCTCATATAAATATTCGTCAAGAAAATAATTAAATGCCTTTAACATTGGAAAAAAATCCTTTATTACAATAATATACTCGACTTATTTATGTTTAAAATGTAACTATAATTTCATCTTTAAAAGATGTTGACAAAATGATACTATAAATTCCAAAAGAACAAACTCTGTTGAGCACAATGGAACATAATTAAATCTAGTGTGACGGTTGCCATATCGTTGACGTTCAACCACATCGAATACTAACCAGTGGTAAGCTACGTTTACAGACGACAGCGGGCTGTCCGGGCTGGTGAGATGGTTTATGACGTGGGTGGTGTGACTCCCTCCTCACAGCGTCGTACTGCAGCTTCATTTACACTCTTCTGAAGACTACTGTGCTGCATGATTGGTGCTGGTGACTTCACGAAGAACCACCAGCCAAGTACAATAATATTTCAAAATATTCTAGAGGCTTCCTTATATACAGCGTTTGCTATAAAGTGGGGAGTCCGTCCTCCTTTCGGGAAAGTTCATTTCAAGCTAGAAAAGTTAATTTACGTTAGTGTAGGAATATATGCGTATCTTAGAAACATTTTCTACAAGTATGTGTTGAATCGTTCAAATAATGTACGTTCTCTGATACGATGTTATTCCAAAAATTAGTTTGTTACGTCATTTAATATCTTTTTTACTGAATACAGGCCTTCATTGGAGGCAAACAGTTCCATACTTCCTGTATCGTTATATAACTAATTTAACTTTGATATAACTGTAAGAAATACTTTGTGGGGGAAAACTTGGAGAGATATATAGTTTATGTATGACCCATGTATGAGTATTAGCCTCTGTAAGAAAACGGGTGATCCCTGCTATGGTTTTCTAGTCAAATGTAATGTTTACAGGCAGAACTGCATAATTATAGTGCAACGACCTGGGAGAAGTCCATAGCAATAAAATTAACATCAAATACTAGCCAACTGGCAGTTATTTTGCATACCGCAAACTATCGTCGAAGTTGTTGGTATTCCACACCAACAGAATATCAATTACCTGGATAGCCCTGCTCACAATCAGGTTCTATGCAGCCGTCCGCTACAGCTGGACTAAGTCTATAAATGTATCTCTCATTATGCCTGCTACAAATGCCAATTAAGTGAATAGAGTATTTGAAGTAAAAAAAAAATTATCTAGACATCATGAAAGTTAAATTTTTGCAGAGTAGATTTAATTCAGTTCTTAATAAAAGTCGTATATATATATATAATAACCCAGGACCAACTTAGTCTTATATAACATCGAGCTATCTCAAACGTTTCCTAAAATATGATGATCAGGGATGTACATCGGATGTACGAAGTAGTACAGCAAAACTATTTCTTAATAAATAAATAATTATTATTATGAAATATCATTATTGTTAAATTAATTATAAAATTAATAAATTTATTATTATTATTAAAAGTGGAATAAACGAAAATCACAGACACTTCTACTTTATTTAGTTGAATAGTTATGTATACACTTATAAACTCTGTGGTGTTCTTTTTGAACTAAAATGATATAAATTAAGTTACTGTTCCTAACTTTGTGTACGTGAGTGTAGCCATTCCACCTGCAACATCCACAGATATATTTGAAGCAATTTCACTTATGTTTTAAAATTTTTCAGTTGAGTCATGTCACTCAAATTTTATTTCTATGCCCGGTTTTAATATGTAGTTTCGGTTAATTTTTATTTCCAAATTATCTGGAATAGTAATACATAATGTTCCATTTACTTGCACGGCAAACGTTTAGCTTATGTTTGTTTTATTTTATTACCTTTTCAGTGTTTGCCTTTGTGGGCAATTTTTTTTGGCAAAGTCTGTTTGTTGATTTGTCATTGCAATCAATTATCCCCTTTTGGTGCTCAAGTAACTGTTATTCAAATTTATGTCTGCAATGTTAAATTTATTATATATGTATAATAAATTGTATTAATGGGAGAAAAGTATTAATATCTGTAAATCTTCAGATTTTATATGCCACTAATTTTGTTCAAGTATTTGACGAATATTTTCGTTAAACTTGTATTTTTGTTCTTTATTTCGTTATAGGTGGCACCAATTTTAAGTAATGTCATTTAAAGTATAATTGTATTCATTTTTAAGTGTTTTAGAGGGCAGCACTATTGGTAAATCACTTTATTCCTGTATTAATTATGTTATTATTAATGTCAATATTTGCCGCCGTAAAATTTACCGACTTAATTATTTAGAAACCTAATGTTTTCAATAATTATTACTTTTGAGCATATCTTTTTCTGAAAGCAAATATAACCATAGGAATATGAATACTGCTATCGATATGTGTCATGTAAAGGAGTGCTGATACGATGTTCTTTCTTCTACTTCTCGACATCTTGAAAATTTGACTTGTTTATTGGTGACTACTGATATTATCCTGTATCATCATGTAAATTCTTCATTCCCGCCGCATTCGGTAAGTTTAAAGTGTAACTTATTTTCCTGGTGATTTTTTGATGTAATATTTAGGGCTGCGGAATTTTTATTTAGTCCATAAAAATGTTGTTTAGTGCGGTCGCAGTTTGTTGTGCCTTACATCATGGAGCCAATGAATTTTCGGCCATATTCACCTTGTGGACGAGCCGATGCATCCCTGTTGTTCGTAATAGTGTGAACGACCTTCAGGAAAAGGGAAAAGAATGGCGTGCGTCTGCACTACCTAAATCAGGAAAGAAAAATTATTTTTATTCAAAAATACATATTTTTTTTGCAAGCATGAATTAAATTGTACGGGTGTGACTAATCACCCATTACAGTTCTCAAGCATGACATGATCATTATTCTTCCTAATTAAAATCAAGAATAAAAATACAACTCTTTTTAACATTCTCATGAAAACATTATGTTATTCTTAAAATTAATGAATATGCTGGTTTTTGCGAGGTGTGACTCTGTTGTAATAAGTTAACCCCACTTTTAATAAATTTTACATTTTATCAAGTATATTTAATTATGCCTACCTTTATGTTTGGTGAATTCATTCGTATTGCCATCGTGTTAATTAATATAAAGTTCCAAGATTGTTTTGTGCTGAAACTATATGCATTCTGATATTATAGGAGGGTAAAGTCAATACTCAGCTATGTAACAAAATAATTATTTATTTACATGAAATATCTTTTATAAAGAAGTCATTATTAAATATATTTGTGGGTCACAGAATTTGTGCACAGTGTTGTTCTTTCATAATATAAATTCCCCTTATTCAGTTCTTTCTGCAATGATATCAATATTACTTTACTGTTTTTTTGTACATGATTGATTGTATTGTAATGATAGATACTTTTTTTTAAGACTCGGGCTAAGTCGCTTTCAACTTCTCTTCACAAAACATAGGTAAGAACAACCGGTTCCACCCTTTTGTATTTGCCATCTTCGGTCTTGTAAGCTGTGTGTTGTCGAGGTCTACTGCACCATCCGAGGTGGTGTATCAATAAGTCAAGGAGTTAATAGAAATGCCGAGGTTGTTGCTACTTGCAACACAGTTATTGATCCCTTGCAGTTTGCATGAGTAGTTTCTATCTACCAGCATTGTCCTCATCATTGCAATACGATGTTACTTTGAAACTTTTCACATGTAAGCAACATAAATCAATTTTAATGTTTTAACGTTGTATTATCAATCTTCAAATAGGCTATATGTCATTATAGATACCATAGTTTTTGAAAACATTTTTGTCTATTTATGTTCTAGAGAGAAAAAGTTAAGTATAAATCGTTAAATTTATTTAATTCCCAGTGTATATTTCCCGCAAAATGAAGAAATATATATGTATGACATGATTTACTTACACCATATAACATTTTAATTACGTACCACGTTTTAAAAATTACATTGCGAATTAATCATTGTACCCAAACCGATTCATACATTTTTGTGCACCATTTCGCAAAAAAATTGCGAATTAATAAACACATAAATTCATCAAGTGTTCCACTATCGTCTCTTTGTCACAATATTCACTTAAGTTTCCTGATATTCCTTAAATAAATATTTAAATATTTAACTGCTTTAACTTCGACAATACCTAGTAACTATTATCATTTTATACCATAGCTTCGGTTTTGTTGCAAAGGGAATTTTCAGCAAGTCGGTCTCACTAGAGCTTCGTCAATGTCAAATGTCACAACAACGTCAAATGAAAAGGAAAAAAAAAGGTAATGCAGTAACTAGGCAGCGTGTAAGACTCATCATATTTAGGTCGTGAGTTTTTTTCCTCTCCAGGGACACACATTTCTGTTTCCTGTCGATTCCATAATTTTTCCGGTACACATTCTATTGGATTTATAGCCTGTGGCAAAGTATTAGCAAATATAAGTATTTTTAAATTGCTTTTCAGCTTTTTAGATATTTAACAAGGACGCTCGAGAGTAGCAGCAGAATAAAGGTTGTGCTGGAAATGACACAAGTGAAAAATTTCTCTACATTAATTGTGTAATAATTAAAACCACAATTGGTAGTCAAATCACACTTTTCACACAATTTCACACAAATCACACAATTAACTTGTAATTTTAATCTTGGCAGTTTACACTGTTCTTGCTTAAGTAGGAGGTATGTTATTACTGTTGGAATTCGTCGGAAGATTACGTCACTTTGTGAGTGAAAGTGGTTTATTCAAAGAAGTTGACATAATTTTTTTCTGGTGTACCAAAAATAGTCAATGGGAAAAATTAAAGCATTTCTCGTGATTTTAGATGTCCCATCCGGTGTTTATGTGACCGATGAGAATAAGACAAATATTTTTTCTAATCTCTTCGAGAGCTTGCTTCGTAGAGAAAATCACTATTGAAAGAAGGCAGTTGCATAAAAACAGGCGTATTTATGAAAAATATAGAAGCGGATATTTTGTGGATTAAATAGGTTAAAGGATAGATTTCAAAACATTGTTTATGTTACATATACGACTAGACTGCAATTAATTCAAAATGTTCTTTAAGATTTGTGCGCTGATAACTTACAGAGAGTAATTTTTTTGGCAGTATCAAGCTTAAAATAGTACATAATTTTAATGTTTTGCTCTCTCAGTTGGTTACTGCAAAGTTGTATATATAGGCAAAAATTCTTCAGAAAGTGCATTATTGCATACCTAAAAAACTTCTAAGTCTAAAATTCTGTAGTGAAATAAAATTTATTTTTTAAGTAAATTCCATCAGGGGGTTTATGTAAATAGGAAATAATGTCAGAGATTCGGTACGACTACAACTTACCACAAGAAAACTGCTATAGAACAACAAACTTGATTGCCTTAGGAGTGATAGTGTCTTACTTAAGCCCTTATTAATTTTATGAAGTGTTTGATGGGATACACACAAATATAAAACTATTTTTACAAATTCGTTTCCTATTGTTTTTTACACAGAGATGGAAAGAGGCTGAAAGTTAATTGGAGATGGGATTATTCATGATCGTTAATTTTGTTTGTATAGTTTTAGTGAGCATATCCGGTATTTATTTTTAGCTCACACGATTGCCAATCCTATTTTTAGTGTTATATTCAACCGAGGATTCTTATCGTACCATTTTCATTACGTCGTTTCAACTATCTGTATTATGATTGTATTCCTGTACCAACTAACGTCATAATCTGTTTGTATCCAGAGAGAAAATAAAATACTTGTCACAGAACTTGCGTTATAAATTCTCTGAGACTCGTGTAAATATATTTATTAAGATTTACAATTATTACAACACATTTTTAAATACTGCAATGACTAAGTTGAGCCTCAAGATAGAGAATAAGTTTAATGATTATTTCATTTGATAATTAACAAAGCTGCTTACATTTAGCTTACATGAAATTATAATTCCAGACATTCTAAATCTGAACGCTACAATTTTAAAAAGAGTTTTGTACATGGGATGGTACAAGGTTAGCATATTAGTGAAAAGCTATTAAAAATAAGTCGACTGATATGTACTGTATTGTCAAGAAGTTACAATTTTCACGAACTGGACGATTTAATTTTCAATTCCTTAAAATAATTCATAATTATGTATTCGCGCATTTCGGGTCCAAGACCCGCAGCAGTGTGGTGGTTAGGCTACTCTCTCTCCACCATGGCAAATCAGGTTCGACACACCCTTGGATTGTCCCCGTATTTTCACATGTGAGAATCGTCTTGGAAGACGCCGCTGGTCGGCGGGTTTTCTCGGGAAGCTTCCGTTTCACCGCCCATGCTTCATGACGCTACTCCGTACTTAAGTCGCTTCTCCTCGATCATAGTCACCGAAATCTCTTCACTCTTTCACTTTAGGCATTATGTTTTATATAGTTTTGTTTGACTCTATAAAATCACATATGCCCTAACACATATATATGTATGACCTACAAAGTACTTAATAAATTACATTAATGAAATGTACCGTACATAAGTGTGTATTAATAAACTGTGAAACATCAGATACCGTGTATGCACTTAAGTGGCCACTGTTTATGGAATTAAGTGTAAGTAGGTCATAAAATTTAAGTCGACAGCGATGCCGTTATTGACAGCGTATGTGTTTGGAATTGGGTTTGGGTGTGGAGGGTCTGTGTATATATGTGGAAATATACCACAAATTATATAGTTGACTATTAAATTTTATTGGCAGTACTCCGGGGCGCAATGTTAGCGCGTATGACTGCGGAACAGAGTTGCGTGTTCGAATATCGTCGGAGGCACGATGCTCTTTTTTCTGTTTCGCGTTATGTTGAAGGATCTCGGTCATATTTTCAAACAAATACTAAAAAAATCGTAAAACATGATGTTAGGTCTTGGACAGTTAAGATCATTGATATAGAAGAGAGTTATATTTTGTCTTTTCTGTACCGTTGTGGTCTTCAAGGAATAACTGCTAAAGCTGGTAGTGGTTTGTTGGAAATGTGTTCGTTCAAAGGTCTCATTTCGAGAAGGAGCCTGCACCAAAGGATATTAGTGAGATTGAACCAAACCGGATAATCTGCTGGAAGACTTTTTCAGTTCATCAGGGCAAGGCAGACAATACTACTATGATTAGTGTTTTTTGTAATGCATTTATATATTCACGTAAGAAGATGAAGATGGGACTTGATGATCAGATTTGGGTTGTATCGGGAATTAGCTGGTACTACTGGTGACATGCATATTCTTGGTCATGTGAAAATTAATTTATTTTACTGGAAATTTTAAACACTTACAGATGTGAATTCACAAAACATTCATTAAGACGCATGAGATTTCGGGTAAGGACACCAAACTTGAAAAGGAGTAGGTGAGAGTTAGTAAAATCCAGACAATACAAGTCTAACTTCTATTTTTATATTTCTTGAACGTGAAAATTTCGATGCTCTTTTTGTAAATTGGGATTTAATAGGTCATGTCAATGTTTCTGGGTTTATGTGAGTATACAGAATGTCAAGAAAAGCTCAAAAGCATTTAGTATACGAAAAAAAATTATTTAAAATAAGGTAAAATTACTCTATATCACGGTAAGTACAGCATACAACTTCGTCACACAAAATGTAGAAACTGCACTACATGTGTACCATGTTTACTCTGCCCATAGCAACGCACTTTTCTGCACGGTGGATGCATGTAGCATGCACGGAACTTAGTCGCTGGATGCACTCACGATCGTTGCCATGACCCAGTACTCACTGCATGCTAACTCCATCGCCTCTTAGTCACTACTGAGCTCGGCTCGTTCCCCTGTGTACTTCACGACCGACACACTAGTTACAGCATTGTCACATCACTTCCACTTTATCTAATTGGAATACCACATGTTTGCTACAACGGTTCAGAGACCAATCATGACGTTTTTCTCGTAAGCAAAGATTTCTATTCATTCATACCAAAGAGTATCTTCTAATTAGCTTTGATCATTGATTCATATGCTGTAGTTCGTATCTGCGAATTACCTGACATTCTGTATGTTTCCATCCCCTACGTAGTTACACTTACCGAAATTTATAAAACTTAAACTAATATGTAGAACCAAGGAACCTTCACAACACCGCACTTATATGAGGAAATTCATCAAAATTTTCATTATGATATCTAATTGGATTCTTCTTATTTAGATATACTGCTCTCCATCCTTCCTCAATCACCAATCCCGTACAAATAATTATCTCGTGAACAACTTGCGATATAAACATTTCGGTGTGCAGCAGATAAAGAAACACACAAAATGTAATTTACAACTGCCTTATATAAGGTTAATAATTAACTTGAATTAAGGTATATTACAACATAATTTTATGAATGAACATTTTGCGTCCATTATCTCACAATTTACTTAACATCACTCAAGTCTTGTTTTGCATAGTTCTTTTGTATAATTTGCTCTCTCATACTTGTTTAGACTTCGTTCGAATTGTATATTTTCCTGAATATTTGTAGAATCAATCACAGTAGTCGAAATAAAATTATAACATCATACATTCACGGAGCTGTCTTGTAGCTTGGAAGAAAGAAATATGTGGACCTCTCTTTACTTGGTAGTATAGCAAATTAAGATCGATTCAATAAAAAAAAAAGATCATAGTATTTGTAATCTGCCATGAAGCATAGTTTCTTTGTGTTTCTTGGCGCAGATAAGGCAATCTGCTCCAGTAGTCTGTAGGGATACATAAGTGGGCTACTGTGGTTACATAAGTAACCACATCTGTCACAACAGTTTTTTATATAATTACGTCCTTGCTAAGACTCTCGTTAAAGAGTCCCAGGACTCCTGCGACCCCCCATTACCCCTTCCCAAGCATGAAACTGTAGGTTTAAATACTCGTATCTAATTAGCCAAACAATGCCAACAACAAAGGACTTCTTTCTGTATTATATTTCGTAGTCCTGATTTATGTAGACTTAGGTGCGTAGAATAATGTATATTAGAAACTTATCAGCAAACTATAATTAATATATAATTAAGTGCTCCTTACAGACATGGTAGCTTCCCCAATGTTATAAAGATTTCAAATATATTTACTGTAAAATATTTATGAATTTGTATTGGCAGTCTTAACTATGTGTCAATAACACTATAACAAAATACTCTGGTCATGGTTTGCCCACGCAAATTTTGTTGTGAACTTCTGAACTAGAATATCAA
>CM056994.1:67186087-67208587 GCA_029891345.1 Dryococelus australis | reverse complement strand
TAATAATGAACAATATTCTGAGTATGAAAAACATTCCAATCAATACCAGGTAAATTGAAATCACCAACGATAATTATTTGATCATGATAATCAGCCAATTATGACTAGAAAATTAAAAGAATCAATAACATTATTAACAAAAAATTGTAGAGGAAGATAAATATTTCCGATTAAAATTGTATTTTGTTAATAAAAGTTATAAGTAAAATCTTATAAAACATTTTTATGTTTTTTATATATTACTGTCGCCTAAGAATGAACCTCTTGCTATGTTGAATGGTGTCCTGCTTGTTATGTATCTATAAATATTTGGTAGGCTACAAGCATTTTTGATGAACATACATAGAGTATGGTTTTGTACAAATATTCGTTGGAGATGAAGTTCACTGTAAGCTACAAGGTTAGAAGAATTTAACTACATACACATATACGCTCAGTATATGTGACGACCTGTATTTCTATGAAATTTGAACATTATTTACAAAATAAAATACGAGAACTTAGATGAAATAATTCATTTTCGAATCATGAGTAATATGTGAATGAAAGGAGGAAAGACTATGTGACTAATTTTACTGAATTTCATATAAGCTCGACTGATTATTGCGAGCTACTTGGGGCACAAATAAAAATTAATATTTTCAATTTTTTTTTCTCTCCTGGACACGTAAGGTTGGTTAAAGTGATTAACTTTGACTACATAATATGTATATACAGGTAGCTCCAAGCCCTCAGTAAAAGCTCAAATTTTATTCAGTCGTGGCAGGAATCACATTGGTAGTAGTCTGGGTGTATGAGTTCGTGTCTGCTTGAAAATAAAGCAAGCCACTGGTCACGTGGAACAGAGTGAGGAAAATATGTCTATACACAAAGCTTCATCGAATATCCTATCATTAGATAAAAAAAACAGTGTTGCTTTTATTACAAAGCTTTTAATAACTTATGGTGTGGAAAGAGCAAATGTTCAAAAGGATTGCCCTCCAAACTTCTAAATGTGATGGGCATGGTATGTCATTAACTAGAAGCAATATTTTGAATTTGCTCTACAAAGAAGGTAAAGGTAGTGCTATATCATCTTGATGGTATGATTGGAATGATTTTGGTAGATATGGTGGTTGGTAAGTTTTCAGTATTATTGGTAGAAATTGTCTCACGATATGTTCATGTCTTCTTTGTATGATTTGTCTATGCAGCTAGTATGAAATGATGGTATGATTGACAAATATTTGGTCATGTATATTTTCGTAGTAATGGCTACTGGGTATGTTCTGGCAGTATAGTCTGTGGGTATTGCCACATGGAATGACCTGCTCACATGGTCTGCCAGTAATGTTGTTCGGAATTATTGGTTGAGATATTTTGGTTCGAGGGTTGGTAGAGCTTGTCTTATGGATAGTTGTATGGTGATCTGATTTTTTCTGATGGTAAGTTCTTTGGGAATGGATGGTATGGTCTGTCCAAATGGGTTGTGTGGGGTGCTATGGTCTGTGAGTATTGATGGTTGGAATTTTTTGGCTGGAACATTTTATTTGCTGGTCTGATGGTATATCTTATATGACAATTTGATATGGTTGGTTCGCTGGTGAGGATATTCTGTATGGAGAAATGGTATGATATATCTACGTGACTAGAAGTAATTCACTGGAATATTTCATAGGAATGTCTAGATGTTTTTTTAGAGCTGGTATGATGAAGTATTTGACAAAATGTTTTGTTTTGTATAGCTTATACGGTCTGGCCTAGACTATAGGAAATGACTGATGTTATGATCTTTCGAAGTATCCTGCATGGTATTGTGTTACAGGTTTTGGTAATTTTTGGTCAAAATATTTTGTACTAATAGCAACGGTTTGTTTCTTGACTGAGGTTATGTTATAGCATCTAATATTACATGATAGTTGAAACATTTTTCGTTGGGTAGGTGGTAGGATCTGGCTATATGGTTGCATGATATTGTATTATTAATTATGGTTCGAAGGAATGCTGGTCAGCATATTTAATGTTATGTTGATATAAACAAAACACCTGTTTCTGTTTCTAGCAAAATAAAATATGATATTAGGCTGCACAAAATTAATAAATAATTTTTAATTGTCAATTTTTTTGATTCATGGTACAGTTATAACAGTACAGAAAAATTTGCATACAGGTGAGCATATGCATAACTTAGAAACTGTCAGTTTTACTTGAATGATATTTTTTGAAGAGACATTCTAAAACTTGTAGCACTGATTCTATGCAAACACAACTCCAACCACTGTTCATTCATTCTCCCACTACTCCTCCTCCTCCACTCACTGATGTATGATATAAAAGTAGAAGAACACTGTATTCGGATTGTGAACCAAAACATTAGTCTGCCCATGCGAGTTACAGAGGAAGAAACAAGTATTGCCCGCACATCACGACATGGCAGCCTGTTACCCAACATCACTGCATTATTGCAGGTCCATCGAATTGCTGAAAAATATATGATTCGAAGTTTGTTGGAGGAACTGAATAGTCTATATTACGATAATGTATGCTTTTAATCGAAATCCCAGCAACCGCCAGAGACTGGTTCAAATTCTACAGGCCGTGGATGGGGTACATTATTTTCCATACAGCAATAATGACAAATTCATGCCTCCAAATGAAGCTAGGCCGAATTCTATGTTTGTATGAGGTGATAATGCTCAGTATTAAATGTTAGTATGGTTGGTTCTATGATGGGGTTATCCAGAATGTTTTTAGTACTTCCTCACTGACTGGTGGATATACAACTAGTATGATTTTATGGTAGGTATAACTGTTATGTTGATATGGTATGCCCTGATTGCATGTTCAGTTGGTTTGGTGGTATGACAGGAGTTTATCTTCGATGGTGTGGGTAGAATGGATTAATGGCATGATTTGTTTGTATGAGTGGAACTGTTTCATATAATGATTAGTTAGTGTGAGAGGGCCAGAGTGCTTAGCTGGTATTGTTGGTTAGTATAATTGGATGGTATGATAAGTTGGTATGGTATCTGAGAACTAAGTCTGTATGGGTGCAGTAGATGGTTAAATTGATGATGTGGATTTTATAATAGCTTGGTTAGAATTTATGATTAAAATATTCGGTTGGTTGGACAGATGGTATGATTTGTTTATACACATAACTGGTGAGGTTAGATGAGAAATGACAGTCATACAGTAGTCAATATATATTACCGTTATGATTTATTAATATGTCTGAGGGCGGTGTTTGATATATGACTGATCTATGCTTGGACTAGAGCACATGATACTTTGGTTTAGATGCTATTGTTATTTGGTATTAGTTTATATGCTTGGCTTCATGTTAATATGGTTATCTGGTATAGTGGTCACTATGGTTGGTAGATATATTGAGATGGATGTTTGTAAGCTATGGTTATGGTGAAAGTTATGATCTGTATTGTACTCAGTGCCACTGAGGTTATAGATATAATTATTTTGTATGTTAGATGTATGGTACCTGGTATGTTTTGTTGGTGCAGTTATTGGAATGAATGACTGGTATAATAGACTTTTTTTTGTTTATATCATGGTTGATATTGTTGTATGGTATGCTGGAGAGATGGTCAATCTGTTTTTTGGTCGATTTAGTTATTGTTATGATTGGCTGGTCTGATGGTGTCAAAAATGTTTGGCATGATCTTTGAGAATTGTTGGTATTGTTTGTCAGTGGGTGTAAACAGTATGAAGTAAGTAGTTGTTATTGTATTGTGTGGTACACTGCTTAAATATATATTTGTTGTATAAATAGTTGGTATAATCAGCTGGTTTGTTTGTCTGGTGTGTTGGTTGTAATTTTTGTTGATATTGTCTCTTGAATATTTACCAGGTGTCTGCTGATAGTGATGTTGTGGCAGACAAGTTACAGTTATGAATTTTTTTGTATATTTTAGTTGGTGTGGTCCATATAGTATGTTGGTTAGTATGTTGCAATAAATAATTTTCTGGTGCTGGTCGGTAGAGCAGATGGTATGGGTATTAGGTATGTTTTCTGGTAAGGCCTGTTTGAACTGAATGGTCGAGGTATCCTGAATTATAGTGGGTGGTATGGGTGGCGAATATATGTGGTGTTGATCGGTAGTGAATATTGAAGGGGTGTTAGGTTATGGGCTGATCTTAACATGGGACGAGCTGGACCACATCGCCTCGGATTATTATTAATGAACTCTAGTAATAAACTATTTAATTAGTGGGCTAGACCATGTCGCCATAATCACCCATTCGAATAATGACTGTGTTTTGGTTACATGACATCTTTACGGCGCAATGCCCGACAGGCACGCACATTTTAACATGCTGGTTTTGGTGTTAAAAACTTTAAAAATGGCTCAAATCTATTGAATAACTAACCTGAGATATTCTCGGCATATTCACGTTAACTTAAAAAGACACCAGAAGACCTGGGGTAATGGAAAATGTGTGTCAACATACATGCTAATTTTTCACATGCAGCAGCTCGCAGCCATGGCAGACAATTGTTAAGTGGAAGGGCGCTTTGGCGGTTTGCCACCTGGTGGCAGTACCTTCAGTGGCCAGCGTTGCTGATTGCTCGCCACTTGTGCGCGTGCAGTACAAAATTGTGGTGTTTGGTTATGCAAGTTCCGGCCTCGTGGTCAACATGCCGGAAGTGTTATTACATACTTCAATATTATTGGTGGTTTATTTTTCAATTATGTAGACCCCTCTAGGGGAAATAGGTGACCGCTGTGTCGGTTCACCTTATTTGGTAACGTCAACCACCTTTGGTCACGAATCTCACAACCCCTCTAAGAAGATTGTAAATACCACTTTATTCTTGGAATCATGTTATTTTCTGAGGAAAATAACATATCATTATTGTGATTGGTGGTGCCATGTGGCAGAACTGTGTATTTAATCCCTGTACATGCTTCGTTCGGGGTCAGTCAGCGATCTCAAGGGGGCATACTTCTACAAGATAAGTAGTATTCTGGATTTGATACAAAAATGTAGGCTGTTCCAGCTGTAGGACCTTTACGTAATTTGGACGTTAGGCAAGGGCCATGATGGCAGACTTTTTAAGACATTTTAAATGATCGCAAAATGTTGGTTTCTCATCTGAGACTTTATAATGGATAGTGTTACCTTCTGTAACAAGTTTGCGAACCCTTATAAGAGCCTGTTACCAAGTCATTAATGCAGGAATTTTGGTCGTAAACATTTGTAACAAAGACCATAATTGTGAAAATTGGTCTTAAACTTTTGCAACCAAGTCACGCCTTATTGTGGTTGTGCTATTAACTTTTTTTGTAACCAAGTCACGCCATATTGTAGTCTATGCTCGTGGTATTTAATATTTGTTAATTAATGAAAAACTTTACAAAGTTTTGGAAACTCCTTGAAAATAGTATTTGCTCACGGGAGTTAAGGCTGGGAATTGTTCAGCAGTTGCTCCTATCCACTTGGGATCGCGAGCAGATGATTTATATGGGAAAAATACTGTGTAAAATTTTGAGGTTACAATATTCACGTAATATTGATTAATGACAAATAAAGTGATATGTGTTACCATCTTAGTTTGCCTTGTGTTGGAACAAATATGTTCTCTAAAGTTCAGAAGTAAATGTTGGGCTGACAGAATTTAGTCCACCATTTTGTGGAGATTGTAATTTTGGGGTAACTTGCCCAGTGTATCTTGTGATGGCCTTCTGTATTATTAAATGGCCAGTTATTTGCATAAACATTACCCATATTTTAGTGTGAAAAATCAAAGTACTAGTTGGGTAACAACCACATTTTTTGTACCTGAGAAAATATGTGCATTTCACTCTTTTTTTTATTGTTACTTGGTGTTAATGTATATTTTAATTAATTTGAAATTTTAAGGGGCAGGGAAGTTCCTGTTAGCTTTTCCTTATGTAATATTGAAAACAAATGAAAAGAAGAAAGATAATAAAAATAAAAAGACAATTACCTCACTTCCTTGTTTCTGTTATAAGTCGTTTTCTTTAGTCAACTCACCCTTATACTGTATAGATACATGGTTCTTTTGCATGGCTTTTGCCATTTGGTTCTCTGTTAGTTTTGCTATGTTTTTATGCAAATCCAACCTTGCCATGCCCTTGTCTTAAGACGTAGCATGATCAGAAACTGTATAGTTGCTTGGTACACTCGAGCTATGATGGATGGTATGATTGGTATGTTGGGTGGTATGGTTGATTAGTATGACAGATTTTATTGGGTTATAGGGGATGGTATGTTGGTTGGCCAGGTATCAGTCCGTAAAGACAATCTGACAGAGGGAAGGAATATTTATGTTATGGGTTGGCCTGGACTGTAAAGTTGCTTGGTACACTTGGTTTATAATGTAATATATGGTTATGTTGGGTGGTATGGTTTCCAGTACATCTGCCTGGTGATTGTAAGTGTATATCAAATGGTATGGACAGTTTAGGTGTACCGGTGAGTCCTGTAATGCTAAAGCATGCTTAAATTAAAGTGGGTGGTATGGGTAGTCAGTGTATTTGGCTGGTGTCAGTCGGCATGGTGGATGGTATGGAAGAAGTTGATTGTGTTGAAGTGTTTGAAATGACTTTGTATGGTGTCGTCTGCCTGTTTGCTTGGTATGGCTGATGTGTTTTTGAGTAATATTGGGTGGTATGGTAACTACAATATTTAGCTGGTGTCGGAGGATAGAGCAGAAGGTATGGACAGTAGGCGTAATAGTGTCGTGAGTTGGTCTGACCTGTATGGTTGCTTGGTACACTCGAATTATGGTGGATTATAGATGGTGAATTGGTGATATGGTTTATCATAAAAGACTAAGTTTTTCATGAGTTATAGAAGATGGTATTGTTGGTATTTTGGGTGGTCTGGTATCAGTTTGTTGTGTTTGGTTGAATGATGTTAGGAACAGTTGTGACATGGGCTGGCCTTAAATACATGGTCACTTCGGTTAAAATGTTATTTTATCTGACTTTCTATTGGGTTACATTGTATTTTTAATATAATTATGCTTGCTTCAACAGTTCCTTTGTACGTGTGAGGTGAATTTTACCCTAAGTACTGACTGGCTGTAGGATGACTGACCTATACTTCAGAGGTCTGGTCATTTAATATTGTCAAAGGGGGTTAAAATAATGATAGGAGACATGTAGAAAAGAGTTTAATGAATTGTATCTACTGTATGCTAGGTTAGGTTCTATTACGTTAGGTTTGATTATTCTGGGCTTTGGCATATTAGGTTATATTAGTTTGGCAGATGGTAGGAATTTTGGGTGTTATGGGCCAACCTGGAATGTATAAATTGCTTGCATAAGGGTTAAGGTGTGACAGAGTTTCTTCCCGTGGGTTATAGACAATGGTGTAGTTGGTTTGTATGACAGTTTTTTCTTAGGTTACAATGGATGGTATGGTTGGTCAGTATATTGTGAGGCATGCAGGTATAGGTTTTGCTTGGAATGTGGTAGGTTTAATTTTTTCTGAACTATGTTAAGTCGAATTCATTAGAGTATGCCAAAAAGACTAAAGGAGTATGTGAATAAATTAAATTTTATTTTATAGATGTGTTTTAAGTACAATATTTGTGGTTAAGTACTACACACAAGGTGAAAATTCAACATGAATAAAAAATATATATGTAATATATGAGGTGAGAAATTAATATGTTATAGATAAAGTTGGCGGCCTACAGTGAGCTAATCTGGTGGCTAATAAAAATGAAATATTAGATGGTGGATTACATTACACAAATAAACAAATGAGGTCGCCAGTAGACGAAACAAGATGACTGCACCAACAGCTTGCCTATTGACTAATTCGCGAAGGAATGAGAGAGAATCCAAGATGGCGGTCTGCGCAGCCAGTTTTTAATTAAGTTGTCAGCAAACGAAACAAGATGGTGGTTCGAGTAACCAGCAGGTGATTAAATCGAAAAGGAATGAAAGAGAAATTTCAAGAAGGTGGCAAAATGTAAGTAATCATCAGATGACAGAATGGGAAACATGATGGTGGCCCGCTTACAAAATCAAGAAGGAATCACAGTAAATGTATGAAAAAATACATAATCATAAATTTTGTACAAAATATCTTTTAAATTGAATTAATATTTGATTTCATAGATAACTGTCATAAATGTTTCTTAAATGGCATCAGTTGCAACAGTCCTTGTACGCACTGGAGATACACCAAACATTAACTATGTATATAACAGAGTTCCTACACGAGGTGACTAATTGAGTTCTTACATGATGACTAGGTAATGTAAGGTTAGTTTGTGTTAGGATAAAGTGGATAGTGGATTACATACAAAACTTTAATATTGGCGAATGAATGTAATTTCTATATGCATGGATGGGAGAGAGACAACAAACCCATGGATTGATTATTGATTGATGATTGATCAAAATATTACACAAATTATTGAAAGATTGATGAGAAGATTGGAAGATTAATGGAAAGATTGGAAAAATGATGAAAGATTAATAAAAATAATGGGAAATCGTTGAAAAAATTGCGATATTGGCCAAATGATTAGGTGAAAAATTGATGGGAAAAATGTGAAATTGGTCGAAAGATTGTTGGAATCAGTAAGAGATTGACTGAATGATTGGCCGAAAGTTTGGATGTAAGATTGGAAGATTGATGGAAAGGTTGTGAAGGATTGGTGGAAAGATTGCAAAATATTGATGGAAAGATTGGTGGCACGGTGTGATACAGAATGTGCCAAGACTGAGAATATTTTGATATTTTCAATACGGCAAAACATATAAAACTTTCCAGACAAAACATGTTCAGATTCGCGAGCTATATTCAACGATACCACTTTTGTTCCACCTACCCATTTGAAATTCTGAAGTTACCTTCCTTTTCTCTAGTTTACAGCAGATTCTAGACACTGTAGTGTTCACCATTCAATTCATCCTTAAGGGTTTGCCTAAAAAGCATTTCGCCCGACAAAGCTCGGATGCACCGTTTTCGAGAAAAATATCTGGTACGGTAGGTCTTGGACATCCGGTATAACACTTCTTTTGTCCTTGGCATTAATATTAAATTGCTATATACTTTATTCTTAAAATCAACCAGGAAGTATTCTATGCTTTATTTACTGTTTAAAAAAATAAATATAATTTTTAATTATTGCAACGAAAAAAATATTGATGTAAGAAAACTTTTCAAAACAGTACAGTTTCTCTTCTTTTTTTACAGGAACCAAGCAATTATGGTAAGTTCAAGGCTATTTTTTGCCCTTCTCTGGGCACCCCGAAACTTCGATATATACATATTCCAGATTTCTGGTTGTCATTGATCTGGTGTGACTCGTATCAATTAATTTCAGGAGTAGACAGTCCAAACAAAATTTTCTTAGTTTTGGTTCCATTTTTGTGTACCAGAAATCGTAATCTTTTAAGGTAAGTACCACCAGGATTCCTTTCCTCGTTCGTAAGGTAAAATGGCAACGTATCCTTTTGGTAATGTTCACGCAACCTTGTATCTGATAGTATTTGCTTCTCCTGTTAATTCCTACACCATTATCAGATTTTGTTAGACACTGCAGTGTCTTCATTGGCTAAACATCTTCAGGTGACATATCAGCAGTACATAATCGACACTTTAATTCTACAAGGGTATCACTTCACATACGGTGTAGCACTCAAGAATGGAATATCTACTGTCAAATCACATGTGTAACTTTTACATTCTGGTCTCTTTCTGGCATCTTTCTCATGCATTTTACTGTAGTGAAGCGATGGTAAATGTACATTATTATTGTAACTAATATTTCGCAGTTGATATTCGCGTCCTGTAGTTTTTCTTTGGCAAACTGTTCCAAAAAGAGATGATGTTAGCAGTTTCATTTGTCCTTCAGTCAATTCTTCACTGAACCGCTGCATAGTTACAAGATGCTTGAATAACTTGTGTTCTTCGTTTCTCCAAAAACTCTACCATCTTTTTCTCACAGTCGTTAGCAGACATATCTAGCCGTTGAACGATCCTTAATCCTGACGTGCCATTTTTTTTATCACAAATATGGATCAAGACACTTTGAGACTTACGACCTGCCTTTTCTTTGCTACCCTGATCATCCTTTACAGTTGTACTCGCTTGCAGAATATTCTGAGGCTTCTATTGTTCGTGTATTTGTGTAATAAGTAATATGTGTCACCAATATTATGCTGCACAATGACTACAGTACATCTGCGCTTGTAACTGTTGGAAAGAAACATGTTTATCAATTTCTCTTCAGTAAACTATGCGACAATGCTAATGTATTTCTCGGCAGCATTACACTGAGAAAAAAGCCAAAAAATGTTTGTGTGTACAGGCAAAAAATTATTTGTCGTCGTCCCAACAAATTATTTTGTTGAGTAAACAAAACTTGAAAAGCAACAAATTTTATTTTGTTCATCTAACAAAATACACGCTTTAATTTACAAAACCTCTGTGTTGGGTGAAGGAAAATTAGACTGTCAAGAAAATATTTTGTCGAATCAAATGCATATATTTGTTTGGCCACTCATTTGAATGTCATCGTTCTAAAATAAAGCTGGAGTGTTCGTATTTTTTTGTGAAAATTAGGATAGTAACAGTGTTTGTTACTGTATTTATTGATAATTTTACTAATGACATAAATATCCTAATAAAACAAGTTCAACAGGAAACTAAAGTAATGCTGTAAATCTCGAAATATTTATTTGCGTACATTGTACAATACTTGAACTGCAGGCCAATATGTTTATAAACATTCTGAATTTGTCAGTGGTTAATGAGTTTGCTCAGGCGTAGCGCTTGGGCGCAGCTGTGCTAGGTTAGAATCTCGGTCGGGATTCAAGTTTATTTTTGTGTCAACCGAAACTTTTTATGTACGTAGAGCCGAACAAATCTTTTAGTTGCACAAACAAAATATTTTTTTAGGGCTACCAATTATGAATAACAACATAACTTGGTTTCAACAACAAATTATTTCATCGTCCCTTTATAAACAATTAGTTTTATTGCACCTGACTAACTTTGTTTGATTCAACAAAACCTTTTCTCTCAGTGTAGATACTATCTACATGTTGTAAGAGACTGGCTGTTTAGACTAAGGTATTTGACGGCATTTTATATTTTCCCAACTCATCTGTTTGAATGATTTTGGTAAGTTAATTAATTTTGTGTGGTTTACTTCCTTCTAGGCAGAAGTACCCTCATTCTTTACACATTTCGTGATCTCCAAAGATGTAATATGGTCCATTGAAAATAGTTTTCCTCTGCTGTATTACTTTCTAGTTCCATTGTAACCCTTCAGGTTTTCTTTACCCCACCCTCTACTTAACTGCTGTTTTTGGTATAATTATATTATCAGATACGATTCTCCTAAGTTCCGCTGGGTATTGTCGACCACTACTGGTTTTAAACACATCTTTGAATTTATTGAAATAACTTCTCAAAAAATGGGTTTAGACACACTATTTTCTATATGGCTATGTTATTGTACGACCTAGCATCAAGGGTTTTTTTAATATACAATTATGTTGTCATCTGCGAATAGCTTTGGATACTTCACACAATACATAGCCTCACTTAACAAGAATCTTTCTACAATGATAGATGCTTCCATACTTATTGAGCTGTGGTTCCAATTTTTTGCAGCAAGTGTTGTCAGTTGGCGTTTTACCTCTCAATTCTTCTTTGGTACAAATTCTACAAAATTGGTTTTTAACATCGCTGAACATAACCTTTCTTGTGTAATACTAGGTGTATTGTTAACAGCAAAGAAGAGGGTTGAGGAATTAGAACTCTTTGTATTGCCAACAATGGAAATTTAGATAACTTTCTTTCCCAGGTGAACGTCAAAAAGGTAAGTAAAAATTTACAAAAAATAAACTTAAAAAATAAATAATATAAAAATCCTAACCAATTGGAACATGCTGAATTTTTAAGTTATTATCAGAAAACATAAAGGGTTGCCAAATTCTGATTAAGTGAAGACAGAACAAATTCTCCTGCAAATTGAAGGAGGGATGGCCCAATAACTGCTCGAGTGAGAAGCACAACAAGATTTTTTCTATTTAAAATATTTCTACTCGCCTTTACACCAATTCGGTGAAGAGTGCTGTTTTTCATTGTACCACAAATAGTGTCTTTGCCATATTTAGAACATGCGCAGGTTCCAAATTTCATAGAGATTATTATTCCATTAATTAATCTGATTTACTATCCCTATGGCGTTTAAATTTGAATAAAATCAGGGCAACTGGAATGCAAAGTAGACTACAGAGCAAGAAATAATCATCATATTAGGAATCATTTAACATGTTATAAGAAGTTAGCTCTATATTTTCCAATATTGTAGGTATATTAGTCATTAATATAGCATTTTTATTTACTATCGTGCTTCTATAAACAATGCGTTATTTCCAGGTATGGTGACTGTAAATTTAAAAAAATGCATATTTAAATTCCAAATTTTTTGTATACTGTGTTATTAAAACACCAAGATTTAATGCAAACTTCAATTGCTCGGTGTAGTTTTTTCTTTTGAAAGAATATATTGGGCCATACGTTTGTCGCTACGATTTTAGTGTCACTTCCACGACATCTCTACGACGCGGAGTGGGCCGGATTGAGTAAGGTGGTGCAAATTACGCATAAGGGGTATAAACAGACATCCATGGACGAAGGTATACATTTATGGAAGGATTCATTCTGCATTGACCGAAGGGGGTGAGGTTACGTGTACCTACATTACACGTGCACATTTCTGCATGTTTAGAAAATTGTTAATAATTACAATGAATAATGGATAAAAATAAGAGAGTTTGCTTATGAGAGTACATAAATTACAGAACAACATTCCACAGATTGGGACAAATTCCACGAATATGAAGAGGGAGAGGGAGGAAGGCATCAAACCCTCAGTCACCTCTTTACTAACACTCATAGAAAGATCCATAGCGGTTACTTGATTGATGAGTTCTATTGAATTATGGGAATGGAATTTTAAACTGTTCTGTCACATATTAATATCGCAGTTCAAGTAAAACTTTTGTACGCAATTTTCCTAAAGGCTGTTCACGATAAAGGGAACACTTTTGAAATCAACGTTAGAAAAAGTTACTGCCCCTACCTGCATATATTTTAACAGGCGCGCTGAGTGACATGCGCCCTGTAAAGTTAGTAACGGTGGATGGGAAGTAATTCTGTATTAACGTCGAATAAAAAGTATTAGGTAACCATTTCTGATAACTCAAATTATTTCTTTCATTTTATGTTTTAATTATATGCAATGAAATGTAAAAATTTGCATATTTGTTAAATACTTACCCTTCTAATATTTCCACAGTTTCACTTGACCGACACATGAATAAAGTGATGAGGCCCATGACAATGTTAATCTTGCATAAGATGGATGAATACACAACGTGCATATAAGTAGATCTTAAGCAGGGCTTTCAAAAATGCTCATTTCAATGTGAATAACCTATACTTATGTTCACCATGTTTCTTGCAACCAATGAACAACGTGCTGTGTGTTCAATCATTGATATCGGCATTACCCATTCACGTCAAAGAGTTGTAAAAAATTCCACAAATCACATCAACCTAAAGGAAGACTCTCAACGTACTGGACACTAGTGCCTTTCTTGTGTTATTGGTCATAAGTTACATTCAAGCACCACGTGTAAGCTATCATGAGCATGGCGACAGAACGAATTAAGGGAAGTCACATAAATAAGTCAACCATATGTCATTATTCGTAATTAAATTTGATGTTTCAGTGGTTTAAAATTCTGTTAGATTCCATGTAAGTGTTATATGTTTTTTTTTTATATTAAATATTAAATATTGTGGATGTTTTCATAAACACACACACACATTTATTTATATTCTATGATCTAAAATTCTGGGTCATCCGAAGTAAAGACTGTTCACGATAAAGCACACTTTTGAAATCAACCTTAGAAAATTTCACTGCCCCCTACGTGCATAAACTCTAAATTCCAATCAGTGGGAAACCACTAATTCGCAGTGAATTTCAACTACTACAATCAGTGAAAATGGCTCCCCTTAGAATCAGTGGGAAACCACTCATTGTTTCAGCGAAAAATCTCACTGACTGAATTAGTGACGTGAAACAATTTCACTGATGAATAAATGACGGCTGACAGCAGCGGTGAATGAAATATTGCTTTTATTGAATGTAGGAAAATAATTACATTATATATACACATTTACGATAATTTACTGTTTATATTATGCAATTTACCATACTATTCTTTGCTCACACTTTTCGTTTTTGGTTTGATTGGTACTGTTAGGATTGTTAAAACGAATAGTACATATGAGTGTACTCTCTTCGCCGCATTAGATGCAGATTAAACCTTCAAACAGAGTGCTGTGACTATAACATGCAAACGAAATGAAAGACGTAAAGACGTAAAAACGGATTGAAAGTTTGTGTGTTCACATTACCTTGTAAAATGGTGTTTTGAAAGGCAAAACACATTTTAGAAAGTATTTCGTATTTATTTTATCCATTCATTCGTTATGGTACTTCACTTAATACATGTCGTTTAGTGGCCATTTTTAAACAATGTTCGACTACGATTTTTACACACAGTTTCACTGATAGATCACTCAAAAATAATCAGAGACGGAGCAAGTTGCTCAGATGTTTCACTGATCCATCAGTCAAAAAATAAACCACTGAGAAAACAGTCTAAGAAATGACTGACGAATCAGTGGGAAATGTCACTGAATCAATCAGTGAAGGAAATATGGCATTTTTTCACTGGTTCATCAGTTAAAACTACTGAAGTGACTGTTGTATCAGTCAGATACGTTTGACTGATTGAAACAGTGAAATTCTCACTGATTTAGAGTTTATATTTTAAGGGCACAATGAGTGACAGGTATCCAGTAAAATTGGTAACGATGGAGGAGATAGTAGTTCCATATATTAACGTCCAACAAAAAGTGTTAGGTAACAATTTGTGATAACTGAAATGATTTATCTTGCTGTCTGTATTTCTTAATGCATCAAAGTGTAGAAATGAGCAGATTTGTACAGTAATTACTTTTCTAATAATTTCACAGTTTCACTTGATCGACACATGAATAAAGTGATGAGGCCCCATGGCAATGTTAATTTTAAATGGGGCAGAATAACACAAAACGTGTATACCTACAGTTATCTTAAGCAGGGCTTTCAAGAGTGCTCATTTTACCGTGAACAGCCTATATCACTGTATAATTTATTGTGATCTTCCACTTTGCCCCTTTTAACGTCTGCTATTAAATCTTAAATAAGCTTCTACATTGACTTCTTAGGCAAATTTTGAACTGATATTAGAGTGTACTATGACAGCAGAAGGTGGCAGAACAAATATTTTATATTTAACGATCTGCTGTTTTTTTCGCTGAAATACTGACTATAACATCTAATATCCTTATTTCTAGCCTCCAAGCCTTCTCTGACAGATGTCCCGAGGGTAACTTAGCATTGCAGATAATTAGTTCACTAAACTGTAAAATTTTGTGAACTGTGGTTGTGAGGTCGTAACATCCATACAATTTATTATAGATTGCCAAATTGTTTTCTCAGAATGAGTCAAAACTATCAACACTGTCAGAATGTCCACTTGAAAAAAAAAGAAAAGTGAATGAAAATATTTTGTTAAAATATTCTCTCTAATCGAGTTCCTGTTACTGCTCTTTTTATGTCATAAAAACGCTGCCTTGCTGAGTTCTCATATGCACTTGAGCCAAAGTTTTGCATTTAACTGTTAGTTTATGCACAGTTTTTATCCTTTGCATTACGATTTTTGCTGCGATACATTGGGATCCTTCCGTCCCGTTGTTTTTTTTTTTTTTTTTACTTACGCTAAATAATTAAACATCACAAATAAATATATATATAATTAAAGCCAAGGTATCCGTCCATTCCCGAGACGATAATTGAGCCCGTGAACTTTGAGTTGGCGGACAGATAAGTTAACCCCTACAAAACCCAGGACTAGCAATAAAAATCCAGTTATTATGTGCATTATGTGCAAACAATAATAATGTGTAAAGTATACATAATACGTAGAAAATATCCAGAACAAATTCAAAGAACCTAATGTATGTTTGAAGGACAGAAAGCTTGAACTTCAAAAAGCATGATCAGCTGGGTTTTGTGTTACCTACGCTGGTGAGTTAGAATCTTCTGTACCTGAAGAGTACTGGTTTCAGTCAGTGTGCTTATGACTTGCATACTGAAGGGCTTCTGTGTGCTTCTGCTACCAGGTCCATTTTCATACCAGACTTGCGAATTTCATGGTTTCTCATCTTTAAAGATTTTTGTCATGTAAAGGGGCAGGTTGGGGCAGATAAACCCTGTGAACAAGGGTACACTTATATATCCTCTTTACTGTGTAGGACATAAGTTCATGGTAATCCATGGCAATGCATTTAAAATTATGCCTATACATCAAATAATTGGTTAAAATTAAACTATATTTCAAAGACTAAGTGATTTGGTAATGAAGATAAAATGTAATTTTTTCCAGTATTTAGCAGATATTTTAATGTAGTCTAAAGAAAAACTACTAGACTTTATTTTGGGGTAATCAGGACTGCGAAATATTTTGGTCAATTGTAGAATGTTCAACAGAGAATGAGGGCTTCATTGAAGTTCCTCCAAATCGTTAAGTTTTATCATACCTTATGCCCTTACATGACTTAAGAAACTAAAATTATTTTGAAAGTGTGTGAATTACATCCTGCAGAAGAACTTTTGATAAATTTGAGCTCGACAACAAAAACTTGGGTTTTTGGATTTTTTTGCACAATGATGACGCACGTGATCCCGCCCACTGTGAGACCATAGAGTACTTACTATTATAGAGGTGAAATAGCTGCTGCTATACCGAGAATTAAAGCTCCACACACCAGCAAAATGGCACCACTAGTCAACCACATGTCGGAACATTGTTCGCCAATCAACGCCTAGTAACCTACTTGCCAGCTGGCAGCCCAGACAATAGGAAATATTTTGCAGCATGCATGTAGTCAATCAGACACAAGGACTTTCCCACAGCGAGGAACAGTCAATCAGGTAATTGATATACGCGCACTTCAAAGGAACCGCGGTGCCATGTCTCCTGTGTGCACTTATCTACTGTGCGGTGCGACGGCACGAAGTGTTCAATGTGACACAGAGATGTTAGTATAACGTAACTACTATGAAGGTACTAAAAATACCTGTCACATTCAGCACATTTAAACCAGACAAACATGTATGCTTACATTGTTTATTACGAATGCAGCGGTCAAATAATCATCTGGGATTTAGCACTGATATTAAAGTCACATTCATTTGATAAAATGAAGTACTTCTAGATTTATGTATGCTCATTGGCGGATGGTGCTTAGTCACAAATCATGCTTGTGTTTCCTTGCGCTAAACATCAAGCAATAATAATCTTAAAGGTGATGTATGGTGACCATTCATATTCAAAAGACTGGACACCAAAATAAAAAATGTTGCGACATTATCTTCGAAAGAACGATTAATTAGCGGATGTCCCAACCAGGAAACAAACCAACACAGTGTTAAGTGAAGCACAAGTGAGGCACCAGAAGACACTGGTGAAAATATACGACAACTAATTGTCAATCTACATTTACCACGGCAATAGAATTTGATGAACATACGCATTATTAATAACACACTTTAATACAACTGTAATATCCATGAATAGAAACGTTTAACATTTCTTAACTGTTCCACTATTAGTCTAAATACCAAGAGCAATAAGCACGTAGTTCAAAGGCTGTAATAAGGTTATCTGATTAGAGTAACAGGCTTACAACAATATCTTTGGCAGTTACTTTTTCACACATCAGCGCACAATAGAAGAAAGAAAGACTCAGACAAGGAACTGATTTGATGCGGATTGTCAAAATTATTTTTCATAACACAAACCAAAACCTCACCACTTTGATATACAGAGACGCACCGGCTTAAATCCGAAACTTAAATCTCTGCAAACACAACATTTTTTATTGAAAGATAATAGTTAAAGTGTAAACCCTCTATTGTATTATAATACACTATTTGCCAGTAATTTATTAAAAATCAAAAATAATTTACATAATAAGTAATACAGAAATATTGATTCAGTTTTACAATAGAGGCATGAAAATTAGTTTGTAAGGGAACCAAGCACTACGCAAAGACGTTTAAACTAAAAGTGTCAAAACTATACATAATATCATTTTCAATTGTATGAAGAGACTGGTTCCTTCCACCACTAACTGCCGACACTTTCCAATGATATATTCAGAAAATGTAACCAAAAATTAAGTAACTTAAACGTTAAAAAATTTATTGGCAAATTTTTTTAACATAAAGTCACCTACCCCAAAATTTTCTCTATATAAGGCACCATAATATAAATCAATGATGCATCAAACAAGTAAAACAATAGAGATCTTGCAGTGTGACTGCATCCCCCACTATTTTCAAGGATTTGTTTCCTTACTTTCAGATTCATGTGGAAACAAACTAACTCATTATGATAATCCAAAAATGGTTGTACTGTGGAATGGGAACAACAAAAGCTAGCAGGGAGATCAAGAAAGAGCAGTCATCCAATATTTTGGAATTCACGCAAACTAATATGAATTAATTAGGATATACGGAGCATTTGCGTGTTTCTATGTCTAACCACATAAATTTGAAGTATTTTAGAAAAGAAAAAATAACATCACAAAGAACTGTCATACCAAAATGAATTTTTTTGAAGAAAAAAATATATAGGTTAAGTTTTATATAATATTCAGTAGCTAAAATTGGCATCCCTGCCTTCTGTTTATAGTATTAAAATGTCCACAACACAATAAATCCGAAGTTCAACTTAAGGAATTCACTTCTACGAATGAGTGCAACCTGTGTTATGTAGCTTACTTTCAAACATATTAGATGACAATCATTCAAAATTATAACAGATAATTTGCATTTGCATATTTAACACCTTTTTCCAGGTAAATATCGGTACAATTACTCATTACAGCTGAAATGATCAAAAGGGAGTCGGTTTTTAAACAATGGAGCAAATAACTAGATTAAAACATTGAATTTTTCAGAATTTACTGAGAAAAATATAGCTAGAAATTTTACAATTAGAGACGGCACAAAAGTTCAAATTCAAGCTCCTTACGACCTCGCGTGGAAGATTTTGTAACCTTTTGCGGGAACAGTAGAAAGCGCGTTTGAAACTACCTCTACAACCTCTAGTATTTACTTTTACAACTATAATACTTGAGAATGCTCTCTGCCAGAAGTAAGAAACTTTCATACTTCAGAATTTTCATAAGTCAAAATGTTCTTTTTATTTTTGTTGTATGAATATGCTTTTATCTATGATATAACACACATTATTATAGAGCTCATTAGATGCATTTTATGACGAATCTTATAATCAAGAAGAAACATAGTTAGGCAAAAGGCATTAGGCAAAATACAGTTAGGCAATATGCCATTAGACAAAATATTAGGCAATACACCGTTAGGCGAAATTAATTTTTCATGTTTTAGGCAGAACGCCATTAGGCAAAACGTGTTATATAAAATGCCATTATGCCAAATGCAGCATTTCATGAAAGTAACATTTTAGGCAAAATGCTGTTATGTAAAACGTTGCTAGGCAATTTGCCTTTAGGGGATTCGCCGTTAGGAAAATCCCAGTTACGCAAAACATCATTAGGTAAAATGCCATAGGGAAACCATTGTTAGGCAAAATGCCTGGCACCCTTCTCACCACCTGCACAACTAAGAGGTCTCGCCTCCCAGTCCTCCCAAAACCACTATTTCCTCCACTGGTCGACTTCTGGAATGCCTCACCCACTAGTAGAGGCAATACGCCTGGGAGAAGAGCTGCTCCTAGACTTAAGCTGCCCTTGGTTTGGGCCCACCAAGAGTCAAGCCAACACCACACCATCTCAGACACCTGTAACCCCAGTAGCACTGAACATCCTGAAAAGAAAGCCGGTGACCAGCAGCCTGCACCTTCACTGGAGCAGCAGCCTTGGCGGACCGTCTAGACCACAGGTAATCCAGTGAATACGGGCCAGCCTGTTCACAGGGTTATTACAGCGGCCACTGATTTTGTGCAGACAAGACAGGCCACTAAAACCGTCTTATATATAGGTTGAGCACCAATGAAACATTAAGGCACCTCTTATGATTCTCGTGATTTTGACATCACAAACACAAACTTTAAAATTGACCATGACGAAAGCTTCATTTCTCAAAATTCATGTAACCAAGATTTGTGTTGCACTTAACCTCAAACGTTGTTGGTCAAATTGTGATGTGAATAGCCCCAGCCAATAGAAACCCCTAGTTGGGCACATGTCAACTGTACAAGAATGACAACAATATTATCGTTACTGTCTACGGTTGCAGAAACTAAAAGTACACCAACAATAAAACTACAGTGTATAATTACTAAACCTTAAGTTTCCTGAAGCCAAAAGATGTAGCAAGACTCAGGTACGGCACATTGTCATGTAGATGACGAATCCCATCCAGCCTCAGCTCAACCAAATTTGCACACTTGCTGATTGCCATAAGTGAGTGGAGACGAAACCATCGACAATAACTCAAAACCAGTTTCTGAAAAAATAAATTAATAATATTAATAATTTGTCACTACGTCTCAATTCTACCATAATATTCAACACAAGCAAGTATCACTGTTCTTTCACAATGTAAACAATTTACAAATCACCTTAAAATGTACACAAACATTAATTTTTTAATGCTTGTTTGAATCACATAATAACTCCCTCCAGAAAAACTGGCTGAGTCCATAAACTATGAGTAAAGACAGGACCTAAGCTTAATATATTTCAAGTTAACCCGTTTGCATCCACAGGCGTACTGGTACGCGGCCGAATATCTGGCCGATAACACCATAAGCGTACTGGTATGCAAGATAGCACAACTGCTGTTGAGGAGCTGGCAACGCTATCTATGAAGCATATAGGACCTCTGGGGCATAAAAACAGCTTGTGGCGATATCTCTCGATGCATACCATGACTATCTTATCACGTATTTCATTATACGGCTGCATATCTGGCCGATAACACCATAGATGTACTGGTACGCAGGAATGTTTGACTGCAGTTCATGAGCTGGCAGTGCTATCTACGAGCATTTAGTGAATGTCTGTTCATTCGGACGTGAAAACAGCCTGTTGCAACATCTTTGTATGTATAGCATGACTATTTTATCACGTGTTTCGGCTCGAGTATGACATCTATAATGACAAATTTTAACTGTAGCATTTATTTAATAAATTATGCCACCTATTGTTTCAAACACTAACTTCATTTTCATATTGGCGCGTATTGTTTATGTTCATAACAGATGCACATATCGGGGATAGTAATGTAATTAGTTTACACTATGTATGTGTTACGTTTATTGGATGATATTTTAGTAGCAGTTTAGTGCGAATTTTATACTGTTTATACTTGCGAAACTACTTTTTTTTATATTGCGACAATGGCTTGGAGTAAATCAGTGCTCTGAAACTGTGCAGAATAAGTATAATTTTTCTGTAAATTTTATTGTATATATAGTAAATGTGAAAATGGCAGCACGAAAGAGAAGCAATATCTTCATTTGTGGTAAAGATGATGAGGCAATGATGCGTTATTTTGAAATGCTGACATCTGAAAGTTCGAGCAGTGACGATGAAATGGACTGTGATAATATTAGACCAGTTGCAGCAAACCAGTCCTGTGTAGCTGATGAGACATATAGTAATTCTTCATTGTCAGGCGAAGATAACACTGCTGTGGATACTAGTTGCGGCGATGTTGTTGACTGGAAGTGGGAAAAGAGTCTTGTAGAACCCATGTGTCATCCATTCATGTGTGTTTCTGGCATAGCACAAAATCTACATTTAGATAATAACTCCAACAGAGCAGCTATATTTTTATTGTATACGAATGACAATATTGTAGAGCATATTGTTGAACAGACTAATAAATATGGCTCAAGTGATAGCACATTTGTTAGTACAATACCTGACGAATTCAGTGTGTATTTCGCTCTTCTGATATTGATGGGGATCATTCAAAAACCTACACTTCAAATTTACTGGAGTAAGGAAGTTACTGTAGATACACCCTATTTTAGGAGTGTTATGCCGCGGCGGCATTTTGTAGCCCTAAACAAATATTTGCATTTAGTGGATAACGAAACTCTAGACCCCGCACATCCATTACGCAAAATTCACCGTATAATATCTATGGCATCAGATTCCTTTCGGGCAGTTTATACGTCAGGTAGTGTGTGCTTCGACGAATCATTGATGAAGCACAGGGGACGACTAGATTTCATTCAATACAATAAATCGAAACGTGCGAGATTCGGGATAAAGTTCTACAAACTTTGTGACTCCGCGAACTCGTACATCTGCAACTTAAAAATTTACGTGGGAAAAAAAAAAAACAGATGGGACTCCCGCTAGCACAGCAAT
>CM056994.1:66838587-67183587 GCA_029891345.1 Dryococelus australis | reverse complement strand
TTGCAGAAATTTTATATTAATTATTTGTAGTCCAAAATAGTTGTTTGCACATCTCATCACTATCATTTCAAAGCAAATGGTTTTGCCTGAAAATGTTATCGCAAACGATAAATTATTTTTTGCACATGATTTCTTTTGTGTTTTTCTCTGTAGAGATGGATGTTTAATTATACCTGGTGTAAAAGCAACATGATTTTTAAACATAATATTAATTTAACTGAATAGGTAGCATCTTCCGAATAAAATAATATGCCCAGAAGTGCATACTTGACCTCCCCTTGTCTTCAAAAATTTGGTCATTGAGAGAAATGTTTTACCAAACATAAAGTTCATTTTCAGTAGTTTATTGCAGGAGATTGAATGATTTACATTAATTTATTTCAATAGACACATGTATTCAGAATAAACTAATATCCTGGAAAGGCATAGAATACAATCACTTATCTACAGTATTTTGCGATGTTATAGTCATTATATAAACGAGTTGGGGTGAAATGTTATTATGTATTATTTACAGTAATTATCATACAGTAATAGTTTTTTTAAAAATTCCCATATAATGTAAAGCTCTCATTATACTCAACATAATATTTAATAAGGTTAGAAATTGTATTTTATTGATATACACGTCAAGTCCTCATCTAGCAAAATTCTGGATGCATGGAAATTTTTTTAAACAGTCCTTTGAAAAATGTAAGAATGGGAGTCCACTGTAATTGCAATGCTTTTCTCCTATTGGTTATAAATAAATGGCAACAAATTAACGTTTAAATATTTGCATTGTGCCTGCATAAATATGCATGCCAAACATGTCCGAAGGTATACAATGATAAAAAAATAGGTATTATGGTTAGGGTTGTTCCGATACTCCGATACAGATGGTATAGGGCGATACTTCGCCTTTTCCCAATGTATCTGTATCAGGTATGGTATCGGGCCGATACTTTATTATCGGTTGTAAACAAGAAGTTAGGTTATTACCGTATTTACTTGTACTTACTAACAGGGTGCCACAAATTTTTGGTGCAATTTTATTTTTAAAAATGTTTTCAATGGAACTTTTTGCAACAATCATGCTGAGCGCTATACAGAAGTAAATAAGTACTTTCTTTAGACACAAAAAATTACTGTATTTCGGTGTGTATACGCCAAACATTAACAAACCTTTTATAGTTTATTGCATGTTGTGCTGATCTAAGTAAATTTCGGGTCCTGTCACCTATGATTTCCCGCAACTATAGTTTTTAAGCTGGCTGTTTATGAAAACAGCTAGTAACTGGATGTGAAATACGTCATGCGTGACACCGTTTATAGCTGCTCAGCGGCGGGCTGTCTAATGTCTTGTCTTCTCAACACGTCTTGTCGACACTGCCACCATACGGCGTGATGCAAGACTTGACTTTCTACTTCTCTCTCCTCTAACATTTCATTCTGTCTCTCCCAACCGCACACCTTCCTTCCTCGCCTTACATGCCATACATGGCGCCAAGAGGGGAAGTTGTCAAACAAAAAATAAAGAACTTCCTCATTCTCTCTCTGCCATGCCCGCTTGGCTTGCTTTCCACATGTCGTCCACCAACAGCAGAATAAATAAAGTGCGCCAGGCAAACGTAATTTTATCAAGATTATGCTTTGCTCAAAATAGTTGCAACTAACATCACTTGTATTTCAAAGCAAATAGTTTCACTTGAAAATTTTATGCAAAACATTTTAACAAGGAATTATTATTTGAAAGATGTATTCTTTTGTGTTTAAGGTTGTTTTATCGTGTAATGTTGGTGTTTCATTGTATCTGGCGTAAAATTAACATGACTTTAAAACTTAGTACTTATTTAACTGAAAGGACAGCAACTTTCGTGAATAAAATCATATACCCAAAAGCATAATCTCTATACCACTTGTCAGCAAAAAATTGTTTGAACATCAAGCAACTTGTATTATAAGCGTTCATTTTCAGTAACTTTTTGTGGGGAAATCTGATGATTTACCACATTTACTCGTGTATAGTGTGCACCATGATTTTTGCAACAAGCTCCAGGGAAAATTTTTTTTTTTATAAAATTGCACCAAACATTTGTGGTGCCCTGTTAGTAAGTATGGAACATAATATTATTTTTTGAATTAACATGTGGTGATTGTGATAGGTTTGGAAAATAGTTTAATTAAATAACTTAGGTACAAAAGGCCACAATTTAAAAAAAATCCGGAAAGTTCATTCTCCTACTACTCAACATTTCCAGCTTCGTTTTCTTTTTTCTTGTTTCTCCTTTTAGCAGTGGCCGGCTCCCATTTTTCCCGAGTTAGAATGGCACACTACCTCTTATCTCAATTAAAAAAAAGAGTCTCATCGTCCCTTCCCCCCAACCCGAACATGGCTCGCTAGCCTCTGCCATGGAAACAAAGAGGGATGGCAGAATTATCGACCCGTTCGACCGGACCGGCAACATCTGGGTGTTATTACAAGGGAGCGGGGGGCTGTAAACACGTGACAGATCTGGCTTTGTGGCGTGACAGGATGCCATCAGTTTGGGGGGGAGGAGGGTTTCGACCTACACATAACTGAAGGATAGCTGACAGAGAAAGAAACAGAAGGGAGAGGAGTGATGTAAGAGCGAGAGATGAGGCAACAGACAGCCTGACCACTTCTCTCAACATTCCCGGACAATTTTTCGGCTACCACCCCTTTCTATTTTTTTTTTTCCATATGTACGGAATTTTTTTTTCTTTCTTTGGGGAAAAAAGGCTGCGCTATATGCGAATAAATACAGTATATTAATTTATTTCAATAGACACATGTCTTTGAATAAACTGAAAATATGTAAGTGACTATTCCACACCTTTTGCAGTCTAACAATGGGTAGGACAGCACCAAGCAGAGTGCAGTGTAACTCATGACAGGGAAAATCAGAGGACGTGGTTTTGAATGATTAATTATTAAAGACAGTGGAGAAATCAATTATAATTGCCTCATTTGTGTCTCAAAATTACAAGTTTTCTTAGGAGTAAAATATTATTAATTACTTTAAAAGACAGACATTTGCAACGCATGCAAGGTGTTGCCAACAAGTAGCGGTGTGAAGAGGTCATTCTCCTGCCAACCCCCCCCCCCCCCCCCCCTTAAACCTACAGATGTGACACTGCCCAATTAATAACTTCTTCATGTGCTCTTAGCTGATAGTGAGCAGAACATGTAAAATTTGACTTGCATTTGGTGTCATATTACAGTAAAACTCTGTTAAGCAGTTTCTGAGGGGACTGAAAAAATAATACTTATTAACCACAAAAACTTCTTAAAGGGATCAAATTTCACATGTGTAGATAGACATGGTGCACAATTATTCAACTTATTAAGCAGGAAAACTTCTTAAGTGGGAACTTCTTAACATGGTTTCACTGTATTTGCATTTTCAGAGAGTTCGAAAATTTGAGGTCAGCTTGCATTTTGTGTAGGATTACAATTAATTATATTATATTGTATTTTAAGACATTATTTTCTTTATTTAAACAAGTCCAGGAGAAATGTTGTTTAATGTATTATTAACAGTAATACTATTTTCTAAAATTCAGTGCGAAGGGCATTGGTATCAGTTTTTGGTATCAGCAGTGGTATCTGGGAATCAATAGCTGTATCGCAACAACTCTAATTATGGTCAAAGACTATATCACTTCCAGTGCATTTGGTGACTGTCAATCTTATATAGGCTGTTCATGGAAAAGTGAGCACCGGCAAATTAATTCTTGTATACTATTTTGACGTGTGCCGCTTTTCTGTATAATACTACAATGACTATGACTCATCTGATTTAAGTATTTCTACTTCACCAGAGAGAGAGCCAAACCTGCCAACTTATTTCACGAGTGTCTTGGATCGCCACGACCCTGGATGGTGATTTCATACATGTGGAAAATAAGGTTGCACAAACCAGGCAGCACGTCCCCCCTCCCTGAGAGCCAACAAACTGTCAACCGTCTCGGGGCAAAACCGAGCATTGCTGATTATGCACGAAGTCAAGCAGCCGGGCAGAGGGTAGTTACCCCCACCCCGGCCTTGCACGAGAGGGACATCATGAGGTGAAGTCACACCTTCCACCGCGGCCCGGCACTGCACCTGTCCTTTGGACTATAAAAGTCTGTGCACAACTGGGCTGGCAAGTAGTTATTTCCTTCTACAGTAGCTCGCTCCATCACTTATGTGTGCTGGGGCCTTGTACTACTCCACAGACTTCTGCAACCAGCAGAGGCTGCTACCATTGACATCACCAGAAGCTCTTCTGCAGCTGGCAGTTACCAGAGGTGTCATAGTCGACAACCAGCACCAACTACCAGAAGCTACCATTGTCGACAACCACCACCATCTACCAGAAACTCTACTTCTTCTTCATCACTTCACACCTTCCACTGCTGCTCCCACTGGACCAGCAGCTGCCTCTACTTGCTGGTAGAGGCAACTACACCCACTGCTCTTAAAGTAGTGGCAATCCTTTTTCTATTGTCTTGTCTAGATGCCCCTTGTGTAGAGTAGCTGCAACTGAGTTGTTTTCATAGCCATCAATGCACTAGATATCTTGGGTAGTTTAGGAACAGGTCACATACCTCTGTCTAGCGTAGGTTACTTCCATACTCACTTCTGCTTGGTTAGGAGGTAGAACACGTCACTTGTATTTATTACGTCCAATAAATATAATTTGTTCCTTTCCCGACGAGTATCTGCTGTAGAGGTATTTCCTTTGACCACTAGAAACATATTACTGTATGTTGTTAATCGAGACCGGGTTTTGAATAATAGTACGAACAATAGAGCAGAACTGAGGAGGCCCTTCAGGAATCTGTACATCTACAACGTACACCAATCGAAGGCTACCCATTCTAGACCTTTGGGGATACAATGGTAGAGCCACAACCACTAGTAACTCTTCCGACAGGGGCTAGCCATCCTCCTTGAGTTGTATCCTACCAGAGCGCTTATGGTGCCAGCAAGGACATTTGCTTGAGATTGACTGCCTACCTTTGTTGCGACCTACACCCAAAAGTAGCAGGGAGGCAGCCCACACGGTTCAACGCTCTAGGTCCTGCGTGCCACGGCGAGAGACTTATTGGAGTACCAAACTAGTGCCATCAACTGCTACTGGAAGTAGACTTATATAGGGAACTGTCTCGTGTTCACGACATATAGCAAATATCTTAAGTGTCGAACCAACATCTATTACTTTCGGTAGAAAGCAAGGCCCTAAGAGGGAGAAGCAAATGTAGGTAGGCCTATACCACCGCCAAACAGGAGTGTGTATTATCCCCGCCTACTCCCAGTAGGCAAGCAGAGCAGGATAAAGTATCACTCGCCCAACTCCTCAAGAGGCCTTCCTTGCCAGTGTTTGAATACATTCATTTTCCAATGCACATTCACATCACTAGAGGTACGGGGCAGCCACCCCAGGTTCTGGAGCTAGGAGTCAACAGCGTGGAATCAGCGGTACTGTGTAGGGTGAGACTGTATCAAAGCACAGCAACCCTCTACCAGCTTTGTCGGCTCCAGCCAGCCAGCATCTGCCCCACGACCTCTGACCGAAGCAATCATCAGTAAGACAGGTACACCAAAGCCAGTCTAAGTCTCTTCGAATAAGCCAGTTACCATTACAGTAGTGAGTAACTTTGTTCCCAGTCGCCAACCGGCACTGGCTGGCATGAAACACAAGCTAAATGCATAAGTAACAGGTCCCCAGCACGTTTGGTCTCACGCTACCATAAACTACTGTGACCGTTCACATCATCAGATAGCTCGACACGCGTCAATTTGTTCATTTTTATACAATGCACTTCCTTTGTCTTGTACTCTTGCAAGGGACATAAAAGTGGAATTTTTGCTAATTAAGCTATCAACTTAATAGTCACTGCCTTATACTATAACGGTAAGCATTTTCTCTCATTACAAACACAAATCACTGTAAAGATTGGGCATCGACTAAATTTTCTCCCAGTGTAGGCACAAAATAATTGTAACTAAAATTTTGAATTATTAATTTATTTAACACATGAGTAGGCATATTGATAAGTGATCTACGGGCACATGTGCAACGGAAGCTCACCTCGAGATTTGGCAAGTGAACGTACACCTGGAGGAAGAAGTGAGACTTGTCTGCTGACAAACACCGGACCTTCGCACTATCCACCACCTGGCAGCCCTTCAGCGACAAGCACTTCACCATGCGGGGGAAGTCTCTGCAGTCAACCTGCAATAAGCAAAAAAACAATATAAGCTGATGGTGAACTAACCATTTTTGAAATACCTACTTAAGATCTACATACTTATGTTTACCTAACAATTTTAATTAAACGTTCAGACATGAAACTTACGTTCCCTTCTTTGTTACCAACTTTAACGGGTGCATGCCTGTCAGTGTCTGTTAAAATACATGAAGGTAGGGGCAAAGACATTTTTCAAAGGTTGATTTCAAAAGAAGATATTGAGAAACCATGAAAAGCATTGTAAAGTTAGGGCATTACCAGCACAATCTTTGACTTTTTGCATTGAACTTTACCAAAACAAAAGGTATCGCATCCCTTATTCTATACGTGTTTCCATCTTAATCTGCAAAACATTAATGTAGAAGACATTAATGCAGTAGATCCACATAGTACCAACTGTATGGGTAAGAGCAGTTGCACAACAACTAAGTTAAAGCACGGACACCAGAATGAGAGTAAATAGGCACCCAAACTGGTTTTGTTCACAGAGAGGCATTGATATATTGTATACAGCCACCTCTAATGAATTGTTATAATATATTTCTAATACTTATATACATCATTGCTACTAGGTTACAGAATGTTATCTACTTATATGTAGTATGTTATTTAAGTTTTGAAGGATGACGTAATGTGAGCTAGAGAAAGCACACTACAGAATCACGACTTCGCCATATCCAAGTTTGGCTAGCTACATGGGCAAGTCTACCCACAGTACTGGAGGCAGGACACTGGGAACTCCAAGACATTGACAGTAACTCAACACACCCCCAACCCTATACTCCTAGCTTGTACTATCACCCAGAATCTGCAGAAAACCTTCACGTCATTACCCTCAAACCACGCTCACCAATAGAGGAGCACACCAGTTTGAATTTGGCGCTGCCGGAGACGCGGGCCAATCAGCCAATGGTCACTGCCTACTCGAGTGCCCTTAGCTTGGAAGTTCTGCACCCCAGGCACTGAGCGAAGAGGCGAAATAAGCATGTCCATGCATGTGACATCACAAGCTCCACCCCCAGGAAGCGTGGCCAAGAACCCTGCACCCCTCGAAGCACCTTAGTTCGCCAGAGATCACTATAAAAGGCTGACGCGTGCTGTACCGTGGGAGATAGAGGAAGACCGCTGACTACCCTCTCAGAACACTAGCTGAGTCTACCGCAGCGATTGCTACTAACCTTATGCGCCCAGCGGGGCGTGAGGGAGTTATGAATGGTAGAGGGCCGCTTAGTGGTAGGGTTGCATCGGGTTCGAGGGGAATCAAACCCCAGAGTGATGCAAATGGACATAGCTTCCTACCCAGGGAGCTCTATTCTCCTCACTATTAAGGTCGCCAATATACAGAATGCCAGCTGTCCCAAGAAATGGTGATGAAATTATTTGATCATGGAGGTGGGGGTGTGTATTCTGGGCAGAGAAATTTTGGCGGGTTGGATGCGTTGCAGTGCGGGGACGAAATCTAGGGTAGGAGTGGCCACACGAGGTTTGGTGTTCGTCATGGACAGGAGTCGAACCTGTACAATCTTCCCAGACACTAGTTTCAGAGTGCAAAAACTCGGGAGCTCTATGCCTTCCAGGTGTTTAATCCGGATAACTCTGCCTGAGTGCAGTTTAACAATACTGAACTGTCGTGACTGCTTTGCTTGGTCAATCATGTATTCACCAGTTGAATACCTGGGTCAACAGACATCCAGATTGTGGTCTAATGGGGTGGTGTGTTTTAAGGGAACGAAGGGGTAGATGGGCCGAGGGATGGCATCGTGGCTCTGAGGCCGGGGTTCAATCTCTGTCATGGAACTGATCACTGAGTCAACTCTCTCAGTCCCTGCTAGAGCACGGCGTTCCTTGCGTCGTTGCCTACTCTGAATTCCCCTCTCTTATTATACATTTAGCCCACTGATAAACATACAATACCAACATAAATACAAATTTCTATGGGGGACACTAGGCTAATTAAAATACAATTGGAATATGATATAGCTGTCTGGCTAAACACTCACAACAATTATCAAAATTACATGGATGTAATAAAAATATAGACAAAGGCAAGCCTAGAAAATACAATAAGAAAATCCCAAATAATCCTCTGTCAAAATCTACGGTACAGCGACGCAATTTTACAGCGTGCTCAAACTACCGGAAGTTAATCAGGGAGGAAAACTAAGACACGCCGGCTTGTTACCGCGGAGTCACAGGAAGTTGACTGGGATAGGTTTACCTGACGTATGGAGTAGCTGCCTCTCGAGCTGTTCGAAGCTGCAGGTCTTCACAGTCTGCGGAGTGGAGGATGCTCCGTGTTGCAGGTCGGGAAGACGAGAGGGAGTCCTCGCAGACTGATGAGAGCCTTGTTCCAAGATAAGGAGAGTCTTGAGCAGACTAGAGAATCCTTGGTCGGACTAGGTAAGGAAAGTCTTTAGCAGACTAAGGTGAGGAAGTCTTGAGCAGACTAAGACAAGAGAGTATTGAGCAGACTAAAGTAAGAAAGTCTTGAGCAGACTAAGGTAAGGGAAGTCTTTGCTGTCTTAGGCATGAGGGGGGGAGGAAGTTTTTGCTGAATTAGGCATGAGGGGGGAAGTCTTTGCTGAATTAGGCATGAGGGGGGGGGAAGTCTTTGCTGAATTAGGCATGAGAGGAGGGGGGGAAGTCTTTGGTGACTGAGGAAGGGAAGTCTTTGCAGACTGGGGAAGGCTCGCATCCTCTTTGGCCGGCGAGCCCGGCGTATCTGCCGGTGCTGGATGCTGGTCTTCCATTTATACTGAATTTTCTCATATCAGCAGTTCTTCGGGGTGCAGGGGTGTAGCGTGGCCTTCCAACACGGGAGTGCATTATCAAGGGTGCAGGAGCACCCATTATTTTGTATCGCCCCGCTTGGAGGCGACGACAAATTTTAACCCCTGTTCTCAAGGCAGGCCAGTCGTGACATCAAAAGGCCACGAGGGCACTGCCATCTCTCGAGATTGTAGGAACTTCCAGGGCTAAGCGACGAGTATTGGAGTTTCAAAAATATTTATTTATTTTGCATGCATAAATTTGGACGGGCAAAGAGTAGATTGTAATTACGCACGTAAATTACAATGATGTATTTGGCTACCCAGGCTCGTGAGTTTTCCTTGCTCTATACATTTTATTCAATTTGCCACTTATATATTTTTCCCTTGAGCATGGGTGGCTTGTAGATGGGGTGAAGTCATTCCGTAGAGTGCACAGCAGCACAGCACAGCATGTTGACATGCATCAATTGGTCATCCCCTGAGCGACGTAGACCCATCTGCGGTTTCTACTACTTTGCTTCAGGTCTGGAATGTGGTTACCTCAATCGTAGATCCTAGGTTGGTCTTCTAGGAGAGCGCCTCTTCTGTGTGCACTCTGCCTTATTGGTGAGTTGCGGACCTGGGCAAGTGCCTGCTCTGTGCTTCGCTGCCATTGAATGAGTTCAGGGCGCCCGTATCTGGGTCACGCAACATCTGGTTACTATCTCTGTGGCGGGTGAACAGCCTTTCCTTTTCTTCCCATCTTCGCTCTCTCTCCCTCTTCCTTGGTAGCGGTCGGGGTGCCGGGGCATGTAGTCATCTGTTTCTCAGCGCAGTGCAATCTTCCCGTCACGTTTCCTTCGCTCTCTTGCTTACCAAGGGAGGAAGAGTTTTAGAATGTAGATTGGGGAATAAGCCATTTGTTTTAATGAACCTAAGCCTTCCTAGTTCGAGAGCAGATCACACAAATCTGATGAGAGAAATGAATGTTATATAGCGCGTGTACAAATATGGTTTGTAAAAAATTTATTTTTAAGTTAACATTTTTTTCTGTTCTCAAAAAAAAATTGGAACTAAACGGATGGTAATTTACATTCAGGGTTGGTATACTGTGGCCCCTGCGGGACAAAGTTAGCTAGACTGGTACTCTTATCAGTGTGGTCGCACAGTATCTGAAATGCATGCAGTGACCAAAATAATTTTTATGCATCCTACTCTCCAGGGTGTTCTCTTACAAGCTAATTAGGCACAGGGTAATGAAAAAAGACCCTTTATGAGAATAAGACAATTAGAACATTCAAGTATCAATTTTCCTTGAAGTCTTGATATGGGTTAGTTTTGCACTAGTTGTGCGTAAAGCAATCATCATTTGCTGGACACAGACATTAAGTTATACTCATACAAGCTAGGTTCTACACAATCATTTGATTTGCAAGCGTATACTTTGTAAAGTGAGGTTATAGTCCATTCACGCTTTCTTCAGGCTTTTGGAATCGAACCTTTGAAAAATCACACTAGGCATAACATGTCAACCTGTTGTGTACATACAATCACTTGTATTCCACAGTTATAAAGCCCTGTGATTAACATTTTAAGTACTGTGTTCTTGAATAGATAAATAATCTACTTAGTATCTTCTATAACCTGTAATATTAATTATGTATTACATACGAATTAACAACAGCAAGAGCAGCAAGGTGTTGGCAACGGCCGGAAGAAATAATTCACAGTTACAATATTTTTCAACCTCATTTAAATGTATACTATTAGTAAATTAAACTTTGCCAATTTATATATTTGTATTATTAGGTAGCATTGACTGAAACACATTTCATTGCAGCAGTTAAAAATATCAGTGCAAATTACTGTGCCTAGGCTCTAGAGTGACAAGTGTTTTTTTTTTCGCTCAAAGTTCAATAAACGAAGCAGAGCGTATCACTCTCCCTCGTTCTCCCTCGTTCTCTCTCTCTCCCTCTCTCTTTCTCTCGGGAAGTTCATACCACCTGTGTAGTAGGAAAGGTATACATTTTGTTATTTCTAATTTCAGTACATTTCATACTAATTACAGCAACAATAATGACATCTGAAATAGTAATTTTCAACTGAAACAACATTTTAATGTTTAAATACATATTATATGTTATCTAGATGCGATGGTGCGACGCTTCAAATCCAGCAGGTTGGCAGATGTGGTATGGAAACGAGAATCTAGAATTTGATCCACTTTCCCCTAGCCGTGCGCTTATCCCAATATGGCGGGCGTTTATTCCTAGTTCCTTACGACTGGCAGAGATGTGGCAGCATGTAAATGACACTGCGTGTTTCTGAACGAAGTGTCAAGTTCGTACTTGTGTTTTTTAAACTTCCTAGGCAAGTTACAATGTTGTGATAAATATGTGTTTCCACGGCAGTGTAGTAAATATACTATTATGTGTGTTTCGTTAACCGCTGCGTGTAAAATGGTGAGGCGTTGCCACATGGTGGTCATTTAGCTGGCCATGTGTGTGTTCACGATTTCAAATATTTGATGTGCACTATTTATACATTTTAACTGTAAACTGTTTTTATGACAAAGTTAAATATTAACAGCCACGTCTGTTTATTTATCACAACATTGTACCTTTTCCCTAGGTGTTTCAAACACAGTTGTGTAACGAGCTTACGTTTCTGTGATTTGAATGTCGCCACAATCCCTACAAAATACTAAGCTCAAACAGGTAAATTTAAATAAATAATAAAATAAACCTAAAAACCAGTAAGTACCAATGCATGTAAATACTAGCAGAATAAACGTTACAGTAGGCCTATATGTTTGCATGTTCACCACTATCTTTTACATTTGTCGATGCTACAAAGAATTTATATGTGACACGAGTTGCATGCTTGAATTTACTGAGTCGTTTCATTGAATTGGTTGTCCCTTCATTTTAAATTATATTCCATATAAGGCCGTCCTTTTAATGAAATAATCCAAAACATATTAATAACAACAGGTTAAATACAACTGTTGTTTCCGGCACAGTTGCAGTAAACACTGTTGTGGCACAATATTAATGTGTATGATGTGTAACGTGCTATATGGTGTAAAGTTGACCTTAAATATTGTTATAGGCCTAAATTGTGAATATTCGTAGGAAATACGACAGCATTCTTTGAACAGCTGTTAACAACAACCAACGCATTTGACAGTTATAAAAGTAGAAGTCACATGGCAGTGTTTATGTTTACGTATAGCAGAAGGATACGTAATCAGTAACCAAAAGTAGATATTTAGCAGGGCTTCAGAAAAGGCCGAAGTTATCGTGAATCAACTATAACACAGTTTGTATTTACAATAGTCAGAGGCATTGACACTCTTGCGTACTAGGATGCAAGATTTTCCCTTATCCAATGGGATTGGTATAAATGATTATGAGTTATACGTGAGTTTACTACTCTTAAGCACAGTTACAATATGATACGCATGTAAGTCAAAAGAGTCTGCGCTGGGGCAGAGGGTTCATTAAATAGGCAGGCAAGGGGCCTCAGTTTACTTGACATGAAGTGTGCTCAGTCACGTGAGCGTAGTGAGGGTGTGGAATATTACTGGTGTTCGCCTGTATTACAATGTATTAAGGGGGTTTCACACAAGCGTGAAAATTTCTACGTGCGCATCGGGGTGAGAATGATGTCTCCAAACATAAAAGCATTTTTACATACTAGGACATGGACACTCAAACACATTTTGTACGTGAAAGTTTCGACATCTAGGTTCACAATATTTTTCTAACCTAAAAATTACACAAAAAATATCTTAAATTTTTCCCTTATGTGAATATAGGCGGAATTATAAAAAAAGTTTTTTTACAATGAGGTACTTGAGTAGGGAGGTTCTCGAGTCCTCGCACTTACTAAGGCTATAATACATATTTCTCCCTGTCCTACTGAGGTTATGTTTGGGGTGCACTCTTACTTTATTACTTAGGCCTACAGGTACATGGACGTGAGTTGACTCGCTATACAATTTTAAGGTTATGCATAATTATGACAATAATTGCCGTGCATGGAGCAGCCTGGGGGGCGAGACTTTGCATTCCTGTGGTTTGTAGCATATTGGGTGCCTGACTCGCACTGAGCAGATAATTTATGTAGGCTGTGCTGTCGGCGGTACATTTACATAATTCGAGAGTGCATCTCGGGGATACGCATAATTCTCAAGTTACATATTTCTAACCTAAGACATGGGATACACTACAAACAAATACCTGTCAACTCACTTTAATTCTAGGAGATTACATATGGGTTTTCCGTCTAAGGAATGTAATTAGGCCTACTTGCTATGTGATTAAATATATCTGTAGTATTGAACTCCTAGCCTAAAAACATTTTGGGGATATGTTTCTCAGTTACGTGCGGGGTTTTCCACTGTGGTGAAAAGAAATTTTACGTTAAATATCATAACAGGAATTACACAAGTTTATGAGGTTTTGACCTCTGAAGATATACTTGAAACTCAATTTTCAAAGTTATGGGTTATTAACATATTTTGTTAACAGACAAGTTTACACTCAGTAATTAAATAATTTTAAGAAGGCTTCAAATTTACTGGGTGGCGGGTTACGGAATACTCACAGCGAGTTCTCACCTCGTGCTCTTATGCAAATTTAGACGGTTTCTTAAATCAATGTCATCCAGTCGCATTGTGAGGAATGGAGAGGGTTTCAATAAGGTTATGTTTACGGGCCTGTTGATGGACTTCGGTTTCACGCTCGCACTTCCTGACAGTGCTAACGGAATTCAGTGGCTCTAGGTTAAACGTGTCGTTCTAATATTCAAAAAAGCAACAATATTTATTAATTTTCATTAATGCTTACTTTACGTAAGCACTAAGGGAGTTTTCAGGAAAAGGCAAACATTAAATTTCCGGTTTACTTGAGGGGTCTGATGCTACTTTATTTTTCCTCTAGCAAACAACTTTCTTGGCTAGCAAGCTATGGACAAAATGCCAAATTTTGCAAAATTTTAAATTTTCTTTTCTTTACCGTGTCCATTGATAGGAGGTTAACTACGTTATTAGGACACTTTGTTATGGTGTGGGACCTCGGTTCATAACAATGCGTTTTGCAAATTCTCTACTTTGAAAGCAATAGTTAAAGGTTACACAAAACAATTTTTATGGAGAACAAAAGTTGAACTTCTGGATGTGGGTGTAGGCACTACCGATGCACTTCCTACTCCTAACAGGCTAGCAACCTCCACTATGAGCTATCACATGCTCATATTGTCTTCGGAATTCAGGCTTCTCTAACGCGATCACTTCCCTGATTAAATATAGCTATGGGGATTACACTCGGTAAGGGGTGTTAGTTCATACTGGCCTCTGCCAGTTACTCAGAACTCGATGGTGATGATGGCGATGGGAGTGGATGCTTGAAGACTCTGCGTTTCAGGAGACGCCTTCTTTTTCATGGTGCTGCAGCTAGGGCGGCACGCCAATGGAATGCTGCAGGTGTCCGCCATGGCGCCTCCTTGTAGCAGCCTGGCCATGCAGTGGGGCCACTAGCAACGTAGGCCTAGCGGCGGCAGACAGCTTGGGGCCAGCGTCCCGAGCGTTGTCACATCTGCTTTAGTAGTGGTGGCGGGGCTGCTGGGCTCATCCTTCCTGACCACAGTGGAAGTACTGTGATCGGCATCTTCTCTCGTCTGCTTCCTCAGGGTAGCAGTTAGTCAGGGAACTCGTGGGTACTGACTTTGCGGGTGAAGTGGTTAGATTTTGGCACGTCGCGGGCATCGCGGTAGCTCTCTCATCATCTTCAGACCTTTCCAGTGAGCAGATGGGGGCGGTCACCAAGTTGACTGGGATTTCCACTGATGTTGGCGCAGACTGTGTTTGCCTTTTTCCCTCTTCACGTCCTCTTACTCCATGCTTGCCTGGCATTGAGTAGGATAGGTAGGGTAATATCCTGTTTTAACTAGCCATCTTGGGGGGGAGGTGTGGCCGGGACCGAGGCTGTGGAGAGGGGATACTCTGCCGCACCCAGGTCGATACCCAGGGAGGGCACTTGTTCAGCTGCAGTGAAGGATGCTGATGAGACTCATGCAGCACTTGCTATTGAGGTCTTGGGAGGGTCTTGGCTAATTACCACCAAGGGGACAAGCAGGGGGACGGAGCGAGTTCGCGGCCTAGACACAGCGCTCACGTAAGGGGAGGCAGAGCTGTTTCCAACTCGTGCTCGTGGAAAAACTGTTGCAAAAAAGGTGATCTGTGGGAATGTGCCATGAGGTCTCAGTGGGGACGCGTGGTGGTGTCCGACATGGTTCGACCTGAGTAACGGGACTACTCGACGTGTACCCAGGTCTCACAGGGAGCTCCGTCCCTGTTTGGGGATTCACTACTTTTTCCCAATAGTCGAGGGCATCCAGGTGTGGCTGACGTCGCGGCCGGTCTTGCGACAGGGGGTGCAGGGGGCGAGGGGTTTATCTTACGAAGTTGGTGAGCCAGAAAGCGCCTAACTCGTTGGGCATGAGTGGGCGTTAGAACCTTTGTTATATGTGAAGATGGTGTGGGGTCAACATTCAGACATAGCAACCGTACTGGAGCAGCGGAAGGGGTAGCCTGAATCACTTCCCCTTTCCGGTGGTGTTTGTCGTCCGCAGTCGACCGTACAGGGCTGTCCCAAAATCATCTGCTCTCCGAGACTTGGAGCCACTAAGAAGGGAGTTTTAATGTACTGCCTGTGTACCTTCAGGTCAAGAGTAACCTCCCCTGATAATGGCAGGTGAGCATTGTGGTGAGCCATTGTAGCCATTTGGCTGGTAGGATGCACACTGACCATTTTGCACTGGATGAGTAATTCACTCCTAATAAAAATGCGGTCAGCGGCGGTGTCTAGTACGGCCACGACCATTGTATTCTCAAACTGCACCTATACCAGAGGATCATCTGAGGAGGCGTAGGCGGTGTTTACAGCTCGTAAGCGGGCCACATCTTCGTTTGGCCGGGCCGGCATGTGTGAGGGGCGGGGAAGCGATCATGCGCTCTGCCCCCGGTTGTCTGCCTTTCCTCTTCTCCTCTCCTGCTGGGCTGGGCAAGCTCTACAGGCGTGCCGTCCTTGACAGCCCCGGCAAGAGGAGGGAGCGATGAGGGGAGGTGGAGGTGGGGTGTGGCCTTCAGGCTTTTTGAGGGGTGGAGGGGCTTTCTTTCCCGGAGTTTGCCGGGCCACGCAGTCCCTTCGGTAATACTCAGGCCGTGGCAGTGGCGGTCTTGAGTTCCTTATTGCACGCACGTAAATGGGGCGGATGGCTAATGGCTTCCCTTTACTCTGCTTAAAGTTCCCTGCGGATGCTGCCTTGGGCAGTCCCGGTAAAAATGCTGCTCCTGGCAATCCCAACAGCACTGCAAGTAGGCGGAAGGGGTTCGCAAGGTCACGTCACCCCCTACAGGCTCTCTGGGGGAGGAGGCCGGGCTGTTAACCCCGGCACGTGCCATCTGTTTTTATTCAGGGAGGGAGCACTCATTCACCTCTAGTTCCCTTAACCATCTACTAGCTCTTTGACAGTCTGGGGCCGGGAGCCGATTAGCAGTTTTCGCAGCGAGGGGAGGAGGATGCAGGTGATAGTTCTCACGCGCAGGGCCTCGTTTTGCTCGGGGTATACCAGTTTATGAAGGTGTTATTTGCGCCGGATGAAAAGCTTGATTTCTTCATCAGTTTTCTACACTCATGAGTGCAGATCCATAATGAGCTCGCTGGGGAACTCGTCCCCTGAAAAATGGGAGTTCAACTGAGCCTTGAATTGGGGCCAGCTCTATATGAAATCGCCATATCCCTCCCACCAGGGCTTGGTGGGACCTGTTAGGAGATGTTGGACATGACTCACCCATTGTTTCTTAGAGAATAAATGTTCCCTAAATTCCTTCTCGCATTCTGTAAGAAATTTCGCGGGATGGGCATACAACTTTCCATTAGAGTCGGGTAATGTGAGCTCGCTGGGAAGTCCCGGGATTATATGGCTGTGTCTAGGTGTGGGATTCTGTGGTCTATGCGCCTGGTCCCAGCGAGAAAACATCACATTGGTAAACCTGACCTGGAGAATGCACTCTTTCATCTAACCAACCTAAACATAGGTGGTGGAACTCTCTATTACATAGGATACAATGTACAAACATTGGCAGGTTAAGGGCTCGTCCTGTCTGCAGTCATTATAACAGTACTCCAGCCCATCAGTGAGTCTGGGTGTATCTTAACACCCAATGCATTCGTAGTGAAAAATCTGGAAGCAATAATTGCACTGGATGGTATTTAAACCAGTACCAGGGCAGTTAGTCACAGGACAGGGGACGTTACTTCCCCCTATGGCAATGTTGTCGGCCAGGTGGCCATTGTGACTCGCCTCTGAGTCAGACATTGTGTAGATAATGGGCGCCATGGGGTGTTTAGAGCGACTCCCCAAGTCGCAGATGTGCTCCTCTTTTAAGGAGTAAACGAAGGGGGTAGGCAGGGAGGGGTGCCTGGCTTGGTCCAACTTCCAAGTCTTAGCTACATGAAGTTCTTGGCCCCACGTTGGATGCCAAATATTGACGCGTGCCCTTCCAAACAACTGCTTTAGTAAGAAGGCAGCCAAATTTTTTCAACCATGACAATAATGTCTCCAAACCTTTATTGGACAAATAAATCAGTCGAAAAGAATGATCACTATGTTGTTTAGGACATTCTCCTCTATTTCACAACTACATATTCCCAGTCATTTCCTTGGAGTGTATGCACACCATAAAAGGAATAATGCAAACCATCTAAAAAATGTTTAATATGTATTAAATAAATAAAATTTAATGCTATGGTAAAACATAATGTAATTATAGGTTTAAAAAAAGGTGAAATATTGCCTTACAAAAGAAGGTCAAAATATACAATAAATACATTCCATGGTAATGAGGTGGACATGAGTAACTTAGAGAGCTGGGTACAATCCAAGCCAAGGTACAGGTGCAACTAGAAATGGAAAGATAAAAAAGAAGAGAGGCAGAGGTTGAAGTGGAGAAGTAGGTCAGAAAAGCTTGAGGAAAAAAATGGGAAAAAAAAGTTGAAGTAGGTAGCGACAAACTGTATGGGGAGTGTAGTGTGGGGAAAGTCAGTGGAAGGTAGCGAACAGGAAGAGCTATCCACACTATGTGGGAAGGGAACAGAGGATGCTGACAAGGCATAGTGTGGATACAAGGGATGAGCAGGAGGAGGTGGGCAAAAAAATTGCAGAGGGGATTTTATATCAAAGACCGGAAGAGGCAGGCAACATAAACGGCAAGAATAGAAGAAGGGAACATAGGTAATAAATCAGAGGTGGTGCTCACAGGCAGTTCTATCATTAAGAGAGTGGAATTGAGGGACCTTGGAAGAGGGCTCATCTATAAGGCAGCATTTGGAGGGGGTAAAAATAAAAGGACTGAATGAAAGAATTAGAAGTTTAAGGGGAAGCAAGATAGTTAAGATGGTAGCAATATAGGAAGGGGGGGGGGGGGAGTCTTACCTCGTAAGGTAGAAAGTGTAGAGAGGTTGTGGAATGAGCAGAGACAAATTGTATAGCTCGACCGCGACAAGTGTGCAGCCGGTGAGGGGAATGACACCAGCACTAGCAGCAGGAAGCAAGAAGAGTCACATGAGGGGTGACCTTGCAAGTAGGGGAAACCACACCCATTGCAACTGTTGCACGTACACAAGCCCGCATGAATGTATGCAACAGTATCACACACACTGCAGACATTCACTGTCGATACAAGACCACTAAGCTAATTTTTTATATATATATATATATATATATATATCCGTTTTTTCCAGGAAAATCCATTGTATGTTTTAAAACCATTGGCAATTTGTTTATTGTAGGGACATGTCCTTCAACAATATAAAACTTATGTACGGTGCGCCAAATTACACCAATATTTAAAATCATTAAACAGATCTTTTTAAAAAAATGTTCACCCTTTTATTCCCAGGTGCAGTTATTCATCACTCAAATCTGCTTATTTTCCTTCTTTTCTAATTTTCATATACTAGTTTGTTCCTATTTACTCCTTTGCATTGACTGAGGCCATGTCCGAAATTGCAGATGTTTTTGACAAAGTAACCATGTGACCCGATTTTGTACACAAAAATGGTGACATATTAGGTAATTTGGTATTTCGTATTTTGTATCTAGTGGATGTTAGCAAAAATACAAAATGACAAAATCAGCATCATGTTGGTTTCTACCTTCAAAACACATGCGCAAATAGGATATTTTTTTAAAACAAATAAACCTTCATAAAATACACTAGGTATGTTTTAAAAAGCAAGTAAGTGTTATGCTTTGTTTATATATTTTGCAACAAAATTTTTTTTTTAGTCGTTATTGCATAATTTATTATTTTCTTATTTATTAACATATTAGCAGCATTCCACTGATGATTGTAGGAATATTTCATCCTTTTTAAGCATTAAATTTCGATAAACATAATTTTCACTGTTAATGTAAAAATGTGTTGCAGCGAGTGCTAAACAAGTGACTGTCAACAACATTCGAATTGAAACTTACGAAATAACAAATTTCAAAATAACAAATGTGTCATTTCGGACATGACCTGAGTAAAGGTTTATTACTTTACTTATTAGTTGATGCCATTATTAATTAAACACCTAACACCACTGCCACCTTTATTTCACACCTTGTACCTATCATTAGTCTGCACATAACACTTCCATCAATCGTGAGCATACCAACATGGGAAATACTGTGGCAGAAGTTATGGCCAGTGCTACGTTACCCACCCGCAGCTGAGAGCTTTCTTCCCCTCCTCTGTTAGTTGGAATGACAAGGCTGTAGGAAGAGAGGCGTCGCCTTGAAGTACGCATATTTTCTGGCTGCACGATTGTCACAGTCGAATAATAGAGAGAATGTTGACGAAATTTGTCCCACACAGAAAAAAATTAAGGCTGGGGGTGATTCTCTGTACTATGGATTGCAGATAAAACGGATTAAGAAAAGGTGAAGACAAATGCACACATGGTGGAAGAACACAGAACCGGATAGTACAAGGCATCATAAGAAAGAGATGGGGAGGGAACTAGGAAGGCTGATTAGGCAGGCACAGAGTGAATACCTATGCAGCGTGGTAGAGGAAGGGAAAGTAAAAGAATGGTGGAAGTTGTCCTGGTATATTAAGGTTAGTGAAGGAGAGGGAGGTATCTCAGTGTTGAATGATAAGGAGGATTAGAGTGCAAAAACTGACAAGGAAAAAGCTCAGTTCAGGCAAACCCAGTTCCCCGTCAGTGTTTTAGGAGCAAGATGTTTGGCAAACGGAAGGCGAGGGAAACAACAGGATGTATGGAAAGCTCAGGAGGAGAGAGGAAGAGATAGCCAAGGTCATACGGGGATTGAAAAATAGCAAGACAGTGGGTCCAAATGGTAATTATTGGGAATGGAGCCCTAAAGTTTGATGGCAGAGAGCTGTGTAGATATCCTGAAATGTTGTTTGGAAGATCTTTAGAAGAAGACAAGTACTACTATAGGGAGGGAAGGACGCATTGGTGCTACTGGTTTACAAGTTATTACATTTTCATATGTGGAAATTGTATTGGACGACTGCTTGCCGGCTGGTTTTCTCGGGGAGCTCCCGTTTACCCCGCTCTTTCATTCCAGCGCCACTCCATCCTAGGGTCTCATTCCATGTCGTGTTCAGGGATGATGGGCACCTACGGGTCCCGGCTGGAAAGACCGTCACTTGGAGGGTGTTGCCTTGCACTGGGTCCCCCCTCACCCAAAAAAAAGTCTCACATAAAGTACAGGAAAGGTGATGGTGAGACTTGTAGTACAATATGTTGTACAAATTATGAATTTAAAAAACTGGCTTCAGGAATACCAACCTGGATTAGGACATGTTACTCATATGAGATGCAAATGGCTGGGCTGCTGGAGAATTTGGTGCAGACAGCAGATGAGGGGAAGTAGGAGGAGAGGGTGAAAGTGGGGGAGTCAATGTCAGATGAAGGTACGGTTACATCAAAGGTTACATAGGGTAGTGTGATGGGCCCCTTGTTGTTCACCATGGTAGTTAATGACCTGTGGATAATGGTGGGTAGCAAAGAGAGGTTGTTTTCAGATGACTGTATGTTGTATGCAGAGTTGGGTAGGGAAAATAAATTGCAGGAGGACCAAGGAAAAAAATATAGTATGGACAGAAAGGAATAAAATTAAGATTAATGTACGAAAATAAAAGATCATAAAGTTCAATAGGAAGAGGGGAAGCTACAAAAGTGCCTAAGAAGAATTTAACGACCTGCCGATCTTGGAAATTCGTCAAATGGTTAATAACATATGAGCGTTTGAATTTCATTGAGGTTTCCTGTCAATATGCCAAAAAATTTTATTTTCTTTGTCTCTTTGTCTCAAATTTATCAGAAAGAGCAATTAGATGTGCACATTCATGTAGTTTTCAGGGGTGTTCTTTCAACTGAAATATGTATTAGTGGTGATACAGAGTGACCTTAGGCAAAAAAAAGCAAGCACAGAGAGTGGTATCAAATTGAAGAAGGGTTTTGGAAATGTTGGGAAGGGTCTTGAATGATGTTAGTAGGGAGGTAAAGGAGAAGGCTAACAAAAATATATGACTAGGCCAATAATAGAATATGTAGCCGCAGTCCGAGACTCACATGTGGAAGAGGAGATATGGGAGCTGGAGAAGGTGAAAAGAAGGGAGCAAGGTGGGTCAAGGGTAAATGTGGAAAATAGAGGCAAGAAGGTGAGGATGAAAGGAATTTTAGGCCATCCTTAATGATGGAGTTGGGGTGGTGCTACTTACGGACAGGTAAAGATTGGATAGGCTGGTCAGGATGTATCTACTATCAGACAAATCAGACATATCCTGTCGCAATTATGACTAAACCATAAAATAGCACAAACATCAACTTTAGATACAGCAAAAAAGTTTAATCCCACAGAACCACACAACGGAAAATATAATTCATAGGATTCCCCATTTATTTTTACTCTTTTCAAGGGACTCGGAAAGTATAAAGCAAAATATAATAAAGTCTGCACAGAGGAAATGAACTGATTTCCCACAGGAACATTACAGGCTGTTTGCGACCTACGTACATTCTACGTGCACACTGATTGACTGGCAGGCAGGCATCTAGCAAAGTTGGTAATGACAGGTGGAATGTAGTTTCATGTCTTAATATTTAATTAATAGCAAACATTTGCGAATACAGAAATAATTTCTTTTACTATGTTTCATTTTATAATGCATAATAAGTGTAAGAATTACCAAATTTGCAAATATTTATTTTTCTAATAGTTTCACTGTTTCACTTCGCAAAACTGAAGAAATCAGGCCTAGCAATGTTAATTTTGCCAATGGCGGAAGAATACCAATATACATAAAAGTCTATCTTAAGCAGAGGTTTCAAAAGTGCTCAGTTTGCCATGACAGTCTACATACAGAAGTAAAGAGAAAACATACACATTCTGTTTTACACTCATATACTCTGTCTCATATAACTTGCCAAGATTTCAACAGTTAAATGAAAGTAGCTACAAATGTTTACTTTTTGTTTATGTATCCTTTTGCCATCAGCAAGTGCAACAAGTGGAGGCTGTATATTTTATCAACACGCTTTCTTCAGCTAATCCACTTGCAATTGTACTGTCATACCAAACAAATTTTAAGGTACATTAGGAATGATATCTGTTTAAAAAATTTGTAGGTTATAAAAGTAAAAATATAAAACCTTACAAAAAATTTAAAATTTGCTAACTCGTTTTTAATTTGTCCCAGACAGCAAATTTGGGTTAACATTTGTGAGATGGTAACTGTAGTTCTTTTCACACTTTAGACGTTACAGCTAGTATAACTGGAAATAAAAGTAATTCTGGGAATTTACTTGACAATGCACTTTCATTCGCAGACAACTCACCAACAACTATTGCAAAGCAGTAATTCTGATATTACTGATAATAAACAGTTCCGAGCTCAAAATATGTGGCGAGGAATAATGTAAGTATTACTTAAAAACTACCCACGCACGTCCCACTTTCTTCATTTTATTAATACAGTTTAATAACAACATGCAAACAACAAGGAAATTGGTTTGCAGGAGAACAACATGGCGCATAATGGACACACACGTAATGATTATTGGCTTAATAGAAATTTCTAGCAATCAAAATTGCTGTACACAGAAATAAATGTTACTTTAAAAATTATGAAGAACTCGTGGAAAAACAAACCCATTGGTATCTGTTCATAAATCTGTTATTTTACACAAGAAAGAAATTTTTTCTGGTTGGTAATTCTTCACGGAATTGCTGACAGATGGGGTGCATTGCATGGCAAGGTGTGTTGTGAGCTGAGCACGTTACTCAATACATAGCAACATGTTGGCCTGCCTCTTGATCCCATCTTATTAAAAATTTTCTTTTCTCCTATTACTGGCTCGAAACGACACGAGTTTGAAATATATTTAGTCAAATTATTTGAAAAAATAATTCAGCTATACCCTGCAATATTTCTGTAGGCTTTCGGGATTAATATCAAGCACACTTGGAAGGGATGGATGGAGATGAGTGGGGATATGACGTGAAAAGAACTCCCAAGGTTTGAAAATGCATTTCATTTGGATAGGAACATTTTAACGTGCATTTCATTTTGAACATCTATACATTACTACTTTAGCACTGTTTAGTTTGTAACACTAACAACTGCTATTTTGTGATCATGTAAAATTAAATGTATTAAATAATTTAGGAACCCCTTTCTTATCCGCATATCTTCTACTTGTCTGATGTGTGTCGGCAGTGCTCTCAGAATAGCAAATGTAACATTAATTTTTGTTAGTTTGTGCATCAGCTGATATAGGATTTTGTGAATGGCACGTTGTTTGTTTCATGTACCTTAAGTTGCAACTCACTTACTGTCATGATCTTGCCAAGTTATACGAGACAGAGAGTACATGTAACAAACCGCTACAAACCTTGTCCACATCAATAAAGAAATCTTCAACAATGAATGTCTCCAAATGTGGACACGATGCAGGCAGGCAAGATAAAAATCTCTTTGGCAAGATGCCTGCTTCTGTGCAGCTTGCAACATCCGCGAAGCCCCTGATGCCGAGGAACTTGGTATGGAGCTGCAGTAGGTGCAGAACAGCACCGAGCTCCTCGACTCTCATACGGCACCTCCTGAAGTCTGCAACCTCCCAGAGGGTGCGGTCCTGACACAGCGTATAGAACCGCTCGCATGTCCTGCAAACAAACACTAGCTTTGTAGTTTCTTTCAACCAAGGTCTGTGTAGTGTAGTGCTGTGATATGCAGGTACACCAGAATTATCTGTTTTTAAGTATGCAAACACAATAGAGTAACACTGCATATATGCATTTTTTTCACAGTTTTGGTAGGAGGAACTAAATGCTAAATAAACAGTTACAAAGAAATTCAACTGAAGATGATGACTAACTAATTTAATTAATATACACAATATTTATAAATACCCTCAAAATCCCCTGAATATGTTTAGTGCTGTAATTTTTTGAGAGAAATATAAATAACCTAACGTCTGGATACTACCTAAGTTTTAATTTGTATACTTGTATCTCACAAAAATTACTACATTTTTGTTAAGGATTTAAATTTATTTGTGCTAATGCACACATTTTTTTAAGGTTCCACTTCCATGACACATTGCTATACTTCCTTCATCAAACTAAACAATACGACTAACTACAAAAACATACCAGATATTTTTACACTGCACCAAGCTAGTTCCACCTTCAGATTTTTTAAAGCTGGTGCAGTTTGTGCTACACAAAGTACCCCAAAACAATCAGCAGAAGCTAAGAGAATCACTGCACAAAGAGTTGTGACTTAACATCCACTGAAATACTGTGCTGTGCAGTTTTGTGCAGGTTTGGAAATTTGCACAGTTGAGAGAAACAAGCCTATTCTCATGTCACAGGTAGCAGTTGTGCAGCATGTGGTTGTAACATGTTTGGTAATGTCACAGTCACAACTATATAACTGCCAACCAAGACAGCATTTCTGCAGAGGATGAGGAGTAATACTTTAAGACATGAACTCTTTTCATTTCAATGTTTTTCACATGTACACAAAGGAGAATTCAAAGAGACACTTTCCCCAGCTTATAAACAATATAACCAATTCAGGGGCGTATCCAGGGGAAGTATGGTGGAATTATACTGTGCTTAAAGAGGATATAGTACCAAACAATTTTCTGTGAAATTATTGTTTACGCATTTACTCTTTTCTAGGTAAATAAGCGTTGTAGGAAAACAAATTTTCGGCAAAAGAAACATAGATCAGGTATCTACTACTGTACAGTTTCACTTTTAGCGTATTATGCACATTTAAAGAGAAAATTTTTTTTGTGAAAACAGCAAAAAAAATCACACTTTCACTGCTGGATTGTGCAAGTTCCGTGAGGGGTAAGAGAAAAGTACAACCATACAGTAGTAGTTTAACCTGCAGGCTTTCGACACATGTAAAAAAAGTCCTACTGTTGCAGATCTAATTTGCAAAGTACAGCGAAACTACGGAGACACTGCATGCATTGTGCATAGGAGTGGCAAGGCAAATATATATCTATATATTTGAAGATAAAAATTATATATATATATATATATATATAGATATATATATATATCTATCTACCAACGGTATATTCAACGATTAGATATGAAAACTGCTCAAATAGCACCACTTTGCACCTTGAAATCGAAATTTTTTCGGGGGAGGACCTCCGGACCCCCCGCTTTCTTGGGGATCTCGGTGTTTGTTCCTTTATGAAATTCCCACCTTGGACCCCCCTCCCAAACACAAATCCTGGCTACGCCACTGAACCATCTGCACACAGGTTCATGCAAAACATTTTCAAAAACTATTCCACCCGCACAGTTGTCTATCAACACAATTCTCATCACGTCTACAAATTTATATTCTAAGAACTTTGGTACTAAAAATATAAAGGAATGAAATCTATATTGTTTTCAACGTAAGGTAGTTTTAAGAAGATGGTCTATTGCAACAGGAAGAAGAAAACTCTTTCTACAAACTGAAATTTGATATGAGTGTATACTTCTTTTGCCAGAAGACTTAGGTACCTACTTTACAAGTCATATGATATTAGTTTAAGACAAACAAATAAAACTTTGAACATGGACATTAAATTGTTACCAATGTACAATATTCGAAATACTTCAAACCCTTTCCTTGTAGCAACAGGTGCAATTTGGTAGGCAAAACACTGCCACAGCACTTGATGCTTCGTGTCGTTCACTTGCACCACTGCAAGGCAGAAGTTCTGCAGTGGTTGTAGCAGAAATGTACTGTAAGCGTCCTGGCGCTCGCCTTCATAGATACCTGCACTTGGGCTGACGGTATAGCCCTGCCAGCTGCAGCTGGCATTAGTGACAGCCCAGCTGTATACAAACTGTTATAAAAATATTTAGCACGCATCAGTCAGTGCACAACTGATAATACAGAGACTATGTTTTTAGAACGGCATTCAAACTGCGGCCAGCTGCGCGTGCATGTATCTCTCCCCTCGCCGGCCAAACCCCATTCCCTGTAAATTCACCTGCCAGGAAATGTGGTGCTAACAGTACTACCTATACACAGTCAAATCACATTATTATGACCAGCTGCTAGTAACCAAAGTAACCACTCTTCGCAGCACGGACAGCAGCTAGACAAGCTGGCAGTGACTCAGTCAGGTGCTGATAGGTCTCCACGGTTATCTGGAGCCATGCTGTCTGTCCCATAACTGTTGAAGGGTGCATGGCAGAGAAGACAGACGGTGAACAAGGTGATCGAGGTGGTCTAACAGATGTTCAATTGGATTGAGATTGGAGCTGTTTGGGGGCCATGGAAGAACTTTGAAGTCTTGATCGTGCTCTTCTGGTCATGTGCGGATACAGGATGTCCACTGAAATTCCATTTTGTAATTCCCTGACGTTTCCCTATTTTCCAGCTAGAATCTCACCATTTTCAGGATTGAAACCTTCCAATACCATATTTATCCGCTACTGACAGAACAAATATGCTATCAGTGAAGTTAAGTTAAATTATACTACACCAGACCAAGCAAGCAAAGGCAACATTTTATTCAGCCCATAAATATTTCTCGTAATAGAAGCTATTGACATCACGTGAGTGCCCATGACTAACACACACTCATACTTTATTTTGTACACATAGGCCCTATATCACTTGACAAAGATGTGTTGTTACGAATTCACAAATTTAATAACTGAAATTTTAAAATGCATATGATCATAATTATATTGTCATGTGTTCACACATTCAACAACTTTTGCACAGTAGAAATTAATATTTACATTTTCCCTGGACTAGATGGAAATTCCCTGACATTTCCCCATCACATGAAATTACCTGAAATTTCCCTGTCACATTAAATTACCTGACATTTCCCTGTTTTCCCTGTGGGTGGACACCCTGACACTTCTAGCAGTGTGCCAAAGTTGCATCATCGTGCTGGAAGATCCAATCCTCCCTAGGAAAGACAATCATCATGTATGGGTGGACATGATCGCCGAGAATGGACTCATAACCAAATTGATCAAGAGTGTCTTCCACACAGATGATGGGACCTAGAAAATACCACAGGAACATTCCCCAGACCATAACACTGCTCCCACGCCTTGTGTTCCTCCAGCAATGGATGCAGGGTGTCGGTCCTCCAACGTTTGTCGCCAGACATGCCTATCTCCATCCATTCTATGCAGCTGAACCCGTGACTCGTCGAAGAAGGCTATCCATCTCCAATCAGCAGCAGTTCAGTCACCATACTGTTGAGCAAATTCCAATCATTTTCATTGGTGCACCAGTGTTAGCATGGATGCAGTCACCCTCCGTCCACTCCGGAGCCCCATTTGCAAAAATGTTTGCTGAACTGTTGCATTAGACACATGTCTGGATGACCTCTGGTTCATTTGGATGGTGAGCTGTTCCACTGTAACCTGTCGGTTGGCCTTCTCGCACCATCAGTCAATGTTCTCCTCAGTTATCAATGGTGCTTGGAGCTCTGCACTTTCCTCTATGGTTATTCACAATGATGCCATTTGTCCACTCACGACACACATATCCCTGTTTCAGAAATGCTGCCCTGCTTGGCCCGAAAACCACTGATCATCCTTTTTTGCAAATCGGTTCAAACGCTTCCCTTACCCATGACAATATATAATACATGAGTTCTGCACCCCTCTTAGCCGGTGGCCTTCCCGGGGTTTTTGCATCTCCATGTTATGGTCCATTTTGCAGGTTTGGAACTACAGGACCCTTGGACATAGGAAGAGAACTCATCCTCAGGCCCCGTCTCCCCTCCCACCGCTCAGGAACATTATCTTTTTCTTGCCAACTCTCACCTGGTCTTCCTCGTTCTCCTGTGTTCGGGTGAACTCTACTACCTAGTGGATACCCGGTCATACAGACCAGGCATTCACCACTACCAGCAACCTCTGGCCCCCTCAAAGAAATCAGCGAGTAAGAGAGGTCAGCCCGTGCTGCTCCTTCCTTTCCATATAGGGTTTTCCACAATTATGTGAACATAAAAGTGGTCCCTGCAGTCTGAATTTCTTCACATTGAAACCCAACTTTAGGGCCCCACTGACCGTAAAGGAGTCGACCGGCCCACCACCAGGCACCACCATCATGAATTGCCCATGAGTCAAGCTTAACCTGGGTGGCAGATACCCCTTTTAATAAACCAGGCATAAGGAACACCCCGGGAGATTCCCACTTCTGAGCCTTCACAAATGTTGGCACTACTGCAGTACAAATAGTAGGTAGTGGGTTCCCTTTGACTAGGAGAGGCTACAACTTGCGCGTTTCTAGCCCTTTCCGGAATTCACGCGTCAGCTCGCTTTTTGTTACTAGAGATAGCAATAGCTCTGACACATCTCAGATCAGTCAATCTCTTATCACCCCATCGGTCACCAGCCGAGCCCACAGAGCGACAGAGGAAGTAAGCTTCCCTTTCGGTCAACCTTCCTCACACCAGGCTTCAAGCCTGTCTGACGTCCATCCAAGAGCACGGTCGGACAAGGGATTGACTTCCAGTGTTCAAACGAATCCCAACCAGACCTTAACAAATGCCACACAGTCACCGAACAATGGACAGAAGGGAGTGCGCTTCCCATAGTCAACGCCACCCCCACCAGGCAGAGCCTTACACCCATAACAGGCTGGTGCTCCATCCAAAACTAGCAACTGACATGGCACCCCCACGTCTTACACCCATTACAGGCTGGCTGCCCGCTCCTACCCCCCAGAACAAACACCGGGGAGCCCACGACTTACACCCATTAGAGGCTAGTTCTAGCACCATCTGACAGACCCTTCCAAGTCCCAGTGGAAACCAAGAGGTGTGTGACTCCTCAGCCCCTTACCTATGACAGCAGGACACGCACTGTGTACAGCCAGCCTGCCTGCCTCATTATATACCTGCTACGCCATGGGCTACGCGCTGCAGATGGCACGTCTAGTAGGTGGTCATAATAATGTGATTTGATTGTGTATATCTGCTACATATGTCCCACAAGTGCACAAGGCTTTAGAAATACGTAAATCTTATGCTAGTGATGAAATTATGTACAATATTATTGTATGTGGGGCAATTACCCAGTAGACTGAAAAATGTATGTAAGTGTGGAAAACTTTCAGTTTTGTTACCAACTACCAGAACAGTTATTTATATCGTTTTCAGATATGAACTCACATTCAGGATACAATCAAGAAGATATTCAAATCATTATAAATAAATAAAACCTTCAAATAAAATATTTTCCTATTGGTAGCAGCAGTACTCTAACCACTGCACACAACAAATACTTTTTGGTTTTGTTGGGCAGTTTATCACCTAATAATCAAAGCAGCATAAAACATATTTCTGATTTATTTCTAGTAATATCAGAAAAACACCTTAGGTCACATTTAAATTTCAACAACAAATAAAATATGTATCAGCTGAAGCAGGAATTTTCCAGAACAGAAGATTAAAGTGAACATAGAAAAATCATGAAGTTCAATGATCGCACAGAAACCCCAAAAGTCTCTGACTTGGATCCTCATCAAAATTTACGCTTTTCACTAAAGTTTTGAGTTTATGCTTCAATTAGTTTATTTTCAAAGATTAGGTAGGCCTACATATATCAGGGATGCAAACAACACGGTCGCCCACTCGCCCAAGGTGACTTAACATTTATAGGAGGGTGACCAAATAATTTTAGCTTATTTATTTGGATATATATATGTGTGTGTGTATGATAGTGTGTGTGGACACACAGACCCACAGAGTATCGCAGAACTACCATACAACACGTTTTCTCGCCGGGTCACTCTGGATTTTCGCATGTGGGAATTGTGCCAGATGATGCCGTTGGTCGACAGGTTTTTGCAGGGAACTCCCGTTTCTGCCACCCTTTCATTACAGCACTTCTCCATACTCACCTAAATTACCCTCATCGGCTCTCAAGACCTCAATGTTTAGAGCCGTCCAAATCTCTTCACTTACAAGTTCTCTCGAAAACGGGGCATCCAAGTTTTTTCTGGTAAATGCGTTGTAGATAAACCTTTAAAGACAAATTGAATGGTGAACCTTACAGTGCGTGGAGTGAATAGAGCTGGTAAAACTGAACATTTTTTGTCTGGTAAGTTTTTTGGTATGTTTTGCCATTTTGATGATATCAAAATACTCGCTGGCACACTCAATGTTGCAACAACCTGTACCACGCAAACCCAAAAGAGGCGAGCAGGAACTGTTGATACTAGATAGCATTAGCAGTATGTACAATGTGAAAGATTTCTGGTTATTTATATGTTTATGTTATTCAAGCAGTAATGGAGTATTCAACAAAGAGGTATTTGACTTGCTTAGGGTGCTCAGAGAATGTTGTCAGAATTACTGACAAGCAGAGCAGGTTTATGCAGGGAAATATCAAAATCGCCCACACTGGTCACAATATGTTTTTCAACTATTGGAGGCATGAATGTGCTTAGAACATGGGGGAAAGCATTTCAAACTCCTATTGTTGAAAAACAGAAACAAGCAAATATGTTCTTTCAAAATAATGTCTCAATAAAATTATTATTACTAATATAAAAATCATGGAAATTTGTAGTGTCAGAATGTCAAAAATATGTTTATTTCTAATTGGAAGTGTAAGAAAAACCTTTTTTCCTCACTAAAAATTTTTTTTTATGCATTCTGATATTTTTAAGCACATCCATTACCATACAAAATTTCTGTTTTGTTTCTTATGCCATGTTCAACTCAGCACCAGGGAGATTTTTTGATGATGATATTTAATTGGTGAAATATAACACAAGACTCCCCAGACAAAAAATACACAGTTTTGCAAGCTATATTCAACAAAACTAATTTTATAGCATCTTCCCATTCGAAATTCTGAAGTTCACTTAGTTTCCTCCAGTTTCCACCAGATTCCAGGCAATGTAAAGTTCACCATTCGATGTGTCCTTAAAGGTATACCTTTAACACATTTTACCCAAAAAAGCTCGGACGCACCATTTCCGAGAAAACGGCCTGGTAAGGTAGGTCTGGGACATTATATATATAAAACACTCCCATTTATTCATTCTTCGCTTAGCTGGTTTTCGGCTTATCTGTGCAGCGGTATGGATATGCTGTAAAGTGTGCCATTTAACAAGCAGCGATACTGTACATCTATTGCTGTGCCGTGTGAGCTGATGTTTAAACTGTCAGCCTGTCACAGAGACCTGCGTGAGTAATACACCCATTTAAGCACATCCGACCCTGACTGATCTCAGGCCGTGTCGTAAATGGCAGATTTTGTTGACTAAATTATCATGTGACCTGATTTTGTATACAAAAATGGTGACGTATTTGGTAATTTGTGTTTTCTATCTAGCAGCGGATGACACATGTGTGAATGCATAGATAAAATGTTTTCTAAAATAAACAAGTGTTCATAAAATACACTACGCATGTTTTAAAAAGCAAGTAACTATTATATTTTGTTTATATATTTTGCAACAAATTTTTTTGTGGTCGTTATTGCATTACTTATTATTTTATTATTTATTAACGTATAAGCAGCATTTCAGTTATGATTGTAGAAATATTACATCAATTTTAAACATTAAATTTAGATAAAAATAATTTTCACTGTTAATGTAAAAATGTGTTGCCGCATGTTGCTACGCCCTTAGCTTGAAGGATGTAGTAAAGTGGCCTTTAAACTGACCAAATACTGGAAACCGAAAATAAGAAGGAAAAAACACCATTCATAGAGGGTGCAGACATGACCACAAAGCCAAAGCAAAATACACTGGACCACCAAAAACACATGAATTTGATAAAAGTATCATTCACTATATTTTTGGTTTTATCTCAGAAACCATAAACCCTAATTGTAAAAGATTCCAATTCTGGCGCATAGCTGGAAAAAAACACCTCTTAAAATCAATGTCCTACCTTAGAAAAACTTGATAGTCAATGATTAAAAATAGAATAATTAAAAATGTATTTGTCCTCTTCAAACCAGAGGGGTTTTATGTAACAAAGGATTATGTATGTATTTCAATTAATTTTTTATTTATCTTTGTCTTTTCACAATATAAATTCAGATACAGAAAACATAACACAGTATTTTGTGTTGTGCTCTTTTGACAATAGTGAAACATCAAGCAACCCAAAATTAAACATCCCATAAGGGTTTAACTTCATACATTAATTAGGTGAAAAATTCACTGGTTAACCTTTGAATTTGACAATCATGTCATGCATCTGATGTTTTCTGGATATACAAATATGCCTACGAAGGCCCCCACAAACTTTTTATGACAGAAGAAAAAATGGCACTCTACAGTTACCGAGGCCAACACGACCTTTACAGAAATGGTTGTCCAAAACAGTCTTAGTATCTCAACCTGCAACTGTTTCAATTAATTTTGTTATTTAAATATCACTAATTACTAGCCTATAGACTAACTTAACCCCTTCCCTGTTTAGTTAAATTAATTAAAAATGTTCCAAATCTGACCATTTTTTTAATATTCTATATTTACTCTGCCAACTAGAGGGGTGGCATATCTTGTGAGATTGCATTCCAAGGATTCATATTTTGCAAGTTATGAATTTTTAATTACTGGTCAAATGTCTCACCCAAGTATACTCGGGCATCATGAATATGTTAAAATTTCACTGATATTTTTAGAAATAAATATAGAACATTGCTGAATCCAGAACTATAATACATATATTTTTGTTACCAATATACATTACAGAAATTTTTTTTAATTTCTGACCCGAGTATTTTCGGGCATGCTTTAATATAAAAATAATTTTTCACTTATTAGCTGTGAGTGTCTTTTACATGTGAACTAGTAGTATAATACATTAAAACACAGTCAAATTTCAACCACAAAAATCCTTACAAAAATTTCAATTTTTTTTTGCACTGTTAAGACACATACGTTTCCATACATTTCTGCAATATTTATTTTCAAGGTTTTAATTATTTTTTGAAAAAAATTCTTTTCATCACCTGAGTGTACTTGGGTAAGATAAGATGTTAAAAAAAATCATGTTTCAAAAAATTTTAGGCCAATATTTATTTACACAAATACATATAATAATGGTTGAATTTGTAGACATTCAAATTGAGTCAGTCAAAAAGTAGAAACTCCTGAGATTTTAGTAACCATTTCTCAATACATTGTTGACTTTAGCAGAACACAATACAACAGAGTTTGCATTTATAATATTACCTATAACTAACAAGCCTACAGAATGTCAAACGTAGTTTACATTTTCAAATTTTTTTACATTAGACTACTAATAATTTTCAATACATTGCTCACTTTAGCAGAAAAAATCTTTGTGCTCCTCACACTGAACATTATTAAAATTGCAGAGTTTGCATTTATAAAATTACCAATAACTAGCACGCCGAAAGAATATTTATATTTGGCACATAGTATAACATTTTCAAAATTACTAACTTATATCAGTAATAATAACATTTTTCAGCACACTACTTACTTTGGCAAAACATACAAATTGAAAAATATCAAAACAGCAGAATTCCAATTTATAAAATTACGTATGACTAACAAGTCTATAAAATTTAAAAACATTGTACAAAACTATCTATTTGAAACATCCAACCTTGTCACATTGCTCGTCACACAGCTATATTTTACACAGACGGGTGAGACACGGAGACGAACGAATACACTGTTTACTTACTGGAGATATATGCCAGCAATGCTCCCTATGCACCACACTTTGAGACTCAGGGTGATCTCAAGGGTTTCCGTGGGTATTGTGTGCTCATCTCACCCGTGCATTTTTACATAACACTATTACACTTTATACTCAATATTACGACATGGGCTATGGTTAAGACGCTATAGAAACACTCAATTTCTGCACTGAAGATGTTTATTATGCTGAATTTTTACATGTCGTGCCAAGTTTATTAGAGTTTAAGTTTACTGCGTGGTTCGCAAGTCCGTTTTCTGTGACCCTCTGCGCACTTGACAAAATAACCACAATGCTGGATGACACTACGCGGTGCCGGAAGGCACAGTCACAGTCCCCACAAGGTAAGAGACCTACAGCCGCTGGGGTGGACTGCAGGTTTACCCAGGGACAGGGCACGGAGATGAAAATGAACACTACGGTACAATGCTATTACCAACGCCTACCCGTCGGGATACATCCCCTATCCATGCGAAGTGTAGCGACGATCAAGGACAATGGAGGGCTGGTTTGCACATACACATGGTCTGCAGTTAGGCCTTGTGGCAGGTGACACTAACGCGCTACAATGAAAATTATAGGACAAGACATGATACAGATAACAGGACACTGCATGAAATATTAAATAGCAGCACATTCACTGCGAAAGAACTTGAGGATGGTGCCCATGGCTCCAGATATGCACAGCGGTGGTCACGAGGTTACACATGAGATACACGTTGAATTCTCTAGGAAAGTAAATACTGGGCAACAAATTATAGTGCCGCGATCCTAAATTTACACTGCTGCAAAATAATACACTTGAACACTAAATACAGCTTGGATGGCGGAATAACTCTAGTCTTCTGGATGACCGCGTGGTCAGAGAACAAACACAGTAAAAATGCGGAAATTACACGGAACCGTAATAAAACATATATGAAACCCTGATAATGATAAAGGCACACAAGAATACAAGGCAATAAACCCTTAGAACGCGGTGATGGCGTTGATGCAGAAATCGCAGTGGTCGACCGCATGGTTGGAAGCAAAGTCGGCATAGCACATGATAATTATACAAAATTCGCAAAATACAGACAGAAATGTTGCCCTTAATCAAATACATTAAAATAACACAGGTAAGGTGCTCAAAATTCCATCTCGTGGGTGGATGAAATTGGATACCTGTTGTGTTTCAAAACAACTCCTCTCGTCGTTTACATGTTAAAGAGCCAACAAGAGCTGCAATTAAATTATTTATGTGGATAGCATTACGCTGGGGACAGTTCTGGCAACGTATGCAAATAAAGGTTGACCAGTATACTAAAATCAGTTATTAAAATCTAAATCAGTGCAAAAAGTTTGAGGTGCGTATGGACAGCATCTTACCTAGCCAGTTTCTCGGGAACGACTGCCCAGAGGCAGGGGCGACGTGGACCTACCATGGCGGTCTACAGGGTCTACATAAGCAGAAGTTGCAAGCACGCTTCATAAAAATTGAAATAGCAAATTCAAATGGCACATAATAAAATTAAGGTATATTTTAAATACAGAATTTAAATTGTAGTTATATGATAATATTTTTTAATGTTTTTGTACGGCCTCTTTGCCAGAGATACGCTTATCATTCTTAGCGCTGGGCACATTTCAAAATTTCCAGATGCAAAGAACACAATGACCCTCAAATACATACAATACTTTCAAAACAAACATGGTACCCTACAAACAAATTAAACTTGATTTTTATGTGAGAAGTCTGTGGCCTGTGGCAGTAATTAGCCACGTGTTGGTGTTGCACGTGCACTTAGCGGCTAGTGCCGTCATGGGCTGAGTGCTGCTGGCAAGTGGCCGGCGTCAAATGCCCCCTCCCTCAAAGACCATAACGGTGCAAATGGACCAACCCCTCTCTTCTTTGCCCTGTCCAGGTCTGAACTGGAACTGCTGGGTGATGACAGACAGGGCATGGTATTGGGAGTAGTCACACTCGTCGCCGTTTGTGAGGGGGTCGGGAGTTGGCTTGATCGGCGATGCTAGGGTTAGGCTGCGGCTCCCTACACCGCTTTCGCCTGAAGTGAGGTGCGGTGCTGCCAGGTGTGGTCAAAGTGGTCTGGACCACCCGATGCCGAGGTATTCAAGGTGTGGTTAGATCGTTGCACTTTACACATCTTGGCGCACATGCATCCCTAGCTGTGTTCCCAAATCCCCTAAAACTATCCTGCTCCTCTACGCTGTGCCCTATTGGCACCAGAAAACCATGAAAAGGTGTGTTGTTTACACTGGCTGAACTTACATTTTTCATTTTCACTACAATTGAGGTTTCCTCTGACATTTCCCCTAGCCCTGAACAGTGTGGATTGCCCTAATGGTGAAAAACCCTTAAATGGCATCATCGCTAAAACACTTGCATTTGCCTCATCATTCACTGATGGTCTTACCAAAACAACACTTGGGTGGTGATTGGCACTCGCACCAATGATTGCGACCCCCGAAATTTCCGCTGCATCGTGTCGCGTGACTCAGTGTGGTTGCTCTTTCACATCTCCTCTTCACCGTCGGTGTACGGGCAATACAGAGATCATCACTGTTTTTTGGCCACGCGCTTTTTTCCCAAGCTTACAAGAAATGTTGCGCTTCTAGTTTTCGTATTATCTGTACAGGTCCTGACCATCTGGGCGCCAGCCCCGGAAAAAATTATTTTTTCCTGCGGACAAGGGGTTTTCTCTTACGTAAACATACATGCCCCGGGCAAGTTCGGCTGGCAGCCTCTTGCATGGGGGTACCCAGGTGGTAACATACCGAGTTTGATGTTCTCTCGCCTGCTCATGTATTTCCTGTTGATGGGACACTATTTCCTCCGGCAGTACTGGAGTGTTTCTTTGGGGTTCTCCCAGAGCCCAGAGCTCTTTACCCTGAACCATCTCGGCCAGGGTTTTCCCGGTGGCTGCGTTCACTCTATTTCGGATGTAAAACAAGCTCTCTGGTATGAGTTCCACCCAACGTTTATGATCATCCCCCAACCTCAAGCGCAGCTGAATTTTTTAAAGCCTGGTTCCAGCATTCGATGGGATTGGCTCTGGGGTGGTAGGCTGGTGTGGTACTGTGTTCGGCTCCCCAGTTGGTACAGTAATCTCGCCACTCATTTCCCATGAACTGGGTGCTATTATTTGTGAGCAAGTGTTCTGGATATCCCCATCTGGGAAAAAACTCTGTTTGAAGAACATGGGCGACAGTATGGGTTCTCACGTTACTAACCGGATAAGCCTCGGTCCAGCAGGTAAACAAATAAGAACTTCTTCCCGCTTGGAGTACGTGGGTAAGGACCCATAGTCTACAGCCACTGTTTTAAACTGCTTGGTGGGTTGGCGTCGTTGTTGTGGTGCGTTCCCGTCTGCCCTCCGCAGCTTCCTGGTATTACACACTATACGTGTTGTTGTACGTCCCTTTGCATTCCAGGCCAGTGAAAGTGTATTTGTAAATTACGTTTTGTTCGCTCAGACCCAGGATGACCATATTCCAGACTATCGTGACTGTATTGCAAGACTAGTTTTCTGGTTTCTGGTGGCACACACGTTCGCCATTTACGCTGATTCCCTAGTGGGCGTATATCTCTGTTTACGACACGCCAGTGTTCAGAAAAGGTTTTGCACAATGTTGACAGCGGCAGATTGCACCTGACAAGTTTTCCTGACATGTGTACACTTCTCAATACGTCATCGTAACGCAGCGACGTGAGCTCGCCCGGGGTTTTGGCAACTATGTTTTGAAGCATGAGCGGGGAAATTCCCATTACTGGGGTAGTCCGGAAGGGTGGTAGCACTTCCTCCCACTCGACGTCATCGACTACCGTTATTTCTTGGCATGGATTCTGGGAAAGTTCATATGCTAGCTCGTTCATTTCTCCAGCTATATGTTCCATTTGAAAGCCAAATTCCTGCAAAAGCAGGCCAAACCGGGCAAGCTTGCTTTTCCCGCTGTACATCCCTTTGAGCCAGATCAGGCAGCAGTTATCCGTTTTCAAAGTGAACTTACGAGCCAACAAGTAGGGGCGGTATTTACGGAGGACATGTACGATGGCCAGAAATTCCTGTTCATTGATATATTTCTGCTCCGCATTACCGAACTTAGCACTGTGACAATTGAGGATGTATTTCTTCCTGAGCCCGTCGGTCTGGTATAATACAGCTCCGATTCCCTCTTGGCTCACGTCTATCTGTACCATTACCGGAAGATCTGGGTCAAATCTAGACAGGGGTTTGCAGTTTTCAAAAGCCTGTTTTATGATCTGGAAAACCTGTTCTGCTTGTAGGGACCAAACTAATTTTCTCTTTTCTGTCAGTAGCGGTGCAGTGATTATGGAAAAGTTTGGGATGAATTACCTCAGCCAATTAATTAAACCAAAACATTTACGTAATTGTTTCCGGGATCTGGGGCTGGGTTTTTCCTGAATTAATTGCAACTGGGGTGTATCTGGTTCGTGTTCGTCTGCAGTAACATAGTGTCCTAAGAATGCTTGCTTTCTCATCCCTACTTTACAAACAAGTTTGTTATGCTCAAATCTTTCAAATACAAGGCTCAAATGATACATATGTTCCTCCCAGTCTTTAGACCACGCTAACACATCATCCAAATAAGCCATGCAAAGTCTCCTATGTAACCATCCAGGACATTTGCCATGAGGTTTTTAAATCTAGCCGGGGCGCATTTTAAACCAAAAGGCATTGACAGAAATTGAAACCTTCGCCCTCCTGGCGTGATAAAGGCAGTTTTGTGATGATCTTGGGGCATGATATTGACTTGCCAATACCCTGATTTGAGATCAAAAGAGGAGAAAACAGTTGCAGGTCCCAATGTTGACAATGCGTCTAAATCGACACAGAATCTAAACTCCCTATTCTTTTTAGGGGCCAAAGTGATACCTGAATTATATAGACTTTGTGTCGGTTCAATTACATCATCATCTAACATTTCACGTACCTGCATGTTTATAATGTTCCTGAAGAAGGTACCTAGATCCCTTGGTTTCGTGTACATAAGCTCATCGTGGGTGGTGACAATTGCGTGCTTGGTGGTGTCAGTGCGGCCCAGCGGCCCCTTGGTGTAGAACACCGCAGTATACTGGTCCAGCAGTTGCTGCAGCTTCCCCTGGTACTGCTGCTGCACCTCGTGTACGAACTGCTCCAGCGGTACAGTTGGTAAGGCAACTGGGGGCGTGGCTACCACGGAGTACAGCATCCACTTCCCCTTCGTACCCACGTGCAGGCGGTCGCGATGCAGTTCAATCACAGCTTTATTATCAATTAACCATGGCAGTCTCAGTATCAACTCTTAACACAGGTCCGGCACAATATACATGTCGGTTTCGGTTAGTAGCTCTCTTACTCCCACTGTAACATGCATCACGCTCGTGGCTTTGCCTTGCTGATGCGTGGTGGCAAATTGTAACTTACATGGAGGTACTCTCATAGTAGTGGCATGGATCAGTCCCTCGCGCACAAAGCTGTTACTGGCAGCAGTGTCTATTACGGCGGTTACACGTTTCCCTTCCAATTCCACTATTACACGTAACGATGTCACAGTGTTGTCACATAGTTGGCATATCTGGCCACCTACAGTGGGTGGGTTTTTTCGCATTGGTGGTGAGGCTGGTGCAGGTGCAGGTTCACCAACCTCCCTCCTCAGTTTCCCTGGTACTGGTCTGGTGCAGTCGGTCAGAAATTCTGTTCTTGTCCCCGGTGTGCTCTGCCTTGCTGGCGTCATGTTGATGTGAACGGCGACAGGCTCTGAAAGCGGCCCGTCGACGTGAAAGATGGCGGCGGCCTTGTGACATCAATCTGTATCACTGGTGCTGGTTGTCGTCTCCCAGAAGACTGGTACCCTTGGCAAGCTCTCACGTCCCTCTCGCGCAAACATGCTTTGTGCGTGAACTCTCCCAGGCTTGTTTTCGGCACACGTCGTAAGTACGGTCTAAGGTCTGGGCTTGACAGGGCGACAACAATTTCCAATACTCCCATAATCGATTGTTCAGGTGCAGTCTCTTATACAAACCAACCTTACGTTACATAAATTCTTCGACGCCCTCTTGGTCAAGCTGTTGCTCATGGTATAGTCGGGCCTGTGCTTGGATGGTGTCGCCATCAGTGTTGAAGCGACCGAGTAGTTTCTCACAGAACTCCCGCAACGTGAGACTGTATTCTCGCACTCGGAGGCGGTTTGCTGTCACTTCTGTCAAGTCGTCATGGTGGACCTACGAATCAGTTTAATTTTGAATGTTGAATGAGATGATGCGAGAGTCAATTAAATTCACTTAATTACTTGCAACTTAACTAGCAACACTTGAATTATATTGATTTATTGGAACAGTATTTTGTTTTTTTTTTTTTTTTTTCAATGTTAATTTTATTTGCAACACACAATCATAATTTTTAAGAGGGATTTTATTTTATTGGAAAATAACTGAACTTGTGCATGTTTATTATGAACTGTTTTTTTTGCCCTTGTTACCAGTGCTATGTTACTGTATATGAATCGCAGTGTTTCTTATTTGTTATCCTAAGGATTTTGTCTTGTGAATTTTATTGAAAATATCTTTAATTGAAAGAATCATTTAAATAAAATTGAATGAAACAAGTTTTACTGTATGTGAACTATTTACCTTTAAGGGTAATGACTAATTCTGAGACCAATGACGTCAAGTGTATGGAATAGACGTTGACACTAGTAAGCTGGGGAAAATGTAAACAAATATACTTGAATCTCTGAAACCAATTTCAGTTCATAGCTCAGCCGGGTACTTTTACTTTTAATTTAATTTTGACTTTTCTGTGTCAGTCTTGAGGCAGAAAGTCTGGCGCTTAACTACTGTCTTACAAACTATGTTTGTAATTACAATCAGGCTGTCCTACTACAGTTCTGATACTTTCATAGGATTTGTCCTAACCATGTGTTGGCTATCTCAATGAGGTGGTCATTAATAAAGAGGAGTTTTAGGTTGTATTTACACTGTTTTCAGTAAGCTACCCTTTCTTTTCCTGCATTACGCAGATGTGAGTAGTGGTTATAGCTCATACCACCACAGATTGGCTGGCCAAACACTAGAGCCACTACAACAGGTATCATATTGTATATCAAACTGTCATCGGTATAGCCATACATTTACAGGAGTGAAGAGTGCTGCAACGTGTTGCCAAAACAGCTAAGATTTTTATACACGTTAAAGCATGTATCTTCACAATTTCAACTCTTAATGTCTCTGTTTGGTTACAGTCAATCAACTCATACACATCATTAACACGTGTTCAATCTATCTGATGCCATCGTTTGTAATATCATTCACTCACGGATAGTCCAATACTCCAGCCTACCAGCCATACTCATCACTACAGTCACAGATTTCCCATTCGCTGGTCACTTCTCTCGCTGCTCATAGTTTATCACTTGGAACGCAGCCACTACAACTCCCGGCCCGGCCGCCCGTTGCACAATTTATACTCTGCTGGCATTGACCTAAAAGTCCAATGCGCCCTGAGTAACACTTAGAGAATCTAGAACAGCAAACAACTAGAATATTCTTCGGAAAAATTCAGAAACTCAATACAACCTAGGTCAGCAGCACATGCTGCAAAAGGATTATCATGTTGGCTCGATTTTTTGGTAATAGATACGTGAATCTTGGTTTAGCACACACCTGTAATTCAAAACACTTAATTGACTTGCCACAGCCGCTATCACATAACTGCTGCCCATCACTTCCACTCACTTGCGCGGGTCGCAAAGCAGTGAGCGTGTAACAGTAGCAATTATTTACATTTTCGAAACCCAAGTGAAAATTTCCTAACATCTCCCTGTTACACCAAATTCGCTGACATTTCCCTGTCACATGAAATTCCCTGAATTGTGCTTCCCTGACCACCACAGTTGGGCTCTATACCCCTTGCACATGCCTACCATACTGAACTCTGGCAAATCTTCTGACTGGTACTTTGGTTGGTTCTGCCTGTTAATTCCACTGTTAACTTATGTTAATTTCATCACTTTATCCTTAATTTTTGCTTATCAGTGTATTACCCATTAAACAATAATAATAATAATAATGTTGCTAAATTGATAAAATATTTCTAACACTCCTGAACACACGAGAAATATACATCATAAAATTTTATGTTAGCCTTTAAAATAACATGGCTGCCACAGTGCGTACTAGTGTGAAACTTGGCTCACAACCATCCGTCGCTTCCGTCAGTCGCCCGTCCGTCGTAGGTTTTTTCATCCATCAATTGAAAATGACTCACAACAGTCCGTTATCCGTCAGTCTCTCTGGCCAGAAAATGTTCCGTGTTACCACCAAACAAGAACTTTTTCGCACAGAGAGAAATGTCTTTAATGAATGTCATAAATATATTCTTTTTCCCTAACATAAATTATGAGCATTTTCTCTGGAAATCTACAAGTCATCTTCAGTTCAACGCAAGTGAAACGTAAATAAGTAAACAACTTCACTACCTTGTGTATTTGAAAAGAAAAATATTCTTAAAACACAGAAGTGAATTGTTTCCCGAAAGTCATGTTCAAGGAACGTAATTACAAGGTGGTGGACTATCTTTCGGTCTGTCAAAAGTTAAAGTTTGAGATATATTTGATGGACTTATGGCTAGAAAAAGTTGCCCTGTGATTGGTTGAAGATCACGTGACTGATGGTCGGACGAGCAACTGACGGATGAAATGAAGTGAAGTAAAGAGATTTGGGTGGCTCTTAACAGCGAGGTCTTGGAGCCTATGAGGGCGATTGAAGAGAATATGGAGCGATGCCAGAACGAAGGGGTGGGGGAAACGGGAGATCCCTGAGAAAACACACCTACCAACTGCATTGTCCGGCACGATTCCCACTTGCGAAAATCCGGTAACCTGGCCGGGTATTGAACCCGGTACGCCTCGATAAGAATGAAATGGATGGTTGCAAGTCCAGCATGAGCAGTACGTATATAAAAGATGCATTGGTGTGGTATGCTCTTTTAGTGTTCTTTCATGCTCTGTGGTATTTTTTTTATTGGAAATACTTTCTTGGTTTGCTCTTTGGGTAGAAATAGTATTTATGCTTTCTGCTTTCAAAGGGCATCTCTCTTTGCTCTCCCTTGCCAAGCTAAATCATAAAGAGATATTGCATTTTCCAATTGACTGCATTGGGTATGTACTCAGTGCACCCTGAAAACTACAAAAAGGTCATCATCACATAACTGCTCTATGCAAGTGCATGTTTGTCTGCCATACTTGCACTCAAATGGCCGCACTGAATCTGAAGACAGTGCTACTGTTATCATCATTCACTCTCCCTGTCATGCTCTCCCCCTTGAGGTGTAACACCAGAGGGATCGCTATAACCTCAACAGACGGCAAGAATGAAGGGCGGGGGAAGCGGGAGATCGCCGAGAAAACCCACCAAAATGCGGCATCGTTCGGCACGATTCCCACATGCGAAAATCCGTAGGCGACCTCGCCGGAAATCGATCCCGGCTATCGTATGTGGGAGACGAGTAGTTAAACTACACCACCACGGCAAGAGAGGGTTTTCCAGGGAAAATAGGCTCAATTTGAGTAGAACTTAACCTTCAAACAAGCTACACAGTCAAACAGATATCAGAACAATATTAATCAATAATAACAATATTTACCGACTGAGACTGTAGAGATCAGATCCTGAAAGATGCGATAAGACGTTAAGAAGCACATCATCGGAAATATCAAGCAAATGTCGCTGATACGCCTCATAAAAAGTGTCTGATGATGCAGTGTAAGTAGAAGATTCATGTCCAAGTTTCTGACGTTTGACATCACTCATTTCAGTGTTGAAGGTTAGAGATATGTCACGTTCATAAGCAAATTTAATGTACAGAACAAAACTTCTTCGAATCTAGCACAGAAAAAATTTCACACCGCCACAGTAATTATTTAACATAAACATTTACATATTAACAAAATACAACAGAGTACAGAAATTTCCATAGAGAGAGTGATAAAAAATTCACAAACACAGATGACAAACAGATCCAAACTGTTCGTTTCACTAGTCATGTTATAATTCATAACCAAACATTACATGGTAATAATAAAAAAACAGTAGAAACTCGACGACTGCATCTTAAAATCGTGAAAAATGTGCAAACTGCAAGAAAAGATATCTGATTCTCGTAATTTCATAAATACAATTGTTAAAATATTTCATATAGTTCGTACAAACACACGGATTAAATTGTCGACATATGAAAACTCAGTTTATGCCAGTGAAACAAAAAAAAAAATACCCGAAGCCTATCAGTGAATAAAGAATAGTGTAACAGAGAATATAACAATAAGAATAATATAGACAAAAAAAGAAATGCTAATCACTGAAATGTCTAATAATTCTTCAAGAACCTCTACCCAAACGATCTACCATTGTAGTTGGTTGTGATCTCATTGTCATCGTGTCAACATGTGTTCTTTCTCTGTAATTAGAGTATAATCCTTGCGATTGTTACATGTACCTCAATTAAATTAAATTCTTCTCGGTGTATTTTTAATTCAACCGATGAATTTAATTACACTCAGTAGAGCAGAAAACTATTCATATTTTTCTTTTGCCCAGATCTGAACCCATCTACATATTAATTAGAACAAATTAGTGTTCTTCGCTGTAAGTCTCTAGTTTACTCATTATGCCCAATTGTGAAAAAAAATTACGAGTTTCGCTCCCAATACTTCCCTATGATTACAGCATAAAATTCTCCCCCTCACACTTACATGGTTTTAACAAATGAGATACGCGACATGAGTTTCAGCCAATCAGAGCTTCGGAGCTGGCGATGGACGTCAAGAACTTTGCACGAGTGACGAACATTGACGCTTAGGGCCAGTAACAGGGAATAACAAAAATAAATTTTTGTTACTTCATAATAAATAAACTAAAGAGAAGCTGAAGTAAATAACACATAGAAATGTATTATGTGGTCTTCGTCCCCCTGCCCCTCAAACAGTTAGTTGCCCGCCGCACTCCATTCTTCAACATAGCATGGATCAGCACTCTACGCATATGCAACATGCTACGGCTGTGCATTTTTGCAATTCACGGAAAGTGTAACATAGTGCAACAAGGACAGTGAATGGCCAGAAAAACCTAATGCGACACAGTGCGACATGATAAAAGTGTGCAAATAGAATAGGGCCCCAAACACACAAAGGGCTTTACGGCAGATACTGCAGAGATCCTAATTCACGGATCCAAAAATATATCCCCATATAATTCTATATTATATTTTGATGTTCATTTTAATGTTTATTTTGCAAGTTTTCACATTTGATATCACATATCTCACCCACATCTCATCTCACCTAAATGCAAAGTGTTTGTTTACAGCTAAATAGTTCGAAGTATTTTTATCTCATGTTAGAATTAAAAATAAATACTCTTTATGATAATTCATGTTAAGATGGTCAATAAATAGTTTCACGTGACGTGCCACCTTGCCAAGCTGGCCAGTGTGTCACATGGGATGATGCAGTAGACATTGAGGACCCTGAGGGGATAATCGCATTTGTAACGTTTTCATCGTGGGCCAGGCGGTCAGCAACCTTTGTTTCACCGGTCATTTAGTTTTGAATAGACGTTAAATAATTGTAACCTAGTTAATTTTAGACTCCCAGAGACACTGCACTTCACCTTCCCCAGTGCCTGCATTGCCTGGGGAAAATTAATTTTCACATAATGAGTGTACATGACTTAGTGCCATTTTTCTGTTTCGCCTTGCCAGCGGGCTCAGCCCGGTACCTATGTATGTTACCTCCCTAGAGGAGTGCTGTAAAGTTTTCGTTGAGTAAAATCACATTGAAGTACATATGTGTTTTATTTCTGTCAAGCCTTAAAGTATTTCATGGCGCTGGCCTCCACAATTCCTGACAAATGTGCAAGTTGTTTAGTCCAGTGTTTCTATGTTTCTTCAAGTGTTTAATATATCATCGCATAATTATCTAATTAATTTGGGGCATGTGGCTAGCCAAAATAGGGAACAGTTTGACAAACATGTAAGTTTCGACTGGTAACAATATATTTAGAGGAGTATTAAGTCAATGCCAGAGGATTAAATCATGGTGATTCAGCCCAACGATAAAGAGATATTCAAGAGTCGGCTCTATCATCACATCGACATCACGCTGATGATAACTTGCTCCTACCAGATAATAGGTACCAACGTTCATAATTTTTCTAACCTCAAATTTTGCTGCTCCTAAAAAATCTCATCCCGCCCAACTGTAACTTCACCACATGCCATCAAATGTTGGCCAACTTTGTGATGTAATCCTCCAGACATTCTGAACCCATGAACCCAAAACCCACCAATATTCAGTCAAAAATTATCTGCAAAACTTTCCCGCAATAATTTTTCCTGAAATAATTCCCGGCCTACCCACAATGGGACAGTCAGAAAAGAATGCAATGTAACAGCAACAGTGTTTCAATGCTTTCTACACGCCTTCTAGATGCCATCCAGTTTAACTTGAATAAAATCCACTTGGCATGATGGAAAAGTATGCCAAATCAGACCAGCAGTGGCCATTGTTGTATGAGAGCAGAGCATATACAGGCAAGTGGCTGTCTTGGGTGGCGAGGTGATGTTCGACCATCCACCAACTCTTGGCATGGGACAACAGAGGCAGGTGTGCAAACCAGCAGACCCCCACCCCTCTCCAACCATCCTAACCTCATATTTTATCACTCCTAAATATCTCCTCTTATCACACTTTCACCTCAACACACACCGCCATGAACTTAATAAACAAAATATATTTCCAGATACCTCAAGTGTCGTTCATGTTCTAAAATATAATCTTAAATTTTAATACATTTTAATTAAATAAAAGTGTGCATAGCTAAAATAATTACAGTTTTATTGATTAAATGGCTAATAATTCATTTATATTCGTGATGCATAACATGTTACCCCTTCCTAGTCCATTTGCCCTCCGCACCGCATTCAACAGCACAGCCATCATCTACACTCATACAGCGATGCATCAGTGTGCATGGGGCATCGTACTGAATGCATATTGCAATAGTAAAGAAGTATAGAAAGAGTATGCGTGTAAAGTGCAGTGCAATAAATCTCGTGCAGGCTGAGTGGTCACATGCTCCACTACGCTCATTGATACATGGGATGCAAATAGGGCTTGATAAAAAAATCTATAGGTAACTGAGTATCATCCAAAGTCATGTGGACACCAGAGATGCCCTTTTAAGCAGTCCAATAGTGCCCTAGAGATTGCAAGTGTTGATGTGAATACAAGGTTCACGAGAGCCTCTCTGACCATTTTCCCCATGCAGTCAACTATCGTATTTAGTACACGTGGAATGCAGGGTCGATTAAAACAGCCAAGAGTAGGCTGGTGTAGGTAGCCAAGAACGAGCGAGACACTTTTCTTGGAGACCTGGATTGCATAACTCAATTAAACATTAATTTAAACTTGAATTTAACAGCAACTCAATTAAACATTACCTTTAATTTGAATCAAACAGAAACTCAATTAAACATTAATTTAAAATTGTATCAAACAGCAAGTCAATTAAACATTAATTCGAACTTGAATCAAACAGCAACTCAAGTAAACATTAATTTAAACTTAAAATTAAACAGCAACTCAATTAATTATTAGACAGATTCAAACAACATGTAAATCATACTTTAAATTAAAACAAACAGCAAGACAATCACACTTTAATTTTATACTGCAATGGCAACAGCAACTCAATGAACTTCTTTAAAACTGCAACTGCAACAACCACTCAATCATGCTCGTGCCTGCAAATTAAAAACAACTGTTACAAACAGTTACCTGTCTAAATTGGGATAGCCTTCGTCGCCATCTCCTCTGCGGCCATTATGATTGCGCATGTCGGTGGCGTGAATCAGCAAAGCATGCAGTCATTCTCCATACCGATGATTCTTTTTCCAGACGTACTCGGCCAAGTAGCCGACCCAAGATATTTTCCGTCTTCGAAAGCAGGAAATGCTGTGTCGCACAGAACACCAACTTCTCTCGATGTTTTGAGTGTGCACCCTCAACGTCTCGCCCCTCTTCATCTTTAGCATGTTTTGAGTGTTTACCATTCAGCATTTTACGCTGCACACGAATTCCCGCCTATGATTCACCTGCATGTGACAGTAGCCATGAATGTCCAGGTTGCTGTAACCATGCCAGCAGTCCGAAATTATCATCATGCCCGGAGCGATCCACTTGTGAATGATTTTGGTTAGGGTCGCCACGTTCTTCTTTTCCAATGGCACCAGGAAGAATTTCGTTGGATCGTCCCACTGTACTCCACCGAAAACCCACTGGCCCTGAACTTTTCGTCCTTTGCGGTTCTTGCGTTTGCCCAATTTCGACTCGTCGATGTCGACCACTTTGCCAGACCCGCCCGATGCATTTCCTGTACATCAACACCCAGTCGATGCACACTTGGCGGCAGAAACTCAACCAGACGACGACCGTCTTTCCCAAGCACCAAAGTTCGTTCACTATTGTCTGTTGTCGAGGATATTTGATCAGGCACCAGAGTAAACACAACTCGATTATATTGCCTGGAGACACGTTTGAATCTACCACGAAGCTGACATGTCTCGCCGACAGTTTAAAGTTGCATTTAGTACAATTCTACATTCACCATAGCCACCAGTAAAACAAGCCCTTGTTTTCCACCAATTACGCTTCGCCTTCCTCGCATTTTTCGCACTGCATCGTCGATTTGAGATTGTCATGCTCGATGAGAAACGTGTTTATGTCTCGCAAGGAATGAATAACTTGCCTGGCATTCAACATTGTGATTTTACATCCTGCGCACATCATCTTGCGATTCGCGAGAGAAAATTTGAGAAAAAAAATGCTTGGGTGCGCAATATGGGACAATCGTTGCCGAATTTGGATACGCTAAACGGAACTTTGCCAGATACGCGATACGGCACTAGACTGCAAAGTAAACAATTTGGATGGGTACTTTATAGTACACACTGAATATTTGTATGGTTTTCCCATTACGATATGCAATACGGAACAATTACCGAAATTAGTTCGCGATCTGGAACAGCATTCCCATGAAGCCACGACCGCCAGGTACACCACCCATTGGTGAGAACAAGTGAGCTGCCCGTGCAGCAGTGTTATGCAAACCCCCAATGTGTGCCAAGTAGGCGGGCCTGTTGGCCAAAGTGTTGTGCATCATAGCCCTTATGCATAATAAAATAAGCAGTGAATAGATTTGGCCTGCTTATTCACGATTTTCGTCCACGCGATGTGGACACGTGCAATAGTTGTCTTTGTAGTCACCTTAAACTGAAGTTATGCTTAGTTCCATTTTGCATGCATAAAAGGACTTTGTAGGTGGTGACATCATCTATAGTGGCATGTGTGAGGCAGAAGTGACATTTTGCCACGCCATAGGAGGAAGAGACGTCGTTTCATATCGGTGCCTCTATTCCAGCCAAAGCAAAGCAAACAATTAATTTAATAATAATTACAGTAAGTAGTATATGGGTAGGTCTATGACAATTTATTTTTTGCCTTAAATTGCCTTAATATTCAAGGTTTTTCCTTAATTTTTAAGGTAGTTCCCCTCTTTTTTCAAGCTTATAATTAACATCAAAACAGCCTCAAAAATGGCTAAAAGAAAGCCTCCAAAACAAGACTTTTTCACGTTTTTTCAGCTCTTTCAAAACTCCAGTATATGGCATATAAAAGTGGGTGTATTGTTCCTTAATTTTCATGAAATTTCAAAGTTTGTTCCTTAATTTTCAAGGTTTTACACTGTTTTTCAAACTTAAAAAGTGGCACGAAAAATCACTTAAATTTTATGCAAGGTAGCTCCTTGCTAATTTTCAAAAATTAATTAAACTTAATTTTATAATTTGGTAAAGATTTTTTATAAAATTTATAAGTAAATATGAAGATTTGATATTATTTTCACAAATTTCTAAATTTTCGATTTTGAGAGAAACCTATTCATTCATAGTTTTTCCATTTTTCATTTCTTTTAAACATTTATATGTTATAAAAAACTTGTTTTTCATTTCAAACTATTTTTATCAAATATATTTACATTTCGATCAGATAATGTAATTTTACATTTCCCATCTAGAATACTATTAATTTTTTCACCAAACTTAAATGCATAAATTTGAGCTTCTGTAGCAACATACTTTTTGATTATTGTCAAGATCTTGTAGTTTAGTCTATTCATACGAATTGTTCGACATATTGAGAAGTGATTCCATATTTATTTATAAAATGATTAATAAGATAAGGAAAAACAAAAATGATTTTATAATACTTAAAACTTATAAAACTGAAGTGTATCCAATATTAAGATTTTTGATTTTTGTTTTTTTCGTCTTAATAAATTTTTTTCTTTATAAATAATACAAAATGAAATCACTACTCAAGTATGAATTGGTAGATAGTAAAATATTTTTAAAGGGCAAAGAAGTATTAAACATAGAAAGTTTTTAATCACATAGAAACTCGAAAGAAATGCTTCTTAGTACTTCTAAAAATGTTCCATTGAGTACAGCAAAAATAATTATGCGATAAATAAAGAGATAGTACTATGCGAATGTGGAAAATCTATTATAATCTTCATCTCAAAAAGCATAAAAATACTACATCACACAATACAACAATAGCTGTTCTAAATTCAATTCAATGTGGTAATTATTCAACAAAAAATTGTACAGCATGTAAAGAGAATAAATCTATAGAATTATTTTCTCCTCATAAAATTACTAAGGAAAATCATGCATCAATATGTAAGAACTGTTTTATTGAGAAATACCATAATAAGTTAAATATTTAAGATGATGTAATCAATAATCTAAACACTTTTTAATTTAATGTCCTGTATTTATATTATTTATATTTTCTTCATAGTTTATATTTTTTGTTGTGTATATATTGTTTGCAAACTTTAAAAATTTGTATTCTTATAAAATAAGTTAAAATGTCGTCTGCAAACAATCTAACAAGAGTGCAAAATGAAATGAGAGTGCGAAAGTTAAGACCTATGGCTAAAAATTAAAAATATGTATAAATTAAGGAAAAAATCATTTAATTAGAAGTATTATTACACAACATCTGCAATCATGAGAAAACCAATTTAAAGAGTCTATGGAAAAAATAAATGATTTAAAAGTTGGGGAATTAAGAGCCAAAACTTAAAGCTTTAAAATATAAATATACAGGGACTAAAAATATGATTTTATTTCAGCTCTTATACCTTTTATTTTAAATGAAGAAACAAAGAATAATTTTACATATTTACGTTTTCCAAAATGTAGAGTATTATATATATATATATAATCTTAAAAGGAATATTAAAAGAAGAAATGTTTTTTTTTCTAATAACCCAAGAAATAAAAGTAATCGAAATTTTAAAAAAAAACCTATTTCAGATTCCTATGTTAAAAAGAAATTAAATATTTAGGGAAAAATTTTCCTTTTAAACAAAAAAAAAATTTAATGAGCATGTGGGAAGTAACCCGCCATTCGAGATTCATGAACTCAATCACAATTTAATAGATGACTTCAACGTTTGGCAAACCAAATATAGCATTCGCATAAGTAATTTGCAAGGTAATTAGATAAAAAATATGTAGCTATATGAAATGTTGTTCACGCAAACAATGAAAGATGTAAAAAAATAACTGATTATAAACAAGCATACCAAATGAGAATATATGCAAATAATGATAATTTTCACCATACAATTTCAGCAGCAGGAAATTACAATTTAAACACCGGAAATTTACTTGATCAAATTCAAGAATAATTACATCCAATGAAAATGTAGACATAAACGAAACTAGTTTCGACATTGATGTTTACAGTGTTCCAAGAGGAAATGGACAAAGAAGTAAACACATTTTCAGTTTAGCTAAAAGATATAAATGTAAAACAAAGTATTAATAAAATTATCAATACTGATTATTTATGTTGCCCCAGATCAATAATCCCAGCTTTAACATACAAAACTCTTATCTTTTTGGATAGAGAATTAACGAACAATGAACTTATTTACATTAGAACACAAATAAAATTGCAAGGAGAAATGGCTCGGGAAATTTGTTTAAGAATGGGAAAAAATTTTGAAATTGGTTTCAGTTTGGAAGATATTATGGATGCAGAAAATTTTCTGAATGTTCAAATTGAAGTTGTTTCAGCTGCACATTTCAATTCAATTATACATTCTGGTAAAAAAAAAAAAAAAAAAAAAAAAAAACTCTTATTAAATTGTTTTTACACAATAAAAATTTCGATGCAATAAATAGTATGAAAACATTTAAACATTTTTAGGAAGCATTTATTATTTAAGATTTGTAATGCGCTGTACAACAACAAAGATCAACATCGTTGTATAGAAGAAATAGAAAATATATTTCATTTGTGCAAAAAAAGACTAACACAAAAAAAAACTTGGGAGATTAAGATCGAATTAGAATATTTTGCATAAATTGTAACAGGTATTGTTTTTTGGGCAGGACTGTTTTAATAATCATGATGAAGTGTGTAAGTGGCTTTATAAGTGTAGAATGTGTCAAAATATGTTTGAGTGACCATCGACACACATGTGGAACTGTCAAATGTCGAGATTGTGAAGAATTTTAGAAGGTAGAATATCATAAATGTTACACGCAAAAAAAAATGGCGGACAATGCACGGAACCTTGTTGTTGTAATACACGAGCACCGGTGCATCGTGCCCAATGCACTTACACTCAAAAATACTCATTTTTTGATTACAAAGTCAAATACAATACAGGTAGTCACACACCAAACTTTATATATGTACTAGATTTTCACGGCATCATTAAACGACAATTTAAAACAAATTATGAGTTCTGCATAAAACCTAAAACTATATACCAAGGTTCAAAAATTATGCAACTTGAAATATCGAGTCTTAATATCAAAATAATTGATAGTATAAACTATATTCAAGGAAGTTTTACATAATTTCCTAAAACATTTGGTTTCCAAGAGCTTAAAAAGGATATTTTCCACACTTTTCAATAAACGAAGAAATCAAAATTACATTGGAAAAATGACATTGACAGAATATTATAGAGTCTACACAATAAAAGAACAATGTAATTTTTTTATGGCATTCTGAAAGAGTACAAGAAAACTATATTTTCGTTTTCAAAAAAAAAAATTTGAATATTGAGACAGCCTGCACAGAGTTTTGCAGACTCCTTACTCATTAAACATGTTTGACGACTGCATCTAACCACTCAAGTACGACGCAACATTACTACGTGAAGTGAAAGAATTTTTCCAATTTTTGGTTCAAAATATCTTCTACCTGAAATTATAAACTATTAATACCTTTTTACCAACCTGGTTTGTGAAAACTTGAAGAACTGCGTAGAAGTTTGAAACGACCAACTTTGGTTACCAACACGGAAGTTCAATAGAACATCGGACATAGCTTCGCCGTTTGGAGCCTGTTTCGTTACTGAACTTTTTTGGAGTGGTGCCAGATTTTCCGCTGTCTAGATGGTACTGCGATCTGCTGCCACTGCTCATGACCTCCCACTCCTGTGACATCACCTTGGAGGTGGTGCAGAAGTACCAATATGATGTTCATTTGTTTGCTAAATTGGTAGCTGATGGCACTATTTTTTTCCTTGTAATTGTGATGTATTTGTTGGCGATTGGCCGTTCCCCCATCGGCCCTTGAACATTTCCATTTTTGGTAATAAATCCAGCCATTGGCTGATCATTAATTAATACCCTCTAGGGAGGATTAAACCAATTCTGCTATATATACTGGGAGCAGAATTGTCTCGAGGTCAGACAGCAGCCTCGAGAGAGCTTCAGAATGCCAAGATAAGTATGCCACTAGTTCTCATGCCAGCCCTTATGGCGAGTCATACTTTGATGTCCTAATATGCAGAACATAGGGGGCCATGATGCCCTAAAACAACATAGTTAAATCTCAATAAAATGCTTTGTTTTATCCTTGTCAAATCTGAATGTAAATGTTAAATCTTCGTCAAAGATTTTTTTATGAGTTGCCGAATTTTCAATTAAATATGAATCAACAAATAGCAAAATTCTGATAATCTGGGGGAAATGCCCATAAGATTTGTACACGAGATAAACCAAGAAAATGGTTTAGATTTTTCCCTGAATTCTGGAAAATGAATGCTACGGTTTAGAACAGAATATTGTAATTTTGCAAGCTCCCCAGTTGAAATTTGTAGGTGTCTTTTCTGGACTTTTCCTGATGAAATTGATTAAATTTGGGGAAACAAATGGGAATTTGCCTATTGTGCAAAAGTCACAAAAACATGTTTTGAATAGAGAACTATATGAAACATTTCCCATAGTTTTGGAGAAAATATGTTAATTTTGTTTTTTTTTTAATTCGATGTCCTTTTGTAACCATAATATCTCCGGAAAATAATATTTTACCTTCAGTATAAACTATCATAGACTACATAATATTCTTGCCTTTTCTATGGCTTTAGGTAAAATTGTATATGGCCTGAAATTACATTGTAACATTCAATATAAAAGAGAGAAATGGCAACTGATAGACTATAAAGCCAAAATGTTAAATGATTTAATTCTAAGTTATAAAATTCACATTTGTGAAAGATATTTGGCGGCAACAAAAATTTACCTTGCATATGAAAAATATGTCTGGAAAGAAAAAATAATAATAAAATCAAAACACAGTATCAGAATTCATGTGTATTGCATTTCAGCTCATAGTCTAATAATAAGACATACGTAACCCTGAATATACAAAATCACTTCCAACCAGAGTATCAGAAAAATAACAACCCTTTTATTTAATAGGCCCTAATTAATATTCTATGCCTACTAAAGAAAAGTACAAAGTAATTGTGTTAATTTTATGAACATTTAAGAAGGAGAATGAACATATTAATTATCAATAAAAAGTAAAATTAAGATACTGCTCACTTTGGATTGGTATCAGAATTTGAAAGAGAAATATTAAATACTACCTACATCCTTCCTTATAATATGTGATTAAAATAATATAAAGGTAACTAAAGTATTTCAAACTGAGAAAATAGTTTATAGATATTTTGTGTCAATCTTTGGTATTAAGCGATTTAAAAGCAGCTGTTATCACTGTTAAGAAATTATTCAAAGTCGCCAGCTAGTCCTTAATTACACGAACTCTTAAACTGGGACTTCTGGGAAACAGGACCGAAGTAGGATATAAACTTTCTTACAGTTCCGCTGAAGAAATGTAAATGAATGGAGTTCACCTTATAAGACTGCATTGAAGAGAGCTGTAACAGAGGATGCCCAAACGAAGACCATACTGCATGTTGGTCATCTCACCATGGGCTCGAAACTCCAGTAGATACATCCGGATTGAATTCCCACCGTTGCAGAATCACTCCAACAGTACATCTCAACACATAATTTTACCACACTCTTCCCGTGATGCAAAATAATATCTTCAAAATACTGGAAAATGCAATTAACATTCAACGTGAAAGACTGCAAAACATTTTTATATCTACATGCAGAGATAATTATTCCAGACATTCCGAAATTTCCTTTTCTTGATTATTATTTTTGACTTTCAGATTTTTTTCAATGTTTCCCTGGGTAACTCAGACAAAAGTAACATAACTCCAAAGAAAATTTTTGGATAAGAAATGTTAAACCGAATGGAAGGATGGTCTAATTTAACATAGTTTTCCCAGACATATGTACATAAAATTCAATTGAAATGAAAACAAAAATAATTAAAAAATTTAAATGCTAACTATTAATCATAAGAAAATACTTTCAATCCTGTAATGTTCTGAAATATTACATTGGTGGAGATATATCTTATGAAAAATTTTAAGAGATGTGTGCAAAATGTTGGGATGAAGCTTGTGATTTTATTACATTAGTTTTAAGTAGAAATATGAAAGATGGGATATATAGTAATAAAATCACAAGATTTGTTACATTTTTAAATTTTGCAAAATACTTGTTTTTTTTTACATGTTTCATGAACGTAACAACGTGTTTTATGAATGTTAGACACATTTTATGAACGTTAAAATGATGTTGCATTTGAAATAGATAAATACAGGGAAATATTTAAAACTCAAAAACATGTGTTTTATTAATCCATGTGTTATTAAAATAATTAAAACTTAACCATTTAACATAAATTTTGTTACCTTTGGTTTTTAAAACTTTTTCATACTCATAAAAACTACATTTTATTTCTTCTCCATTTACATCTTTTAATTTGTAAGTTGGTGCATCGTAATTTTAAACTTTAAAAATTGTAATTAATTCTGTTGTCCAATTAGGAGTATAACCTTGTCCAAAAATTCGTTTAATTTTGCTAACACAAACAACATCACCAACTTTGTATTTCGGTTTAGTAAACATGTATGTTTGGCTTTTTTTTTTTATTAACTTCAATTGGTTTCGTGCCAATACTTCTATGTTTTATATTGTTGTTCTCTTTCACTTATTCATCCAATTTATTTATCAACTTATAATTTTCAAAGCTAATTTTTTCCATGTTTATTTTTCATTGTGCAATTAAATATTTCTACAACAGCTTTTAGTTCACTGAATGTATAATATTGATTGATGTTATATTTTGCATAAGTTCTTTAAGTGCCTAATTATAAAAAATCACAGCTGTTATCAATTTGTATATTATGTGGTTTTCTTTTCATCAATATACATTCTAAACAATTTTACATTTTCAGCTGTTTTGTTTTTAGCAAATGCATACATTGAAAATAATCATCAATAATTGTCATAATATACTTGTATCCATTATTGTTATTTGATATGCCTTTCAAATTATCAGTATCCATCTCAACAAGATGAATTTGCCATAAATCATCAATTCTATAAAAAACTATTTTTCTTCTGGGAAAATTCCTTCTTGCATGTTTATATAATTCATTCATTATTCCTTCACTTAAATTTGTCATCATTTTTTAGAAATGCTGATTTATTGGAATTACATATCGAACATTTACTTTTCTAAACTAATTGGTTTTTTTTTTGTGTATTTTCAATGTTTACAGCATTATTTTTAGTAAACTTCTTGCACTTCAAACACCAAGTGTTCTCCATTTAATAGTAAAAAAATGTTTATTTTTTATTCTTTATTTCATGAATATTCCTATCATTGTCAACAATCAATCGCGATTAAGATGCATATTTTCTTTGATTCTAAAATTCAAAGTATCGCCCTATCTAACATCAAAAGGCTTACTGCAATCTATTTTTATACTTTGATTCATATAAACATCCTAATTATCATACTGTAAAGTTAAATTATCAGTAATTCTTTTATTAACAGTACAATATCCATAATAAATTAAAAGAATATTACATAATTATTTAAGAGAAAAATATTATTCTTTTCTTCTCACTTTGCACGTAAATAAAATATATTAGATTTTTCTTCCTTACATTTTTCTACTTTCGAGATAACAAGTATATCACAATAATTCGAAACTCATTGGTTTATATTTTGTAATTTAACATCTAATTATTTATCAGAAACTTCATTGCTTTATTCAATATTCGATTTAACAAGTGCATCACAATAATTCAAAACGGATTGGTTTAAATTTTGAAATATATTTCATATTTCTTATCAAGAAATCTTTTATTGACTGCATCTTTCCATCTATAGGTCAGCCATATTATTAATTCTATAATTTTGGAGAGGAACATAATTGTTTGTATAAAAAAAAAATTTACTTAGTTGAACTCATAAAGCAGACACAATAGTCTTGTATTTTGATTCTACATGTGTTTTTAAAGCAGAAACAATAGTATTGTACTGTGAATCCACATCATTTTTTTAAATCATAAACAATAATATTGTATTTTGAATCTAAATTTTTAAAAATTAGAAACAATCATACTGTACTTTGTTGTTTTTTTTTTTTAAGCAGAAGCTATAGATGAAGTAATAGATAGAAATAGATTTCGGTCTTGAATTTACACCTGTTTTTAAAGCTTAAGCAGAAACACTACTATTGTAATTTGATTGTAAATCTTTTTTTTTTTAAAAGCAGAAGCAATAGTTTTGTATCTTGAACTTACATCTTTTTTTAAAATCAGAAGCAATAGTTTTTGTATTTCGAATCTACTTCTTTTTTTTTTTTTAACAGAAGCAAACGTTTCGTATTTTTGAATCCACAACTTTTTTAAAGAATAAGCAGAAGCAATGATCTTGTATTTTTAATTTACATCTTTTTTTAAAGCATAATCATTATCGTCAAAGTTTTTATTTAAATACTTGATAAATTGTTTTCCAAATATATCTGCCATTTAATAACAAAGAAATATATTGTAAGATCTATATCCTCTCAGAAAAAGTAATAAAACAATTCAACATAGATGTACAAAAAATTAATTAAACTTCATAATAGGATTATTGTTGTAATAAACATTTATATCTTTGAAGTAATTAATTAAATTTCTATAGGCTGTTCATTATAAAATCGGTACTTTTTAGAGTCCTGCTCAGTATCTACTTGTATGCACATTGTGTATTCTTCCACCTTATGTAAAATTATCATTGCCATGGGCCTCATCACCTCATTCATGCATCGGTTCAAGTGAAAATGTGAAATTATTAGAAAAGTAAACATTTTATAAAACTGCTAATTTTTACACACTGATGTATTAAAAAAACAGAAAGTGAAATTAATAATTTAAATGTTCACAGATGGTTACTTAACACTTTTTATTCAATGTTAAGATATGGAACTACTTTCCATATATTGTTACCAACTTTCCCAGGTGCATGTCACTCAGTGTGCCTGTTGAAGTATAAGCAGCCATGGGCAGTGACTCTTTTTCTAAGGTTAATTTCAAAAGTGCTCACTTTATTGTGAACAGCCTTTAGGAATATTACCCCCAAATGAATCAAAGTAGTAAAATCATTATTTTCTTTAAAATAACAAAACCAATGAGTACCATGATTTGATGAAATGTCAAAATTAAAAACAACACATTTATTGCTAGCATTCTTTTTGGTAATTCATCAATCATATAAAAATTTCTGAAATATTTCATTTTTAGTATTTTTTTAATATTTTTTAATATGAAAATTATATAATGGTGATATATTGAGATTTTTTTGGTATCTTTTTTTTTGTAACTAAACCTCTTGCTGATTTATTTCCCATTGCTAAATTACGTCCCTGTTGTTCTCCTAATTTTTCTCTTTTTAATTTTTTTTTGTTTGTTCAACAGAATTGTAAGTTGCACTAGCTCCTCCAGCTAAAACTCCAAGTAGCTAAAACTGGAATTACAAATAGTAAAAAACCTCCATGATGTAAACCATTTCTAGATTTTTCTTCTATTAATTTTTTGATTATTAGTATTGGCAAAGTTAATTTGAAACCTTTGCCTTTTTTAGTTTTTTTTATTTTTTCTCTCATGTTGATCTTTTGTTAAAAATGTATATATGCCCAAAACTCTTAATTGATCAATGTGTATATAAGGAAAGTTATGTTTGTTATCTTCATTTATAAAGAAAAATGTATAATTAATTAATAAATTTTAATACTCCAGCATAATTTTCTTTTTATAAACATGGTTGAAGCAATAGCAGCAATTGCAATTTTTTTCACTGAAACGAGTATTTTTATGGAACATTATTTATCTTCCTTCTTTTTGTAAAATTTTGGCAGCTTCATGTTTAGTTTCTAGATCTTTATGATCTCTATAAGCAATACCATGATGTTTACATGCTTCGTCTAATTTATTTATTCCATTGTTTCCTCTTTCCAATCTATCGTTTAATTTTGTAAATGGTCCATAATAATTATAGCCTGGCAAATTCATTTCAGGCAAATTTAAGTTGTTTAATGCCCGATTTATTATTCCTTGAACATAATGTTCTGAATTCCAAAATGAATGTGGAATTACATTTAAAACTCTTATAATACATGGGAGAATTTTATTTCTTCTATTCTTAACATAAATATTTCTTACATTACAATGATCAAACATAGATGGGTGCACATTCTGTTCAGCACAATTTTTTTTCCAATAATTTGAAAACCTACAATTACAAAATCAGGAATGTCAAATTGTAAATTATTAAACTGATCTTTTATATAAAATTTATAAACACTAATCCAACAGGAACTCTTTCTAAAAATTGTCAATAATTAAAACTATTAGGCATGTTATGATGTTTATATATTTTTTTTTAATTTCAATATCTGTGTTAGATACATATTCAACAATAGGCCACATAATTTATAAATTTTCAATAACAATTTTACCTGGATTGACATAACTTTTCTGAACTGCGCCACCTGCATTATTTGTTTCATAAACTAGTAAACAATTGTTAAGAGATGAATTATGAGAAAAAAAAAAGTAATTTTATAACCACCTTTCCAGTAAATTTCATTATTATTTGAAATGAAACAAATATCTCAGTGGATAGATTATTTCATTTGTTTTATCACAATGAACTGACTTTTGTCGATATTTATTAACAACATCAGTAAATTCTAAATAATTTTGTTCACTTGGTGAACCTAATAAATTATTCATCATTGTTAATGTTATTCCTGACTTATCAGCAGCTTCAATTAATATTTACATGTTTTGAGATTTCAACTCTAGAAAATTGAAAATGAAAAAAGTTAGAATAAACATCAATATTATCTAATTTTTCATATTTTACTTAATTTCCTTCTTTATCTCTCTTTAATAATCTATATTGTTCATAAACATAGGCGCCATTTGGGGAAAAAAACCATAACATAAGGAATATTAAATTATATTTTGTTAAACATTTATATTTCCTGTACTTTGATCTTTTGGAGGAATAGTTTGTCTTTCAAACCCCTCAATACTTTTATAACTCATTTATAAGAAAAATATTATATGTAAGTGAAAACTTCATTTAAGTATCTAGATATTGAAAATTATCTTTGCCTTAAAATGTTTCTTGCTTATAATGATTTTAGAAAAACGAAATCAAAACTAGATACTGTATATAGAAATAATGAACTTTATTTAAACCAACTGTAAACTTTCATGGTGATATTAATTATCATTAATGTATTGGGCGGAGGCCATTAAATGTTATTGACTGTTTATATAGAAAAACAACTATAGTTAAAGAAAAAACAAACATAAAAATTACTGTGCATTTTAATAAAGCTATTGAAGCAGAAATCATGTGTAATTCTGTTCTAATTAGTCAAAGAAATCTAATTTATGATTATTTGAAAGAAAGAATTACTGAAGATATATAATTCCTTTAAATTAATAAATGGAGGATTCAAACGAACATACAACAAAATGTTCCGAAAGTTTAATACAAAGTTTTGGACATATAGATAAATTGTTTAATCTTTTAAAATTATACAAATTTTTAAATGTATAGTTGAATTGTTTTATCAAATAAAAATCATTTTCTTAAATCTAAATTCTAATTTACCTTAAATTTGTTTGATTTTAGCTTAAATTAGTTTGATTTTAGATTAAAATTACATGATTTAGCTATAAGATTTAGCTTAGATTTGCTTCTTTTTTAGCTTAAATTTGCTTACTTTGTATAAAATTATGATTAATTAATTTTTTATTAACATATTGCATAAAATTAAAATGATTTTTGTGTCACATTTAAGCTAGAAAAACAATGTAAAAATTTTGAAATTTCATGAAAATGAAGGGAAAATACGCCTATTTTTATCTGCCATATACTAGTGTTTTGAAATAGCTGGAAAAATTTTGAAATACCTTGTTTTGGAGGTTTTTTTGGCCATTTTTTTTGGCTGCTTTGAAGCTAATTTTAAGCTTGAAAAAAAAGGAAAAATCTTGAAAATTAAGGGAAAAACCTTGAAAATAAAAAAAATTTAAGGCAAAAAATTAATTGTCCTAGACTTACCCATATACTACTTTGGGTACATGCAAGTAGATTGCAAAGGACTGTACACCACAAACTTGTAGGGTTTTATTTATTGTGTATATGTGGTGACATCCCCCGCATATTCAATTGTTTCAGTAAACAAATGCTTGTTTATTCATGGGGATGTCACCAACATATCTTGTAAATACAGTATATACCATGTGCAATATTAGTTTTAAAAGGACATATGTTGTATCATCACTCAGATGGCAGATTGACTGGCGTGTGCATTTGGTATCGCAGTTGCGGCCATATTGTCATCTTTAGCTTGGCACTCAGAGAAGTCGGTATTGTGGGAGTTCCGCTTGTGACCACCCTCGGTACAACGTATCAAGGCCGTAATTCTTTAATTGTGCAATAATAAGTAGTGTACAGTAACACCTCTTTTAATTAGTACCGAGGGTTGGACCCGCGAGTGGGAACTTAACTTTCGCAAATAATTCACTAAGGATCTCGTCCATCTTCACAGCATCGGGCCATCAGCAACCCTAGAATGACGAGACTGCATCACTTATGCCACTTCAAATTTGGACTGTAAGTAGTCAATTTATGCCGTAATAAAACATATGTGATGAATTCCAGTATTTTTACGTAATTTACCTAGAGGTAACTTCGGGTATGGCGCCCTTAGGGCCATGTTTATATATCAAAGTGTTTTCAGTTGTGTGCATTATGGTTCCTGTCCCTAGACAGAGTAAAATCGGTGTAAGTAAAAAACATGTAGGAGGCCTACATCCTATGCTCTCGTGGTAGTAGAAACTACCACCTTAACTTCAGTGTTGGTAAGTGCTAGTGGCAACTCTGCAAAAGCATCAGCATCGACGCGAACACCAGGGATCCGCAAGGGCCGTCGGCTGATGATCACACATTACTCTACAATTAGGGCTGGAAGCAACACACTAGCCACTTTGTCCTATCTGAGAAGTCAGACAGGCGATGCATCGTCCGTGAGAGTTCGAGCACGTCAGTGTGTAATTGAGTGTTTTCTGTTATGTGCCATTTTAACATGTTATCATTTCCACACCATTTCATCCCATGTTTTGCAGTGTATTTTGTATTATGTTATGCAGAGTAATTTATTAATGTGTTAAGCAGCATGTATAGTAAGTTGGAGAGCATTTTGTGCAAAGGCACATTTAGCAAGAAGTTCCGACGTAGCTCACTTGCTGCCAAGCCTACCACGTCCCCCACTTAGTCATCGCTGAGAGTTACCACTAGGCTGGACATGTAACACCATGTCTCATGGTTTCGAGCACCCAGGTGGCAATCACTTCTTGTTACTAATCATTTTCATTGCAATAGTGCAAATCTACTGTAACCATTTTCGTTTAGCCACCCTGGATTCTGCCTCTCACCATCCACAGTGCTTGCATTGCCTGGGGAAGCTTATGATTTTTACAATAACCATTGTAAGGCCTCCGCACCATTTTTTCAGAGTAACCTGACCTGCAGGTAAAGGCCAGTATTTTCATGCAAGTTGTTTCCTAGAGAGCGTGTAAAGTCATAACTCAGTAAAAGCTACATTGAAGGAACTCACATGTTTATTATTCGGGTTGCCTTCGGGCACTTAGGGGTACAGGACCCCACCATTCCCGCCAAAGTGTATATTTCTTTTTTAAAGTGTTTCTCATGATGTATAAATGTTCATAATTAACTGCAATGTGTGTAAAAGCATCTTAAGGGCATTTGGTCAGCTTAAATAGGCCACATCATATCAAGCAAGGGAGTTATACCATATTTATGAGGTGTTATAAGGTTCCTGCCAGTAGGATTACTGCCTTGGTCGTCAGCCAGCATGACCCTGGAAGAAGAGTCAGCTCTACCAAAACTTCATGGTATTACCAGCACATGTATGATACCTGGCACCCCGGGTAATATTACTATTTTCTAAAACTCCAATTCTAACATAATTAATTTACCGCTCCTCTAAATCTACACCTACCCTCTGAGGCTCCATGACACCCCATAAAAATGTCGCCCAACTTTGTGCCGTAATCCTACAGCATCTTAACCCAGAAAAATGGAAAACTACAAAATTCCTGCAACCAAATGTTTTCCTGCAATTTTCCACAAGAAAATGTTCTTGTCAATTTTTCCTCTCTTCCCACAATGAGGGAGAAATGTGGGCGACGAGCAAAGATAGCAGCAGCGCCGCGACACCTTCTGGATGCCTCCAAGATGCAGGGATGATGCCACGTGTTCAGGGGGAGAAAGCACGCAAAGAACAGCAGGCCACCGCCATAGTGGTGGCGAGGAAGGAGAGCGAGCAGAAAGCGGTTGTTCTTGGTACGATGAGTGACGTCAACCTTGCGCCACCTGCCCAACGCAGCGGACAAAAGTTCGGAGGGCGCGAGCACCAGTGCTAAACCCTCCACCACCGTCATATCAGAACAGCTCAGCTGCGATCGAACGTCGAGAGTGGGCGGCTGTCTGCCTCTGTGCTCCTGTGCCACGCCGGTCATTACCCTTTAACGGCACGCGTTGAGGAGACAGCCGCATGAGGGTAAGGTGCTCCCTCCCCTCCAACACCGTGCTGCGCTTCCGTGACCCGTTCATCCATACCATTCATGTGGGTTTGTTGGTAAATAAACCATGGCTGGCCAGATGCGATCGTGCGCACTAGCACACCTGTGTCAGCTGTGGTTATGCGCTATGACCAACAACATGTGGGATAAGTACGAGTTAGGCACTAGGTATTGTAAATGTACCTGGAAATATAGCTTATGAACCAACCGCTCCATGGACAACCGCGGGAATCCAAGTGACGGAAAACAGACAGCTAACTTTTTGGACAATAGTGTAAGTATTTTTCTAAATTACCAACAACCAAGTTGGCGTGCAACTTTATTATGGGTAGGCCAAGGAATACTACTACTTAATTGCATGCAGTGCCATGTCCAGTACCACACGTGCATAAGCGGGAACAAAACCGAAACAGTACCGGGACTTCAATTCGCCTGTGACAGTTGAGTGAAATTTTAAACCAAAGAACACTACGCAAAATCTGGATGACCTGTATCCAGAACTCAAACACCATGTCGCCGAGTGGCAACAAGCAGACTGCAAGGGGGGAAATGAGAAATGGAAGTGAACAGCGCCTTGATTACAGCACAACGGTATCGGAACAGTGTCGACCAGCGAGCGAAGGACTGGACCCACAGGGAGCACAACTCAAATGTAACGACTGTACAGTCAAGATAAACAACAGACGTCACACGCCCGCAGCGCACACATGGCCGCTGACAACATACTGGTGCCCACTGCACAGTCTATTCAACCACTGTCAACCCTACCTCCAGTACCTTTTCCATTCCAAACCAGTGACACCATCCCTGCCACAATTATCTGCTTACTATCCATCCCAAATGTTTCCGCAGGCAATGCAAGTAGTAGTACCAACCCCTTTTTCTGCTCCAACACTGGTGACAACTTTTCCAATCCACAGCTGCGGGCAAAACACAGGTCATAATTGGCCACAGTAGAATAGGCAGAGGAAACAGCAAGCAACAGGAAATGCATGGAACGTGAACACTGGCTTTAAACGCACCCCGACTTATTTTCACAACCTACCAACCTTCAAAGGAATGGCAAGCGAAAACCGTTCAGCCTTCATGAGAAGTGCACATCCTGTGATGCCTAGCGGAGTATTGGCACTGTTAACCCAAATTCGGGTATGCCGATTTGCTACTAGCGGGGTGGTCACAGGGTCTCGAACATGTGTTATGATATCCAATGGGCACCATCTAATCAACGAGGGGGATCCACTCGGGTTAACACAAGACTCTCCAAGAATATTACCTACTATTACCTCTATATCAAGGGAATCTATATGGATATGATATATCTTGAAGTTTGGCAGTAGTCTATGGTCCTGGTGGATTGTTCGCATTGAGTGTAGGGGTGGGGCCCCTGGATAGCACAAGTTGTAATTATTTCTAGAGAGCGAAGAAAGTGTCTCAAATAATATTGTTACATGTTCAAATGATATAAGCCTCTGTTTTATGGGAAATATTTACTTTCCTAGATGTGTATCTCACAGAAAACTTAAACTGGAGCTTTTTCGTAAACTGCTCATAGGAGAACAAATCTGACAAAATTTTACATTTTGTAAAACCGTGTTTGGGGGTTTAGAACCCAATAAGGCTTTAAAAACACAAGCTTGTTGGCCATTTTATTTTTATGAACAGGTTAGGGCCTCCAAAATTTGTGTTGAGGAAGATGAGATGGAAGTGCTGAAAGATGAAAACGATGCAGTAGCTGGATGTGAGAAAGTACTCCTTTTAGTTTTGTTTTTTAGTTAAAATTGTTTTGTGAATGTATCTTTGAAACTATTGATTTTAGAGCCGAACAGATAAATTTTTTTTGTTTTGTAAACACACGTTTAAGTGTTCATTGAACATGTAGGCCTATGGGAAAATATACCCTGTCAGCCATTTTGTTGGGCTATGGTTAGACCCATTGTGATAACTATTAAGAAGACTGACACTCTGAAGAAGGGGAGTAGGCTAATTTATGGCAATAGGGCCTAATTGAAAGAGTGTGTATTGATTGTGGCCACGTTTATGTTTATGTTATACATGTGTCATATACTTAGTTTTAAGAACAATATAAATTAAGTTTAGCCTGTAAAAGATATGATAGAGCGTGCCTTTATGTGGCTCCCTGTGGGTGATGTAGTTAAACGTGTTGACTGCATCAGCTAAATACCCCCCCCCCCCCTAACAAAATAGTTGTGAGGCCAGCCTAGTAACCTTGGAGAGATTTTCAAGCCCCTAATTATTGGTATTGTGAATATTTATTGTGATTGTCCAGTGTTATGTTATGTGGTTTTAGCTATGGATATAGAAAGTGAGTTTGTTATCATTGACTATCCCTTGGACAGGGCCAAGTGCCCCCTATGTGAGGGAATATAATTTTATATTATTATAAATTATTGAAGCACTTCTCGTGTCTTCAGAATAGAATTAGAATTAAATTTAAATGTGGTAGATGTGAAGAGTTGTATACTAAATATCAGGCAATAACAGTTCACCATGTTAAGTTTGTGGTTAAGAAGGATACTGATATAAATATGAAGGACGAAGGTAAGATTGCGAGTGTGGTAAAGTCTGGGGGTCCGACAGGGCATTGGTGATCCACAAGAAGGTGTTACATCCCAAGACCAGACATAGGAATACGGTAGAGGCTATGAGCGTTCCAAAGGGATTACCAGCGAAGCCAGGTGATTGGACAGAGGAGGAAGTTGAGTTGCTTAGAGAACTGAAGTATAAATATAGGTTATATTTTAAAATTAATTAACAGACTGCTAAAGAAATACCACAGTACTCAAACAAGCAAATTAGTGAGAAATGAAGAGGACTAGGTTTAAGTAAAAGGAGAAGATTAGAAAAAGTGAATGAAGATAGGAAATCGGATAATGCAGGCCAGAGGCAGGTAGGTGGGGAAATAATAGAGAGTGAAGACAATGGCATAAAGACGAGAGAATTAAGTGTGGCGTGTGTAAGGTTGGAGGATGATATGGTGGAAGGTAAAAAGAATACAATAAAGGAATTTGTACCGAAGGTAATTAGCAAATGTAAGTATAGTAAGTAAGGTATTAATTTCCCAGTTTGGAGGTTAGTAGAATTACAGAGTTGAGTTGGAATGAGGAGATGAGATGGGAATTACGTACTGTAAGATATAGTAGCGTATTTTCGGTGGGGGAGTTAAGTGAGGGAGATGAGGGTTTTGAGATAATGGAGATGAAGAAAGAGCAGGAAGAGAAACAAGAAAATGATAGTGTGCTTGAAGGGGAAATGGAATTTATGAGGGGAGATGAAAGGGGAGAAATAGTTGAAGTTAGTAGGAGTTTGATAATAGTAGAGGACAATAGTAGTGATGGGAGTAGTGAAGGGAGTGGGTAGGAGCCACAGAGGTGGTATTGAGACGATAGAAGGAAATGTGTCGAATGTTGAAGTGATAATGGAAAGTAAACGAGTAATGGGGTAGGTAACGACAGTGTGATGGAGAATAGGACATTATTTGGAGAATCAGAATTAGGTTCTGTTGGAGAAATGTGGGTGGGAGTGAACGGAATATGGTTGATTTGTGGAACTGAAGGGGGAAAATATGCCCCAGGAAATAGATGGTCGTTAGAGGGAAATGAAGAATGTAGAAAAAGTATAGATGAAATAGAGATTGATGAGGAGAGAGTTTTTGAAAATGAAGTAATTGGAAAGCAAGGATTGACTCTTAGAGATAGAAGAAGGGATAGGAAATGGGGAAGTGTAGAAAGGATATATATAAATAGAAGTAAGACCAATCTAGTGTTTTTAATGAGAGTCTAGGGGACTTGGGAGAAAAAAATGAGGGTGTTGATGATCAGTTGAGAGGAAATGTTAATGTAGGTAACGCGAAGGATATTGTGAAAAAAGACTAGGAATTAGTAAGGGCATTGAATAGTTATGGGCGTGATGGTAATGAGGAAAGTAGAGGAGATAAGGAGTATAGATTTAAGGTAATGGATGAGGATGGTAAGAGAGTGAGATGAGTAATAAAGAATAAAATAACCTCGGGGAGTGGTTTATAAGGGTGCAGGAAGCTATTAGTGAGCTGGGTAAGCCCTTAGAGAGGAAATTGAAAAAGAGATTTGAGACAGAAATTTTAGAATTGAGGGAGGAATTGTTGATAATAGAAGGGGTAGGTGATAGGGAGCAGGGGGTTGATTGTGTTAATGAGTGGATTGTTAGATTTGGTAGGGAGCTTATTAAAGAAGGGAAGAGGGAGGATTAATACAAGGGGACGGCCCAAGACAAAGGGGGGTAAAGTAAAAGCTACCAAGTTTAGAGAAGCATAAAGATTGTTTGCCAATTCACCCTGACTTTTCCTTGATAAAATATTCATTGGTAGAGTACGGGTGGGGAGGGGAAGCAAGATCTAGGAATAGATAAGGAGGAAATTAGGAAGTTTTGTGAGAGTTTTTGGGGTATTAAGAAAATATTAGTGACAAAGATTTTAGTTGCATAGCTAGAGAATGGGATATAGTTGACGATGTAGCACCAGTTACTATCGATGAACTAATAATAAACGGAATAGGATGAATCCTAAGGGCGCACCAGTCCCAGATGGTATTAAGAAGATTCATCTTTTCATGCCTGGAGTGATAGTAATGGTAGCCCTTCTATTTAATATATTATTAAAACATCCCATTTTTCCAGTTTTATTGGAATGTAATCTCACAGTTTTAATTCCAAAAGGGAAGAAGACAAGCAGAATATTGAAGATTTTAGACCTATGACGTTTGGTAATATTTTTAATAGGTTGTATAGTGGTGCATTACATAAAAGTATTGATCCAGGTATAAAGTGAAAGACAGAAAGTTTTAAAGAATGAAACAGGTTGCTTTAAGAATGTCATTACACTAATACAGTTGATTCAAAGAAGTAAAAAAGTAGGGTTTTTTTTTTTCCACAGTTAGATATAAAAAGAGCTTTTGACACAGTGCCTCATGGAGTAATAATTGAAAGACTTAAAGAATATGGATGGCCAGAGATCTTGATCAGAATCATTAGTGGAATGTATAATAGGAGTTATACTGAAATTGAAATTAATGTAGAAAAAGTGAGAGGTGTTAAGCAGGGTGGGTGATTCACTTTCTCTTCTGCTTTTACTCTCATGATTAACCCATCGCTAAATGAGCTATAGAAAATGAAAGATATGTTAATAGGGTAATGCCATGTTTCTGTGTTGGCATTTGCCGATGACCTGGTGCTGGTAGCAGATGATATTGATAAAAGGGATGAGATGTTGAGGAAGGTGGATAGTTTTTTGACTGATTTGGGTATGGAGCTAGCCAATAAAAAATGCCATACAAGTCATCTGCTGACCAAAGACAAAATATGGACCTTTTTACCCACCATTTTTAACCTCGGGGGATCTCGACTTCAAACATTGACAAAAGAGGGGGATTATCTTGAGTAGTTAGGAATAACTTATCGACTTTACAAAGGGAAAGATTACAATTTTTTGAAAAATATGGAAGATGTTTTGGAAAAAATCGGTGTGCCCCATTGAAGCCTTATCAGAACTTAGAGATTCTGCAATTGAATTGTATGCCAAAGTTTCTATACTCTCTTATTTTGCAGGGTGGTAGTAAAAAGTTTATTAATGAGATATATGGAATAGTGAAAAGGGGAGTTTAAAAGATTTTGAAGATCCTGGTTCAAATATATTATGGATTTCTGTATACAGCCAACAGGGGTGGTGGGCTTGGTGTTATGAAATACCAACACACCGTCACCTTATCTAGATTTAAACAATTTGGTAAGATGAGGAATCAAAATGATAAAGTTTTACAGGGGGTTAGCAAAGAGATGAAAGTTGAGAAATTTATTGATAAGAAGTTAAATTGTTTAAGACTTCAGGAGAGAGAAGAGGAGCAAATCATAGGTGATATAGAGAATATGGTTGAAAAATATAAGAATAAATTAAAGAACAGAGTAAGGCTTCAATAGGAGCAACATTAATCACACAGAGATTGCTGTAAGTACCTCAGGTAAAATCCGGTATCCAGTAGATGGATGTATGAGTCGGAGTCCCTGAGGGCGTCGAGATTTCCCGAGGCACTTAAGCTCCGGACCACTAAGATGAATAATAGGGTGACCTTGGCCAGGTACAAGGGGGGCGAGGTCAATTGCAGACACTGTGGTGTCAGTCTAGAAACTACAGGACATATTTTAGGAGCATGCTCCCAAACTAAGAGTGCTAGGATAAGAAGGTATAATGAAGTTTGTACAACTATAGCATGAAAGTGGAGTGCACAAAAAGATAAAGCAGCTGTTATTGAGGAACCTACCATCGAAGTGGCCAGCAAATTTTTTAAACCAGATTTAGTGTTGGCTACAGAGACGGAGGTGTTTATTGTAGAAGTGACTGTCCGGTATGAGATATAAGATATTTTGTCAAAAGCTACTACAGAAAAAGAAGACAAATATAAGATACTTGAAGATGAAATTGGCGATATATATGACAGTAAAATTTATAGGGGTGTAGCATTTTGTTGGTGAGAGGGATTATACCAAAGGGGACTCGAAAAAGATTGGAGAAACTTGGTATTAATTCATATGACTTGTATCAATCACTATCCTTGAATATTTTAAGTAGTTCGATGGAGCTATATGCCCAGTTTATAGATGCCACTATAGAAAATAGAAATGAAGATGTATATATAACTCGACATCCGAAAAGTATTCGCATGGATTTTGGCTGTCGCACAAATACCAACGAGGACATTCATTACATTGATGATTCTCGACATGCTGAAGTAAATCCAAATGATCTTCGTCAAATAACCTCGGCACTTCGTACTCCATCATAATCGTCAGAAGTGAGCACAATCGTTTGACAGTACTAGGTTAGAGATTGTTGATTGAAATTCTTGACGAATTCAGGGGGAGTGGGATTATTTTAATTATTTACTTATTTATTTATTCAATGCATCCTTTAAGCACAAAGCTGAAGTAGAATTTCCACAATAATAATACAGAAGTATACATACACATTACAGTGAAAATAAATGTTAGATTTCTACATCAATATTTAAGAGATTAAAATATGCAGTTAAATAATTCCCACGCTGTAATTAAAATAAATGTTTATCATTTACATGTTGCATACTTCACAATTGCTCTTTAATTGAACGTTACAAGTTATTAAGCAGGAATTCTTTTCGAATGGTCGCCCACCATATTGCTTTAGGAAGCTAAAAGGCACACATTTGGCAGCCTTATTTCTCACCACTTCCTTTCCTTAAATTTAAGGACGCCTTCTACAAGGATCGAATAAGGAAGATTATTGCCTTATAATTAAGGCTTCCTTTTTTATTTAAGGATGCCTTCGTGAAAAAGGAAGATCTCTGCATATGACACTACATGTTATAGGTTGACAACAGACATGTTAGTCGAGTTCAATAATATAATATGATATGTGATTCTTTTTTTTTTTTTTTTTTTTTAGTGTGTTTTGATGATTTTAATTTTTAAATTATATTTATGTGTTGACGATTTTAATGTTTTAACATGTTTAATATGTTTTTGATCATTTTAATGTTTTAATGATTGTACTATTATTTATACTATTTTTAGGTTTTGATGATTTTAATGTTTTAATTTGGGTGCATTGCAATAACATATGATAAAGTGTTTTAAGATTTTATAAAAAAATATGTTAAATGTGAAAACACACAATGCATGTCGGAAAGAGGTATATTCCAAATTTTGGGCTGTAGTCGATAAATCCCGGGCTAAATGATACTGTGTTCCCCTTGTGTCTGAATACGATGATGCGATAAAACTGACCTATTGGGCATCGAGACGCTGGGCGTCGGCTGTGAAGATGGCATATCTGCAACTGTTCTAAGTGGCATTTGTTGTGTTGTGGCTGCGTTGAAGTTCTCCACTGCTTTACTGAAGTCTGCTCGATTCCTATCGGACGTACGGACGCTGGGCGTTGGGATAGCGCCCTCCAATCCCAGGGCGTCTAAGTCAACTGGTTGAATGGTGCAAGAGGGGGGTAGTGTCTCGTACACTCCCTCACCTGTCGCTCAGATGTCTTCACGGTGCAGTTTAATCTCCCTCCTTGCACTTACTTTCACTGTATAAGTTGTGTTTCCCACTTGTCTAGCAATGGGATAAGGTCCACTCCACTTTGCCCCTAAACCGGCATAAAAATTTTTATTACCCATTCATTGTGAGTGTTCGCGAACGTACACAAGTTCTCCCACCTGTACTGCTCTAGGGCGCCACTGCATAGTGGTAGCCAGGATTTGATCTACTGTTTTTTTTTTGTTCCTGCACCTGTTGTATTATTGATTGCCGTCTTTCCTGTCTATCCGCATCTACTGTTATGTTCCCTGGGTAGGCCAGTTCCCCGGGCACATGCGAAGTTATGTCACTGCAAAATATTTGCTGGGGTTTTACCCATGGCTGCACTAACACGTGTTCGTAAACAGAACAGAGCAGCTGGTAAATTATGTGGCCAAGTGGTGTGGTATTTTCCTACACATAACCTTAGCTGGATTTTTAAGTCCTGGTTTCTAGGCTTGGTGGGATTGGCTCTAGGATGGCACTGGTCTGTGGAGTGATCTTCCGCCTTCTATTTCTCGCAATAGTTACGACACTTGTGACCGGTGGATTGCATGCCATTATCGGTCAGGAGGATGCTGGGAAAACCCCACCAGTGAAAAAGATCACTTTCCAGGACTTTGGCAATGTTGGCAGCTCGGGCGCTGTTGACTGCGTAAGCTTCTGTCCACAAAGAGAAGACATTCGTTACCCCCACAATGAACAGTTTTCCTCGAACGCTACGTGGGTAGGGTCCCATTATATCTAGGGCTTAAGTATCGAACAGCTCTGTTGAGACTCATGGTTGTTATTTTACTTCATCTGAACAGCTCTGTTGGGACTCATGGTTGTTGTTTTACTTCATCTGAACGGTGTGTTTTGTAAAGGTTGCACATCCGACACTATTTTAAATAGTTACGTACCTATTGTTTAATACGAGCCAATTATACTTGTTTGCAATTTGACATTGCATTTGTTCCACTCTGGGATGTCCCACTAGTTGGTTATTATTTGTGTACTGTAGTACTGCATGGTGAGCATCGTTGGGCACATTTATTTTGCAGTTTCCCTGGTCACCTGGCGGAAGTATTTCTAAGCTTTTGTTTACCCCATGCCAGTTTTTCTTCAATTTTTGCGCACACTCGTTACCACATTGATGGCTCCCGGCGCTATCTGTTGTGCTTGTAGAACATGTACTTCCAGCTACAATGCAGTCAGCTGTTCCTTACTGTTGGCATCAAGCTGTATTAAGTTGATTCATGGTGTCATGTCTTCATTACTGAACTTAGGCTGGCTTTCGGGTGGCAACATGTTTTCCCACTCGTCTGGGTCATTTTCGCATATCTCTGGGCCTGGGGAGTGTGATAGTGCATCGGCCAATTCGTTTTCTACTCACGGGATGTGTCCAAATACGAAGTCGTATGGTTGCAAGAGCATGGACCAACGTGTTAATTTCCTCCGTGACTCCCACATTTTATGAAGCCTTACTAGGCTGCGGTTGTCCATCCTGCGCGTGAACCGTTGGTATTCCAAGAACTGCCTGTACCATTTCAAGGCCCACACATTAGCTAGGCACTCCCTTTCGATTACGTCATATCTTCGCTCCACGGAGCCGAACTTTCCAATATTATAGTCAATAATGTTACATTCTCTGTTGTCACTCAGATGGAATAACACTGCTCCTAACCCTTCCTGGCCTGTGCCTGTCTGTAGATACAGGTGTCTGGTGGGATCTAGGCGCTAGAGAGACGAACTTTGGTGGAACTGTTGGTAGATTTCTGTGAATGTCTGTGCAGCTGTTTGTGTCCATTGGAATTTATTTTGTGTTGACAGCAGAACAGTAAGGGGTGCAGTTATGATGGCAAACCCCTGGATGTATTCGCGTAGCCAATTTATTAACCCAAGGAATTTCCGCAACTGTTTCCTAGGTTTGGTGGTTTCCACCCTTCAATAATACGTAAATGTTCCTCACTGGGATGGTTTGCGGTCTCATTCATAGCATGCCTAAGGATATTTAATTCAGTATTGCCAATGTGGAATTTGTTGTTTTCACACATCAGATCTGTGGACGCAAAGCCTTCTAGTACAAAAGCAAGGTGTACCAAATGCTTCTCCGAACTGTTTCACCAAACAACGTCATCTAGGTAAGCGATGACGAACTTTCCAATGTAACCATCTAGCACATGTACCATCATAGCTTGAAAAGTAGCAGGTACGCATTTCAGGCCAAAAGGCATCATGTAAAACTGATAACTTCTGCCAGCTAGTGCAGTAAGTGCATTTTTATGGCAATCATTGGGGGAGGCCAGTAGCCTGAACGTAAATCGAAAGAAGACATGATTTTTGCAGATCCGAGCAAGCTAAAAGCACTGTTGACATTGATCACTGGTTGAACAAAACTTTTTGTTATTAGGTTAACAGGCCGAAAATCAACACAAAACCTTCAAGTTCCGCCTTTCTTAGGGTCCAAAGTTATTGCTGAATTGTAGTTACTCTCAGAGTGCTAAATAACACCATCCCTTAGCATCTCACTAACCTACATGTCAATGATGTTGCGGAGATACGGCATGTAGACTCTGGTTGGTGTATACAGCGGCTCCTCATGACTGGTCGGTATAAGATGCTCCGCAATTCTGGTGCGCTGCAGGGGGTCCCCACATGAAAACACACCCCTGTGCTTGTTTAGGATGACTCGCATGATACTTTGAAAATTTTCTGGTACCGTATGGTCAAAGTCCTGTAGACAGACGTCTTCCAATACGGTGGGATGATAATATCTCATGTGGTACACAGTTTTTCTCCATGTCTTGCCGAAGTGGATGCGGTCACGGGAAATCTTGATGACAACCTGTTGGTAGTTGAGCCACAGCACTCCCAGAATGATATCTTCCCTGAGGGAACTGGCATGGTTTCATCTCAGACGTTGATATTCACTATTGCGGTGCCATTAGCGTATCCATTAATGTCATGTGTGGGAAGTTGCACTGTTTGTTTATGTTGGTTGCATTGTTTAGAATGTATTAGTTTTTCGTAAATAAAATTGTGGGGTGCTGCTATATCTATGAGTGCCACTGTTTAAATTGTGTTTATGTTGAAAGGAATGCATAGCAAACTGTTGTAGTCTTGGAAAATCTGTACGAGGTAAACTGGTTGCTTGTGGTTTGTTGCATTTTCGGCTATAGAGGGCGTGTCCGCTACTATCGTCCTCCATTTCCCGACTCCGGATTCTCTCTTGCTCCACGTGAAGGGCAGTCTCGGTGCCAGTGCATTTGTTCGTTGGGACAATATCTGCACGGGTGGGCAGTTTTCGGTCCGACCTGTCATTCTCATGTGTTGCAGACCGTGTGTTGTTTTGGCACGGAGATCTGCTTTCCCCTGAATTCTCCACTGGTGTATGTACCGCTGCTTTGCTCGTGCGGTCGGCAGGTGATGGACCACTAGGCGTCGTGTTGTTATTGTTTTGATGGCTGGAGGTATGGCAATGTTTACACTCGCCAGACCCCGTGGTGGTGCTCCTCGTTGATGCAACTCAGCTGTACTATATCTAATGAGGTTTACGGTGTAAGTTTTGTTTTAGCTTAGTTGTAATTTTTTTTCCAAGAACAAAAATCGTCGGTTTTTTCAAAGTGACCACTTTGCCCTGCTAGGTACAGTAAAGTGGCAACTTGTGGCCACTTTGCCCGACAAAAGAAAATAACTTTACAAAGGGTTTTTTTTTTTACAATCTAGGAGTGTATCTTGTACAAACTAACTGAAGACTTATCATCCTAAAATACAAAACATATGAGAAGCAATCAAATAGTCGCTTATTTTATTTCAATTTTTAATATTTGGGAGGATAAATTCCGTAAAGAAGCTTTCTCCAAACCTACCCCTCTATTGAAATTCATTTGCAGATTTTACAAATATATTCATCGTCCTCTTCCTCGCATCCTGCACAAGCCTCATGAGCCCAAAGTAGACAGCCAGGGAATCTTATCCATTCTTAATTTCCTTTGGAATTAGAAAAATAGTCCCCAAAGTAAAGGCAATCAACATCGCTGACATCAGTGTCACTGGAGTCTTCAAGCAGTAAAACACTCTTTACCTGTACAGGTTTATGCTACCCTTTAACTGCAACGTCTTGCTTCTGTTTCTTTTTATTTTTTCCACTTTTCAATTTCATCTTCATTTTCGTTTGATTGTTCTTTTCTTCTTTTTCTGTCTGTAGATCTTGTTTGTAAGGGCTTGCTGTTAAAACTGCCGCAGACCCCTTTTTCGCTTTGTTTGTTGTTTGATAATGTTAGCTTTAGGGATTGGAAGTATATCCTTTTGGACTCATTTGAAATGAAATGCTGGTTTGTTGGAAAAAGTGCTGGGTTGTGGGTATCCAGGAGTTGCAGGAAATGAAGTGCTGGATTGTGGGTTTCCACAGGACATTTTCTGTGGTGTAGTAGGGAGAGAAGCCATATCTTTGCTTTCAGCCTGTGGTCCTTGCTGATCTTGGACAAGTAGGCATGTAACAAGAGAAACAACGGAGACTTCTCTGGTTTCAGCAGCCACAAAATTGGATTCAGTAAACACGTATCTGTTCATTGGTACTATACCACATTTCTTAAATCCGTTTATGGCAATAGTTGGTGTAGCTACTTTAAAATAGGCTTCCCCAAGAAGGTGGGATACCTGAAACTGAGTCACTACTCTTCCAGGTTTATTTCGTAAGGATCTCTCAATGTATTGAACATAATATGTGTTGAAAGGACCCATGGAAGCAATATCTAAGGGTTGGAGTTTGTGGCTGCAATGGGGTGGAAGGCAAAGCACAGTGGTGTGATCACTTCTGGCCTTTTCAATAAAGTCCAAGTTCTTGGTGTGGGGGAATGTCCATCCAGTATGAGTTACATTCATGTGATGGCTTTGCATATGTCAAGAAGTGGTGGAACCATTGAGAAAAAATTTTACATTGCATCCACCCAGAAAAGTGACAAGCGAAACCTATGCCAGGTGGTGCACCATCCTGAAATTGAGTTTTCATACACTCTCTGGGGAAGATCACAAAAGGAGGAATGTAATATCCCCCAGCTGGCATGCAAACTACAAATGTTGATAGAACCCCTCTTTCAGCAGATGAAAGGCTGCCAACCTGTCGCCTGCCCTTAAGTGCAAATACATTTGAGGCTTTTGACTGGACAGTTAACAGTCCAGTTTCATCAACACTGAAAACCCTATGAGGGGGATACAATCATACAAGTGACTTTTCTGGACATCTTCTAAAATGTCAAAAAAAAATCTTGTGACGTTTGTGATGTTAAAGGCGTGAGCTCTTGCTGCCGACATTAGCTCAGGTTTTCTTAAAACAATTTTTGGATGGCATTTTTGAACATTCACTCAATCTTTCCCAGCCATTTTATTGTTGTTTAATGTATTAGGAATACCATTTCTTTCAGCTACTTAGTAGGCAAGTCTATGCAAGCTGCAACAGTTAAGATGGGCAGTCTCAATTTAATACCTTTTTCCTTCTGCACATTTTCCTACATGAGAGTGAACTGTTTATTTTGAAATTACGTTACAATTGTAATGAACTGTACGTGAAGTTACATAAATTGGAAAAATATACCTCAAAGTTGATCGTTTTTTCAAACTATAGTTTTCATTTTACACAACACGTTATAAATAGTACAGCAATAAATTAAATATATATTGATTGGATTGTGAATGAGTGTTTCGTCACGTTCAAACAGCAAACTTAATCAAACTCTTCCCCGACCTTGGCATATGAAGTAATCAGTTTTCACGTAAATACAGACTACTTCTATAATAACTACACAAAGTTCAACACTTACTGGTATTTTTGTGCTATTTTGGGTTGCTCGCCAAGGGATTTTTTCTCCGTCATCCAGTTACTGGCCAGAACACTTCATCATGGGCGTAGAAGCCGTGGGGATCGTGGGGGTTCGGACCCCCACTGGGTTTATGAGGACCCCACTGGAGTAATTGAATAGTTACCCCGAATAGGGATTTAAACCACAGAAATTAGAAAGTTGCAACTATAGCGGAATGATGATCTATCCATAGCACATCACAATACAACTGTTGCACACAGGCAATAGTTCTATCCCAAGGAGGATTTTTTTACTTTGCAAAGTTGGCATTCCAGGAAATACAGGTCTAACTGCAGCAAGATCGCTGATGGGGAGACATTGCTGCTTAGCGGTAGTGCGGAAAAGCAATTAAATAAAGGGCGTACTAGAAAGATACGGCTGTCAGAATGAAAGGACAACAGGAATAAAGCTTTGAGAAATGCTGGCAAGCCATATAGAAACAGGAAAGGGACGTTTGTACCAGGGAAATGTGCATCTGAAAACATGAGTGGAATAGTGAACTAACCTTACAAAATAAGTCAACATTTTTACTATATGAAAAATGTAATGTTTTGCACAATCTGCTACAAATTCCATAAAAAGGTCACAGTCTATTTTTATTAATAGCTGTAGCAGTTTCATGAGATTTGCCAAAAAACGACAATAATGTTATGCTACTCATAATGAAATATGGTAGTAAAACAGTTTGCAGGATTCGCCTTGTAAATAAGCAGAGTGTCCTGTATCGAGGGAAAAGGTATTTGATATAATAATAATACATTTTTGTTGGTGACCTGGCTTTACTGCTAAAACTAGACATTAATGGTTTGTATTAAACATGATTTGGCAAATTCGATACCATCAACAAAAGGTGAGTCTATTTGTTTTGAAAGCAACAGGTAGCTTGTCTCTTTTAGTATTTTTTCGTGCCTATTCCTGTTTTTTCCATGACAGACATATGCATTGCAATGGCGAATGTCCAAAAATCACCATCTTGTCATTCACCCCCATTGCACCATTCATTCGAAGATCACATGTATTGTGAAGATCCCAACTGTGTAATGTAGCAATGCTAACATTATTGTTTTTTGCAGCCTGATGTGTGGTATTATTTATGTAGTATGTATAGATTAAAAACTGCTACTACAGTTTAGTAACTTTACCTGAATTTTTTTCAGTTAATGTCTGTTCTCACTAACTATCGCGTCATTTCTTGAAACAACAAATTTTTTTATTTATAATATTACATCCATTTGAAAAGCTGTTTACTTTAAAGGTGTACATTCGAGTTGAGATGAACGTAAAATCATCGGAATTTGTCTGTAGTTGGGCTAGGATATAATCGTGTGTATCAAAAGTAAACAATTAAATGGCAAGGTCGTCATACAGGGGAAAAAAGGAAAAAGAAAAAAAACACGAGGTTCCCTCACCGTGTATTTCTTCACTTTCCTTTCCTTAAGCTAAAACCCCAGAAATATTACTTGATTAAATTTAATATAAACAAACTAAGAGCCGCATATTAGCTGCAGTGTTGGCGAGTACGCAAAGAAAATGCGATGTTTTGCTTCACAACGACCCGGTGAGTGAGAAGTAAGCAACCGTTATTCTGCTAACTCACTCTTGCCATTTCGTGGAATTGGTCTGTACCAACACAACCTACGCCTTCACCAGCCATTGTTAGGGGTGACTCAGGTCTAATGAGTACTGCAATTTCTGGCAGTGTGTCACTGACCAGACAAAACTCATCTAGCATTCTCGTGCAGAGTAATGTGTGTAGTTTATTGGCGATAAGAAATGAAGAGATCCACGCTTGATAAGTGGTATTGAAGTCCGATCAGCAGTCAGTATGCATTCGCTAAATGGAAAAAAACTTTGCAACCCCAAGAACAGTTTATTGGATTACATCCAATGGTGTAAACTGCTGGTGAAAGCCTAGAGAAAATGATTTTGGATATACTGTGTAGGCTACAACTTCCTTTAAGTAACCTGAGAGGCCAAACATACGATGGAGCAGCGAACATGTCTGGGCAGTATAATGGAGCACAAGCCATTGTCAAAACGAAGCAACCATTAGCACATTATGTTCACTGCACTACTAATGCATCAAATCTTATAGCAGCTTTGGTAGCAATAAGCTGTTCTGTTATTTCTGCAGAACTAGAGTGTATTAATGAACTAGATGTTTTAGTAAGTCAAAGTGGAATATTAATGGCTGGGTTATGTGAACTTTCAATTAACAATGGTGGCCCGTCTCCTAATCAAATAAAACCACTGTGTCTAACGAGATGACACCGTCGTGTGGGACCAGTTCGGTCTACCTTAGAACATTATTGTGCTGTCCTTGGTGTTTTAGAAGAAAATAAAAATTGCAACTAACGAGCCAATGGATTGTTGGATAAATTTGTCCAAGGAAACACATGTCTTGGTATGGTCATAACTGTGGAAATATTTTCGCACTTGGAGAATTTAAATAAAGCACTTCAAGGGCGCAAACAAACTGTTTCTGGAGCTCTAGCAGCAGCTGAAACTGTGAAATGTGAATTCAAAGATCTCAGGAGAGAGGAAAAGTTCGATGACATATTAGAACGATGTAACTCGTATGTTGAGTAATTGGACTTGGAACCTGTTAAAACTTAAAATATTAGGAAACCACCAAAGAAATACTCCAGAGAAGCAAATTGCCATGTGGAAACAAATGATAGGAAATACTTCTGCAATCAGTTTTATGAAGCACTTGCTACTGCAAACAGAGGTTCTGTTTCAGCAATCAGCCATGGAACAACACAAGAAACTTGAAACAATTTTAATGTCTGGAGATGTTTCGAAAGTTGTCGACAGTTAACCCGAAATAGACTCGTATTCGCTAAAACTTCAGGTGCCATTATTTAGAAAACTGCACATGTTCTCATCTCTTGAGCAAGCTGCTACAGAACTTCGATCTGAGGTTAGTGCAATGCATTAAAAGTGTATTAATTTTTTTTCTGTGTTAAATCCATTACTGGAATATTCGCTACCCACAAAAGATTTTTGTTTCTATTATTGCTGGTGAGACATCTTTTCAGTGAAGTTGAACAACTTGTTAAACTTCTTATGGCGAGCCCTGTTTCATCTTGTGAAGCCGAGAGAAGTTTCAGTACACTTGACTGAAAACTTACATGAGGAATACCATGACACAAAAGTGACTCAAATCCTTAATTTTGTGTCATGTTCATAAAGAGGATTTAAACAGATTGAACTTACAATCATTGTGCACTTAGTTCATAAACAGAAGTGATGTCAGAAAAAAAAAAAATTTGGTAAAATAGCTACTTAAATTTCCTTTTAAAAAATGAATATTAGCCTCTCTATCAATAACTTATGTTTCATGTGTTACGCTTAATATTGTATGTTTTTATAATTTTATTTGTAAAATTTAAAAAGAATTCAACAATCCATAGCATTAAGAGTTATTAAAGATCAGTTCAAGAAATCGCTTTTGAATTTAAGTGATTAAACAGTCCAACTATTATATTTTATTTTGACTTGAACATTTTGTAAATAAATTACTGAAATACGACTCAAGAGAATTGCGTTATTTTTATCGCTTTATCAAATGTCACCAGTAAGCGAGTGAAAATTATTACTTACTTTCAAAGACTTGACTACAGTTGCAACAATATTACCACCAGTCTAATATATATATATATATATATATATATATATATATATATATATATATATATAATATATATATATATATAATTATATATATATATATATAGTCATTCGGAGTTTGAAGCAATAAAAGTATGTTATGAGCTGTAACAAATTTAAAAAACATTAAACTTGAAAGTATCTTCCTTTTCTCGCTAACGAGTGAGGAAATAGAAGACACGTGAGTTTCGTAGCTTTAAAATAAGTCACTGAAATATGAACCCCCAATAGAAAAATATGTTTTCTGCGCTCATGCACTACAGCAACACGTCCGGCATGATCATAGCTTCCTAGCCAACTAGATAGGAGAGCTGAACAAAATGGTGGGGGTGTACCCAGCGCTCTCAAGCGGCGTCTCGTGGAACTGTCTCGGAGGAATGTGCGGAGGTCGTAAAAGCGTTTTTTTCGGAAGAACCTTCAGCCCCGTGCTGTAAACATCTGGACGTTTCGTCGGTATGGAAGAACTTTCAGCCCCTTGCTGTTTCCTATTGGCTGAGCATGTATGATACATTTTGAAATTTTTCTGTATTTAAGATCGGTGGAGCAGCCAGTCGGGGAGAATGGCTGTTCCCCGATATACCGTCTGTATTGGAAGTTAAGTGACAAATTTAAATGATTATAAAATTGTTATGCCCTTAAGGTTGTTTGAGGAAGGACAGTATTTTCGTCCTTATAGGAAACTTTAATAACATTCATCATAAATTTGGTTAATCTGTTTCATAACGAATTCCGTTGTTTTTGTCAGAGCTTTTAAAAGGGAAAAAAAGTAAAATGTAACATTTCAATTATGATGTTTGTATGAATGGCCTTGTACTACTTTGAATGGCCAGAGAAGAGAAAACACTTCCAAGCAGGTCATAGATTTTCCTGGTGAATATTAATATTAAATTGAAGTATTGTTCTGTATTGATGGCCTTCGCTCTAGTCAAACAGCCAGTAAAATTTAGTGTGGCTCTTATAATGTGCTATTTCTGCCATTTTTGTTGTCTGGTTAATATAAAAGATGGTTTTCGCCATAGTTAAAAGCCCATAATAATAATTTTTCCAGATGTGGCTTTTCTTACATTGTGTAATTTTTGCCACTAGTGTGCAAATTTGAGGAAAATTTAAATCCTTAGAATTATTTGTGTGTGTTTTTGTTGCTGAGTTTGCTTGGGTGCAATAAATTACACATTACCCTTCTTTAGTAGCATAATTTATTTTAGATCAATTTGGTAGTTCTTTTCTTTCCATGGATATAATCAAAGTGTGTGTGTGTGTGTGTATATATATATATATATATATATATATATATATATATATATATATATATATATATATATATATATATATATATATATATATATATATATATATATATATATATATATATATATATATATATATATATATATAGCGTAAAACAAGTTTGAGATACTGTGAGGGGTTATGCTGAAAGAGCCATTGCCAAGGCTGATAAAAAAAATAATAAACTTGGTTCATTTTTGGAAATACATATGCACGTGTCTCTCCTCTATCCATTATGAAGTTGGATGTTGATTTGAACTAGCCAAGTTCGCTTCAAAGTAGGTTTTTTCTGACTAAAAGGCTGGTTAAGGCCGCCCCTTGGCGTCCCAGTGGTATAGAGGGCGCTACATAGTAATGCCATAAAAACGTATCTCCAAATGTAAAATATTATTGACATGCTGTTCCTCTTGCACTTCAGAAAATACCGCACGGTAACGTCCCAGAACTTTTCTTGTATCAGTAGCATCAGTGTTCTTGTTAGAATTCGGCGTTTCAGCGTGTCCCTTGGTACGGTGAATGTTGTAGCCGCAGTCTGCTATGGCATGCTATTATTCTTCACTGCTTCTATTGCTCCTTCCATTGCAACGGGGTCCTAGGGGTGTTGCTGGCTTTTCCGTTTGTATTTCGAAACCATGTTTGAGCCTAAAATCAAAATCAATGTCTTAGGAATGTTAATCAACAACGAATTTGAGCAACTTTAGGCCATATCTCAATTGGCCCAGAGAGCGCTCTCTCGTGCTCTCGCTCTCGCTAAGACGTCATTATGACGTCAGAGAGAGCGCGAAAGAGAGAGAGCGAGAGAAATGCACGAAGTTGTATACTCGCTGACGCTCTTTCGCAGGCTCCATGTTTATTTACATTATTTCCTTGTTTGAATAATGTTATAGCAGCTTTCTGGGTCAAAATCACGTTGCATTTAACTGTAAGTGAATAATTCCAAAAATAGCGAAATGACATACGCAACATGTAGTTATAAAAATATTAATACGGATTTCCAACTTCGTCTCTTTTTTTGTCACTTTACTGTATCATGGCGGTACAATATAAAACAAAAATAATAGTATTTTACGAGCTAATGCTTATTCTGGTAGTGCTATAATTATTTGTGAATGGTTTTCAACACACATAAGGTACTTACAATAGCTATGACCGCAATTTCAACTTAACTTTATTTCCCGCCTTTTGGCATCATCTGTTTCGGAGAAAAACGAATGTGTGATTATCTCAGTTCCCAGAGCGACAGCACGAGAGCGCGCGAAACAGTGCTTTCGCCAGATTGTGCGAAAGAGTGCTCTCTCGAGAGAGTATTCTATGAGTTGAGACACGACCTTAGTCCTAACATAATTTATTTATGTAACGAATGGTAATACAAATTAATACTTCCATAGATAGGCAGTATATTTATTCTTAACGTACAAATGAGTTTTGCGAAAATGTGAAAGGTAAACAAGTATAGCCCTTATAGTATAGGCCTTAAATTACACAACATGATTAAAAGGGATTATAAATTAACTACTGGGAATGTTAAAATCTGTTTGTGATTTAATTTTGGTTAATACATATTAATATATCTATTTTAACTATTATTTTACTCAAAATAAGCCGTGGTACTTTGCTTGCGGGCAAAGTGGCCAGGGCTGTAGCCACTGTGGTGGCATTACACAAATATAGCTGTACATGGTAAACCAGCTAACCTTGACTTCATCACCAATCATAAATTTTCAGCTTAAATCTTATTCTTTTGATATGTGATTGTAAAACCTTATGTGACAGGAGTTAATAAAAAGTTATAGTAGTGGATGTGGCACACTCACCTTACATCAGCATGGTCAAAAACTACGATTTCGTGAGTAAAAGCGAACCGCGTATTCACAATCGGTTGGAAAGTTTCCACAACACTAATGGCTTCTTTGCAAAGTAGTTGCGGCGTCTGTTGTTCGATGACAGCGCCATACAGTGACTGAAACAGTCAGTGGCCACTTTACCCGCACTGGCCACTTTGCCCACCCTTCCCTCGATGACAATTATCGAATGCGCCAATACCTAACCTTTTTTCTCCATTTAAGAAGTTCGTAACATGAAAAAAAAAAATTTATGTTATATCTCGAGGACCAAGTGACCGAATCCCACAAAGTGTTATATGCAATCAGCGCTACAGTAGGGTATGTAAACTACCCTGTTTTGGGTGCGGCAGGCCTTTCGTTTAAATTATGTCAATGTCAATAATTAATGTTAGTACCGTTATATAAATTAAACAATTGAACCAATTTTAACCAAATTATGTATAGTAACAGTATTCATTCGAAGCTTAAGTTATGCTCACAAAGTCCTCTTGCCTGAATTTTTTTAAAATAGCGCCAGGTGAGAAAATTGAACGTTTCGCCATATTTATGGAATTATTCAACTAATTTCCACCAGTTTTGCGCACCATTTGTACTACAGAAGGCGCTGTAAACTTAAATGATTTAAGTATGAACAGGCACTGTTTTTCAAAACGGCGGCTAAATACTTTGATAAGTTTGTCATATCTATAAAACACCTGAACCAAATTCAACCAAACTTTTTATCCTTATGTATTGGAAGCATTGTATACAGAACCTCTTTTTGGGCAATTTTGTGAGATAACGCCAAATAAGGGAATAAAATGTGATGCCATGTCTCAGGAGCCAATCAATTGATACATACAAGTAGCTAGGTCTATGGTAGGCCATGTAAACTCACATGTTTTAAGCGACTAAGACATTTATTTTCAAAACAACTGCACTGTAAATATTTCAGCTTAGTAAACCCTATTATTCTGAAAATTAGACTGATTACATCCGAAATTAATGCTCTGAATCTGACCTCAGTAATGCAGTTGATTGCATGCTAACGATGTTTTCTGGGTTCGAGTCCCGCACGTATTTGTACGTGTCTCGTTACTGTTGCATATGTTCCTGGATTCATCTGTTATGATACTGCCATCAACCAGACATCAAGGCCTACGTGCCATCTTAACTTTTAAGTACCTCATTAAAAATTATTTGTGCGCGTGTAAAGGAAAGAGGGTACATTAGTTGTATCAGTAACATTTTTTTTTAGTTTGGGATCATGCTACAGTATAAACAATTCTGTACTGTGGATGGTTAAAAACATCATTTTTCTTGGATTATTGCAAAGTGTCTCTCATATACTGCCTGTCCTGACTTCGACAGGAAATTTTTCTGTGACATTGCAGCTTGCCAATTGATACTTCATTTTTTGGGGATTCTTCGAGACAATGAAAAAAACCTTGCACAACCGAAGTGCGAGGCATGGCTCATTGTGATTTCGGTACACTTCAGTAGCAAAATATTGGAGTATAGAATACAAACCTGAAACACACATAAATAGAAGGAATTTTCAAATACGGAAAATACATAAAAATGAAAGCCGCTAATTAAAAGTATTCAATAGATTCCCACACGCCAATTTGAAACGAAGTACCCGATGGGACAAACTACTACTTGCACTCTTGGTTCGCAAGCCACCGCAAGCCTCACTATAGGCTATTCATGGCAAACTGAGCACTTGCGAGAGTTTGTGTAGGACCTATTTCTCTGATTACGTTGTAGCATTCCACCATACGTAAATTACACATTGCCATGGGTCTGTTACTTTATTCATGCGGCGGCCATTGAAACTGTTAAATTATTTTTAATGTGAAAGTTTTATATATTTACTTATTTGTACACGTGGAATTATTTAATAAAACATAAAGAGAATGAAATCAATTCAGTATTCACACATGTTTACTTAACAATATTTATTCCATGTTAAGGAGTGGGACTGCTCCCCCCTCCGTCGTTACCAACATTACTGGGCGTTTGCCAGACATTGTGCCCGTCAAAATATAGACACAGTGACATTTTTCAAATGTTTATTTCAAAAGTGCTCACTTTACCGTGAATAGCCTACAAGCGTGTGGATAACACAAAGGTAAAAGTATAGCAAGTTGCCAAACCTAACTTAACATGACCGTGGTGCCGAGTGCAAGGTATCGGTGTGACCCAACATGTTCGGTCGACGCCCTGTAAATCAGACGGAGCAGTTGTTTGTCGGGGATCTAGATTGCCAAATAATCATGGTAATGGCCTATTAGGCTGGCGGGTGTCATGTGGTGTTTGTTGACCGCGCGAGATGAGATGGCCCGCGGTCAATTACCTCTTCGCTCGAACACAAAGTTCCTCCTTCGTCTCAAGGACGATTGGCCTGTTACAGGCTGTTGGTCTCCCTTCTTGTTTCAACTGAGTATAAGGAAATGTTCTTCGCAACCTTTCAACAAACTTGTTCAGAAACATAAATTAGACTCGATGTACATAGTAAATATTTGAATACCGAGCAAGGTGGAGCGGTGGTGAAACACTGAACTCGTAGTCGGAAAGACCCAGGTTCAATTCTTGGTTAGGCCAGTCACATTTAACTCTATTTTCCGTAGTTTCCCAAATCACTGCAGGCAAATCAATGGCCGCCACCTTCCCCGGTCCTAACTTTGAGGCAATGCCTCCGTCTCAAGTGAAACCACAGTGGGCCATAATTCAATGCCAGGGATGTTCACCACCGGCTATCCCAATTATTTTCAAGGTAAAAATTTAACTCGCAAAAACAAAAAAACCCTGCTTTTAAAATTCGTTTCCAGTTTTTGTCAGAACGATGGTAAAAATCTGCGGCCGAGAGGGTTCGGTCATGCGACAGAATGTCTTCCTGGTAGTAGGTGGGTCGTCGGTTTGATTCCAGGGGAATGCACGGTGACTTACTCTTTATGCGTATGTTCACCGTTAGGCTACTCAGGTAAGTTACCAGCATGAGTAGCTGTGGCACGATTTCGATGATGAAACGGACGTCATCGTCAAGAGTTTCCAAGAAGCCATTTCCCATTTCGACTGTCAAAGTTTTTTTTGGCAAGGTTTAAATACTATGAATTTCTTTTGTATTTAATAAACTAAATTTCCTTGTCAGACAATCCTGGGATATTTTTCTTCATGTGACAGTTATATATATATATAAGCTACTAGGTTTTCTGGGTTCGAGTCCAGGATAAGGCGCATGTGTATTTCGTTACTGTCACTACTGTTATGTTACTGGTTTCATCTACAATAATATTGCTGTCAAAATACGTGAAGGCCTACCTACTATCTAAACATTTAAGAACTTCATTAAAAATTATTTACTCGCATATAGAGTTTTTGTATCATCGAGTTTTTCAAAATTCGTTAGAACAGATATAATTAGTGATCTTTGTATTCAGACTCATAATCTGGTTGGTAAATCGAAGCTACTACTGAGCAGATTATCGAAGTTTCCATATTTGCATTGAAAATTATACAACCAAAGATTTCTAAGAAACTCCGTTATTTTATGTTTTCCAGCTAAAATCATTTGAGGTGAACTCGTGTGGCAAGATATTCTATGTTAATCATTTTATTTCATTTTTTATGGTCTCGTATTTGTGTTTCCTTTTATTTAATTGTATTGTGTATGTTCTGAGACCTAGTATTCTATGCCTTTTTACAGTTAGGACGTTAAAAGTGGCACGTAAAGGCGTTTAGTTAGTTTCTAGCTATCCATTGGCCCACAGGTTCGAATCCTGACTTCCCATTGGCTGAAACATTAGGTCTCATTTAAGCTAGCTCTAGCCAAACGAGATTAGCTCTTTCTCTCTCTTACTAACCATCGTACATAATAGATGTTAGATAGTACGCTCACCTGTGCGTGGGTGCGGAGTACGGTTTTTATTTATTTTGTTAGGGTGTTCTAGCTATTACACCAAGTATTAGCTAGTTTTGAGGTTACAACGTATATATACGTATATTTATGTATATATATACATACACACATACGTATATATGTATGTAGGTGTTATATGTGTGTAGGTGTTATATGTGTGTATAGATACACAAAACATAATAAATCCCACAAAGATGCTTGTGGAATTTATTTTACGTTTTATTTATATATTTTGACTACAGCCACTCTTGGCTCGTATTGTCCTGTTTTTTGTGTCTCGGGCATGATTTTCTGTGACGACATAGTGTAGTAACGGAGTATGTATGAAAACATATCTCTTCATCATTCACTCCCATTGCAAGAATCTTTCAGACAACTCTTCATTAAAAAGATTGTCACCCATGTAGAGGAAAGTAGACTCATTAGTTATATCAATAACTTCTTGTTCTTTTCTCCGCACAGCTTTCAATGTTTAGGGCCTGTATTACCACTGTCTGATAAAGTCCTGAATAAAAGTTATCAGCTAGATAGCCCAAAAATGAGTATTACGACTCGCTAATATTGCCTATTCGGCAGGCTATCAACTGATGAAGATATCAGTTACTTCCTCCACCTGGTATTGTCTATTTCAAATAAGTGGGGTAAAATCTGACAGACAACGTGAACAACCTACACTCTATGTACACAGTAAATGCTCTGTTCTTACAGTATTGTATCAGATGATGAACTGCTGCGGGATTCGTGTTGTTAAATTGGCTATTTTTATGATGGCTTTGGAAGAAAAAAGTACTCAGAACTAAAAGTTGTAATTTAAAATTTTAATTATACTTACAACATTTATGGTTTAAATTATGTTTTTAAAGCAATATTAAATTTTGTTGGCTATTAGTGACTGGACTTTAAAAACATGTTTAGCATTTATGACAGCGTATGTCGACACGTACGAACAGTAAACGTTTCCAGCCAATGGCTAGCCTTGTTTATGTTTCCAATTTCCAGATCGATGATCGGCCGTTGTGCGTGTGTTTTTTTCTCATCGTGTTTATTAAACGAATACGTATCTTGTTTGTATTGTCGGAATATATATAATCGGCAGTTAATTATTTTTTTAGTTGCTCTTTCCAAACACAGTTGTTTGTAGGTACCGTTGTAGTACATTTTCTTGATTGAAATGTAATATTAATCGGCACGTCGTTAATACTGCTCGTTCCGCCATTTTCCTTGCCGCCTTCCACAATGAAGTGACACGAATATAATTTACGTACATAAGTTTAAGTTTGTTTGTATCAGGAAAAGTGCGCACTGTTGATTTTTCTGAATTATTCTGTAAATAAATCATTTAATGCTACTGACGAACAAACGTGATTTTAGTGAAGTCAACTTGGCAAGTACTGCCATTAGAAAAAACACGTGTTCAAGAGGCTAAAAATTTTACAGTCAGTAAGTTTTGCGTGTTTTTAAAATGTATTTGTAAATTGTTAACACAGTTATTTTAATGCACGTGGCCTGAAAAAGCCGTACTTTCCACACTTATAGTGAGTGAATAATATTTGTTTATTTGTCTATATCGTAAATTCAACGAGTGTAATGTTAACTTCGGTCGAAATGTGTGCGCAGCAAGATGGGTGAAGGGTAGGTGGAGAAGGCAGGGGCAGGATGACGAGGAAGAAGGGAACTATAGGCCATCAGTGATGATGAAGGAAATGGGGTGGAGCTCATTGAAGGACAGGAGGAAAGTTGAACGGTTAGTCCGGATGTACAGAATGGTGAATGAAAAGGGAGGATGGGGAGGGCTACACTGCGAGCTAAGTAAGCGGGTGTTTAGAGGAAGAGGAAACAACAATGAGAAGCTTCAGAGGGTGTGAAGAAGAACGGAGCGAGGTAGGCAGTCCATGCTTGTGAGGTCTGTGAGGGAGTGGAATGTATTGAAGGAGGAATTGGTATCTGTGAGAGGGGTTGGTAAGTTCAGGAAGGGAGTGGAAAAGAAGTTGGTTGGGTGAAGGAGAGGTGAGAGAGCTCGCCACCGGGCGGTAGCCTAGTTGTGAGTGTATGTATGTATCAATGTAAGTACACGAGTTGTGGTGGATAACATTTTCCATTCGTGTATTTATTGCAAATTTCAAATTTCATATGTCACTACTGCAATGATAGCTCATTTTAATGTGGCTGAATCTGCAATAGTTGAACTGCAAATTTGCCAGAACTCATAATATTATAACAGAAACAACTAGGTATATATTGCTGCATCTGCACGAATACGAACAGCGACGTATGTGTCGCGTTTTGATTTTTCATTAAAGTCGAAAGTTTTGAAGTTAAATAGTTTAAATATTGTTTCCATACGAGCAAATTTTTCCATTGCTCCGTCAAAACAATATGCAACTCAAAATGCTACATACCCGTAAGAACATCAAAACAATGTCGTCTCACAAAAAGACGTTAAACTAAAGTGCCCGCCCCCCCCCCCCCCCCTACTTGTCGAGCTAAACACTGTTTCCTTTTTCTCTCGAAATAAATAAACAGAACCCCAACAAATTTAAACTCGGTAATTACAAAAATAAAACAAGTTGGAATGCCAACCTATCTATAATATCCTACATTAATTACTGGACTGAAGTTAGCTGCCGTCAGATTTTCAGTGCCTGCCATGACAGGGAACGCGAGGAAGGAGGAAAATGCAAGTGTGCATTGGACTCAAAACATTTGTTTACAAACGTCTTTTCCTTCAGTGACAAAACAGCTGCGGTGGAAGGATACACTGTGACCGGTGCTACTTTTCTAGAACTGTCAAAATTTACCTCACTTACATGAAATGGACAATAGCTATCTATCAGCATGTCAAATTGTGTGCTTGAGCAATATGGTGGCAGGTGGCAGGAGACGAATGTATTTGACAGCAATTCCGATGATCAGATTTTTGTTGAAATGTTTCACTGCGCTAATAATGCAAAGGCGATACATAGTTCAAATAACGTACCTTTTCTGTACATATATTTGCAACGATTTTTTTTATTGTCTTTTCTGGCCGAATTAAATTTACTAGTCCGGTGAAATGCCTTTTCAGACTTCTCTTTCGTCAAAATGTATGTATATGCGAGAATTTGTTGCTAGGGTTATATACATTATATGTATAGAGTACATTATTTTTGTATTTCATTAAATGTAGATCGTCGTAGGAGTCTTTCTGGAACAGTCACCTCAGTGAAATGAATTGACACCTGTCTGCCACTTCGTAATAGTGTTGTGTGCTGATTTATTCAATTAACTTAACACTTGAGCTATTTCTTGAAGACAAGCTATTTAAACTTCACAATGTAAATACTACTTCGGGTTCAGTTTATTTTATTGGTGGGGTGGGTAACTAAAGTTTTACGTATTTCATGAGACGATACTGTTTTGAGATTCTTCTTATTAGATAGTGGCGATTGGAACTCACATTGTTTTGATGAAACAGTGGAAAAGTTTATTCGTACGAAAATATTCAATTTACTATAACTCAAAAGTTTTAACTTCATTGGAAGAACTGTATGCGATTAATGTGTCGCTGTCCGCACCTATGCGAGAAATATTCAACACATGAATAGCATTGCAGTTTGTATGGAATGAACTACACTAAAAGAGCGTCTATTTAGGTCACGTATATTTGAAAACATCCCGCAAGAACAAAACGCAATAATACGTCACTGGTAAACCAATAAACGAAACGCACAATGTAAACATGTTCAACGAATTTAAATTTCCCCGTACAAATCGTTAGAAATTCAATACAATAAATTAGGGTAAAATAAGATTACTTTAACGCCCAAATACACTTCGAATATTCTAACAACAATTTAAGAAAACATTATTAATAAAACACGCAAACCTTCTTCAATGCTGTAATTCACAGACACCGCTCGTTTTTTTTTCTTCTGGGAATTGGTCTTTCCCATCGTATCTTGCCCAGTAACCTCTTTAAACGTTTTCAATAGAGAAAGCATGTGTAAATCGTAAACATCACTTTTGTCCATAGAAGACTCAAACAGAGTCAGTGTCGCCAACGCAACTAACCTAACTGTTACTATATTTCGAGTCCTTTGGCAACAAACACAAAGAAATACCAGGTATCGTCCCAACTTCCTAATAACTTGCTGATAGCTATTCGCGTGCTATCAGGTGGTCATAATACACAAGAGTTGGTAACACACCACTGATAGCCTTGTCAGCTGATAGTTATTCAGCACTTATATCAGACGGCGGTGGTGCAGGCCCTTAAAGAAACTAACTAGGGTCTACTATGTTGATACCTGTAAAACTGCTCTCATAATTTTTCATTTTGTAGGTCATGTTTTAATTATTTAGTGCAGGTTTTTAACAGTAATTAAATTTTGTCATCGTGAATATTATTCGTCTTTGTAGAATTTTAAAGCCATTATAAATAATTTCAATATCACGGACGTATAATCCCGATTGAGGCTTAATTTTTGTTTTCTGTGTCAACTAGGTGTACAGATTCTGCCACGGAAAAAAATTACATGTCCTTTTACCAAACTTGGCATGAAATTTGGTCGTACAATGCGACAAATGCCAGGACGGTTGTCGTGCTATCCTGTAACGGCCACCACGGCAGACCTTACACAAGCTTTTACGGAATCTGGTACCTACACTGTAATACAGTCATTAACTACGAGGCCTCGGGAGTAGGCGAAGATCACGCTACTTGGATACGGAATAGCGCAGGAATGCAAGTGCGGAGGAAACAGGAGATCACCGAGAAAACCCGCCAACCAGCGGGAATCGGGCGCGGTTCGCCCTGGTGGAAGGCAAGCATTCTAGCCACTACGCCGCTAAACGTTGCTCCATCAGGAAAATACACGTAACTAAAAGCAAAATATTTTCACGCATTTAATCACACTTTTTTGACGTGAATGTGTCGGTCACTAGGCGAGGAGTCTGTGCTCCAAAGTACGTGGGACGAAAACACGGTCCTCGGTGATGCCCATAGCTAAGGCCGTGTCCGAACTCAGGCATATACTTGCGTACTTGCATCCTTGCGTACTTCACTTACCCTTGGATCCAAACTTGATGAATTTGGACATGCAGTCTTGTCGGCTTCGGTGCCAGTTATTAGCCACCTAACCACTTTAAATGTTCATGTATTCCGACTAAGAATTTGATAACTGCCGAAGGTTTTAGGGGTTAATAAAGTATTACATAATATTTAAATTTGATTTACATTAACATTTATTGCCTTGCAGTATTTTATGCAAGTGCAGTTTGGATTGCTTTTTTTTATCTTAGCTTCTTTAGGTTAGGAACATAAGCCTAATACGAATTTATTGGTTAGACTTTTTTTTTAAGGTGAAACTTGCGATAATTATTTATTCAGTTCACAATTCTATGTCTACGAAGTAGGAATGTTGCCCTATTAAACTTTAAATCAAATAATTATGTCGGAAATCAATTGTAACCTACAAGTTGCTTATATATCAAAATGGCAGCACACATTCCGCGAGTATGCGAGAAGTATACAACTTCGGTTACTTGTATATTTGCATACTTCACTTGCAGTTCGGACAGCACTTACGATGTCACTTCCGTCGACAGGTACGCACAAGTATGTACTTCAGGCGAATTCGGACACAGCCTTAGTCAGTTCCCTACGCTCGAGAGTGACACACGTGCCGTTCGAGGACTTAAGGTTGAGCAAACCATCTGGCGACTAAACCATTTGGATATATAAATAACGCTTCCTGCGGTGACTCATTAAAAGTAGTGATCAAAATACATCAAGAAAGCCAAAAGGGGAACGAGTTCAACCACTCAACAGCATGGAGAGGAGCCTCATGCATCGATGAGGCAGAAAGAACAGCAGACCGAGGCTCTGGTGGTGGAAGACCAGCCCAGCCCTAGTGTGTCCGGAACGAGCGGCCCACCGAAGCGTCAGGCAAGTCCGGCGCCTAGCACTCCAGTGCGAATGCGTCTCAAGAGGCAAGCAACGGTTCCATCGTGTCTGCAGAGAAGTGACGAGTCCGGCGATATTGTCAATTTCATATAAGTGGACTCAAATTCGACAGTTCTAGGAAAGTAGTGCCAATGGCATCTGGGTGGCTATGTATCCTTCCGCCACAGCTGAACTGCCATTGAAGGTGACTCTGTTTGCAAACACCATGTGACTGCCAGTATTTGTAAACAAACAACATTGACTGCCTGTTTTTGTAAATAAACTGCATGTGCCTCCTCCCAAATTACTTTTAGAAGCTGTGAAGGGCTGTTCAAACAGTTGCAGGTTGGCAACAATTCCGTTTTTTTTTTAGTTTATAAATATATTATGTAAATGACTAACAGCACATGTCTATAAATTGATAATTTCTCTACCATGCAAGAAATTTGTAACCAGGATGCTTGAAAATTAAATTATATTTTGACTATCAAAGGAATAAGCTATTTTACTGTTTTTTAATATATGGTAATATAAATATATTAATGACAACTAATCTTGTCACACTTACTTGAAGTAAGTTCTTGTAAGCATAGGAATTTAGCATGGTTTCCACGAACACCAAATACCAAAGATCCCCCCCCCCACGAATGCACAAATACCGAAATCCCCCCCCCCCCCAATTGGGCCAGTCAACCATCTTTTTAAAGACAGTATACATTCTTACATACAGGCTATGTCTACGATTGTATTAAAAGTACATAATTCAGTTTTGTAATATGATATGACAACAAACTCTGTACAGCCTGATACTTCTATGGTGGTTATAATTCTCAGGATGTTAAAGTATGTAGGTAGCCAAAATTATATTGAAGCAAATGTTACTTAGTTTCAGTAATTTTAATAACTTTCATTTAGTAACTCAAATGTTGTATTGCAGGTCTACATACAAAATACCTTAATAACTTTTCTCAAATACCTACGTGTTCAGATTGTCATGCTGCGAATAAAAACTTATTTCTGACTAACTCAGTGTTATTTACACCGAAGTTCAGTCACACAACCTCCCTCCTCAAAATTATTAATACAGCCCTAGGCTTGTTCTCGGGTACCTAATGAAAAACTGTATTTCAGTTCAGAGATGTTACAAAGTGCTCTAGATACGCAGGTGTGACCTACACAAACAATATATCAAACGAACATGTTACCAAAAGATGCTCCACCTACCCAAGATTGAAGACATCATAAAGTTCATTTTCCTTAGTAATAAATTTTTAAATATCGCAGTTCCTGCTGATGCGTGAGACACTCCTGTATGATGTTGGAGCACCTTCGTTGGGTGGTTAAATTGAAAGAATTTTGTTGATAAGCATATTGTAATTTATTTGATATCAAAAATTATCTTTCCAACGTAAATTCTGTTTATGTAAATTATTCTTCTGTTACTCTTACAATATTTTTAACAACGTATGTTGAAAACATATGAGAGCTTTTAATTTGCAAAACAAAAATGCTCAAAACGCTTATGAAAGACTCCAACGTTGAAACCTTCATGCCATTATGTTACTTTCAAATACAGCCTTTAAAAATAGGGAAATCCTTTTAAATTTATTTGCTAACAAGTATCCCTGCGTAACAAACTTGACAAATTTTATATACGTTCAAAAAAAAATACAAGTGATACAACATACAAGTTTGTATGGCCAGTAAGCTTTACATTTTGAAACCCTCCAGAACCATAGTATTAAGAGTTTCAATAAATAATGACACAGAGAAATGTTCATAGCAATGAAATGTGGGCCCAATTAGGGTATCATCTTTATTTTATTTCGAGGGAAAAAGGAAAAAAGTGAGCAGTTTGTGAAAAAAAGGGGGGGGGGGGGCTTTAGTTTATCTTCTTTCGTGAGGCGGGATTATTTTGATGTTCTTAGATTTGTTCGGGCAACCTGAGATTTCTACGACTTCTGCTCTTTTCTTGCTCTTTTTCATTTTGAGTGTTCGTTTGACCGGAAGTGTTTGGTTGACTGTTCGGGCGTCAGGAGCGCTGCTACTTTTGTCACAAAGAGCATGAACTTCCTGATATTGCTACTGAGGAAGGATAGAAGAGCAAGAAAAAAAGGCGCTAAATTTGTATGTTTATAGTCTAGACTACGAGATAGTGCTAGTTTTGGTTCAAAATCATTTTTGTCACGTTTATTTATTTAAGAATATGTTTGGCCATCCTTTGAGAATTGCTGTAGGGCCTGTAAATGTAAATGTAGATAATGATGAAAATATTGCATTCATCCTTGAAGGCAAGTGTTAAAATGACAGTCGCAGTGATTTTTAAATACTTGTCATAACCAATCGCAGGCCACTTTAACGTGTCAAGCAATAAAACGACTGTCATTGCATAACCCATTTTACAGTATTTGATGCTAGTAGGGTTACCAAGCATCCTCGTTTAACCGGACATGCCCTTTTTTTGCCGCCTCGAAACTGTCCGTCGCCCTACAATGCCATTCTCAATCAAGTTGAAAATTTCAGATTGACGATGTTGTGATCAGCTGATTAGTAGTAAACAGTTCCGTGACTTAGCAGTGCGCTTTTTGCTCTTTCCTGCTCTCAGAAATTCTCAACTTGCTCTCGAGAGTGAAAAGTTCAGGTCACCCTAACGAAGCTTTTATGAGTGTGTGGCATTATGAGTTGCATATTGTTTTGATTGAGCAGTGGAAAATTTTGCTCGTCTGGAAATAACATTTAAATTATTTAACTTCAAAAATAATAACTTTAATGAAAATTCAAAACGCGAGACATACGTCGCTGTTCATATTCGTACAGATGCAGCAATACATACACGCAAACACTTTGACCGAAGTTAACCTTACACTCGAATTTACGATGTAGACAAACATATATTATTCACTCACTGCATAAGTGTAGAAAGTGCGGCATTTTTCAGGCCACGTGCATTTCAATAATTACATTAACGGTTTGCAAATACATTTATAAAACACGCAAATTTACTGTTGTAACCTCTTGAACACGTGTTTTTCTATGGCAATCCTTGCGAGTTTACTTCACTAAAATCACGTTTGTTCGTCACTAGAATTAAATAATTTATTTACAAAATCATTCAGTAAAATCAACACTGCGCACGTTTCCTGATACAAACAAACTTAAACTTAAATATGTAAATTATATTTGCGTCACTTGGTTGTGGAAGGCGATTAGGAAAATGGCGGAACGAGCAGTTTTAACGACGTGCCTATTAATATTATATTTGACTCAACAAAACGCACTACAATGGTACCTACAACCAACTATGTTTGGAAAAAGTAAATAAAAAATAATCAACTACCAATTTAATATTCCAAGAACACCAATAACATATTCGTATAATAAACACGATGAGAAAAAAAGGGCACGCACAACGGCTTTCACCGGGTTGGAAAACTGGAAAGAAAAAAAAATGGCTAGCCATTGGCTGGAAACGTTTATTGTTCGTATGTGTCGACATACTCTGTCATAAATGCTAAACATGTTTTTAAATTCCCGTTCATATTAGCCAAGAAAATGTGATATTGCTTTAGAAACATAATTTAAACCATATATGTTGTAAGTATAATTAATATTTGAAATTACAACTTTTAGTTCAGAGTACTATTTTCTTTCAAAGCCATCATCAATATAGCCAATCTAACAACACGGATCCCGCAGCAGTTCGTCAGCTGATAAAATACTGTAGGAGCGAGAGTATTTACTGTGTGCATAATGTGTTGGTTGGTCACATTGTCTGTCAAATTTGAAACCACTTATATGAAATGGACAATACTACACACGAGGTACCCAGGGTCGAGACTCTGGTTCAAGAACGACTTGTGTTTGACTTCCGATCTCGATGTACATCGAATTTCACGGAATATCTAGCGGCAGGACTTCTACCCACTTGTTGTTTTCCTACGATGTAAAGAACTATCAATCTTGAAATAAACAACTCTTTTCAATATTTCACCACAAATGACGCAAACCGTACAACTGTAGTGTTCTCACGGGGTGTAAGAGTAAATATTGATGAGGTGTTAATGCGAGCTATAAGTACAGTACCCCAACTGACTTAAAATCCGGAAAACACATACAATTCGAAAATTTATAAATGGCGGTGTAAAATATTTCGAGTGCCCAGAGAAAATAAATGACTATGGCAAAAGAAACTAAATAAACTTTTCGTAGACCCTAGAACCTTGGCGCCAGGCGCCTAATAAGAATTGCCTTAGAAGTAAGACGGTGCAAAGTCTCGTACTTTCCTGAACTCAGGAGATAAATTAATTGCCATCTTAGCAACATCAGTTAAATTCAAATAATGTTTTACCAAGCATATTCACCAATTAAACAGAGCAGTCATCAAGACTCTTTAAATTCACACCATTTCAACTTGTGTTTCTTTGCTGCAATAATATCAAAGAAATTGATTATGCATGTGAATCCAATCCAGCAAAATCTTTCTGGAAATATTCCGAGTAAGTATTCCAATAGGATTTTTTCATGCAACACATGTAATACACTTAGACCAACATGCTACAAGAAGCTAAATCAGAACAAAATATGTGAAAAAAAAAACCCCTTTTTACTCAAATCAACACATTTTAAACACTGGCATAGCATTTTTCAGATAATTGACAAGGAGTTAAAACACTTCAGAAAAAAATTATATATATATTTATATATAGATCACTTCATAGCACTTTAGCACAAGGCAGTATCAGAAGACACAACCTCCATTAAAAAAAAAAAAAAAAAATAGGCAACACATGAATCCAGAACATATTCAATCAACTCGTAACAACAAGATAATTCATGAAACGCAGCAAACAAAACCCTTACAAGTGAGAAACACAAGGACGCATCACATATATAAATCACTTTCAGAGAAAATTACACTACGACATATATAGGTTCTTAAACCTTCAAAAGATCATTTGACAGGCAGCTCTACTGCAGTAAAACTGATATCTGAGTAGGGATAACTGTCAAATCTCTTTCAGTGTGGACATTTTTATGTTGGGGTTGCAGTAATTACTGCAAAAATAATGTTTCATTGTCAAGCAATTCATCTCTCAAATTGAAAAAGAAAACTATCTCATCCAACAGCAATCAATAAAATTAAAATCCTGTAATTTAATGAGATCAAGCTTCTTCTCTCCAAACAAATTACTCTCCGATTAGTTCATTATAGTGTGGGTCTGTGGGGCAAACTGATATTAGCACTCAAAATAAAGTTTATATACAATCACATTAATAGGGCATCCGAAATACATTTCCAATTAAAAGGTCAAAATGTGTCACTTCCAGAACCCATCTCAGATTCAGCTTGGTAAGATTTATTTCAAAACTCACTCGTTAATATCCGCAACATTGCGGATGCAAATAGATGAACCCATCTGCCTTACTGCAGTCATACCGCAGCACGTCGTCAAACCTCCGAGTCTCCATGTCGCAGATGACGCCGTCGGCTCTGGTTCCCGCATATATCACACCTCAAAATTCTGGCATTGCCTCGCCTGGAGCTGCAGAAGCAGGAAATCCAGGTCGCTTAACACGAACTCAGTATCTAAAAACATAATTGACAAGGAACCAGGTGCGATGCCACGGCCCATCCTCGACGAAACTACCGGGGCTCTAAATACGGCGTCCTCACAGTTTCATGGCTAACGAGCTAAGCTGTCGTGGGATGAACATCACGCTCGTGGCTGCTCGCTCGCTGGGCACTGCCCGCGAATTGAGGACCAGCGAAAGCGAGGTGCATCTACTAGTGCAATGGGACCATGGTAGCTTGCGTGCGGCAACTATCTGCAACTCGTCGCGTCCCCAGGTGGTGGATAGGGGATCCCCAGGTTCTGGGGTGGCTGGAAATAATCAAATACCAGCCCGCGAACCAACTGGCCGGTGCGAGATCGCCATCATCGTGGACGTCGGGAACCTTGGCAGCTCGGTACGAGATGGCGAAGCGCATCTGCTGGTGGTGGCCTAACGATCAAGGCGGGGAGAGGGATCTCGAGGTGCTGAAAAATGCGAAGTGTAGCGATCCTCACTGCTGGATTCTGCGGGCTGCCGACTGCGGGTGCATGATGAATGGATTGGAATGCATCGGACCTTGGAAGCACCCCGATATTGGCCTTCATTCCTGGGCCAGCGGATTCGCCACCACCACTAGTAGGCCCCGTATATCTCGCGTTTCCCAGACCGACGGGTTATTTTGGAGGGGGAGGGGGGCTCCCCGAAAGAACTCTCCCCACCTTCACCCATGGGTTGGAGATCTTGGCATCGGTGCGGATGGGCGAAGATGGAGTCGGTGCCATGACTAAGCTGTCCAGTTTACCGATGCACTCGACGAGAAGCAGGGGGGCCCTGCATCCTTAGTTGCTGTCGGTACTGCAGTGCTGGTTCGCCTGCACGGCAGTATTGACAGTAGCTCAACTTCAAGGGCACCTGCGCCCACACGATGACTGGCATCGGCGCGAGGGCTGTTCTGTCCCCCGCAATACACTCCAGCTGCGGTCTCATTTCATTTCACCCCACATCAAACAAACCGAAGGCTATCTTCCCTAACTAACAAATACCCTACTTTATCCAGCCTTAAATCCAGTTAAAAGGAATTATTTTATCCTCCGCGACTATAGCATAGATTTTCCACAGCCCTCTCCGCTTTGCCTGGTTTGCTATGCTCCTCCATCTAGACCCTTCTTCTTTCGGGGTGTGCACATGGCTACAATTGCGGCCATGACACTATAACCGTGCTTATCCGCGATGCATGCGCCCATTATAATAACTAAACCCGACCTAAGGCGTAAAGGGTTTGCCCTGAGACGTATCCCATTCTCCAACCTACTTAGCTACTAACATGCTTGCGGGGGGGGGGGGGGCACACAGAATTGTGAAGCTGCTCACGCTGGCGTAGCGGGATTTGGGGGCTCGCCAGAAAAAAAAATTTCATGGCTACTGGCAAAAGAAGGGTGAGTTCAGGGCTTACACACCCACGCCAAGCATGAATGCGGAAGTCCCAAACCTCATTGTTATCAGCTCAGCCGAGATTGGCTGATAATAAAGTTTGAATTCGTCTCTCTTCATACCAAAACAACGTGCAGGGCACGTTCCTATATCTCATATTGATAATAATCACACGTCAAAATCGACCATTAAAATTACAGACATAATACTGCCCGGCTCATGAAATAAAATGTCACCACAGGTAAGCATTAAGTCTTAAAAATTACGCGAATACAAAGAGAATGAGGAGAAATATGTTCATTCAAGCCAGTCATGCATACGAGTGGACAAATTAACCTTTAAATATGTCTTTCAATGTCAAAACAATAACAAATTCATGTTGGTAAACACACCACTCAGTGTCTATTCTCAACAAAATTAAAGTATTTTTTTAGTTCCAGTGTCAATATAAACATAATGTTACGTTCGGTGTATTTTGCAGACGAAATTAAAGTAAATAAATCTGAATGTATATAACTTTACATGAGGTTTCTGCAGTGCGAAGCACTACAACCGTCATAATATTATCGAACAAAGTTTCGCCTCAGAAAAAACATCTTAATAAACTATCAATTTTAGTTTAAAGTTTTATTAAGTTACAATCAAAAGTTATGTAAAAACACTTCACGTTATTTAATTTTACCCATTCACTCTCCGACAGTTGAAAATAAATTTGTTACAGTTAATATAAAGCTGAATAATCACTGGTGATGTGCTCTTTATCAACTATCGCATATGGCATCCACACGCTCTGGAAGTGCCAGCCCGGCGGATAGATTCTGCTTTCCAGGCTCCTGTCTAGTTGCGGCCTCATCGCACAGAGAGCAGCACCAAGCAGCGCTGCGCGCAGCCGCAGAAGAGAGCTCGCTCTGTCGCCCGCCGCAGCAGCGCCTGAAGCGAACGCGCTCAGTTGCCAAGCGGGAAGCGATTGTGTCGCGTGAACTTGGTTTTTGCTAGCGGACTCGGTCTGTGACTTGGTGCGTGTGTTTACGTTCACACGTCGCTCGCGTAGTCAGTCAACAGTCGGTCGATGCGAGCTGCGGTGTGGTTATGTGGAAACCTCCCAAGTGCGCTATTTCTGTGTGACCCAGTTGCCGCCTACGTCGAGCTTTGAGTCGCCCACACGAGAAGGTGAGTTTTTTTTAGTGGACTGGAGATGTGCTGGTCTAGCTGCTTAGCTGTCAAGGCACGTCGATGTGTTGAGTTCAAGAAACTCGGCGCGTTTCCGCCGTCTGCACGACTGCAAAATTCACGAGTAACGACTGCGATGCCATTTTTATGTAAAGGCCCAAATTAACGCGTAATGCTGGTAATATAAAATAAATGTAACTAAAATATGGCAAGTATGTTGTATTGAGGAGAGAAGATTTTAAACTAGTTACATAGCGAAATGTACCCTGAAATGCATTCTAAATGTTTGCTGCCCAACGTTTTAGCCGTTCTTACTCAGTTAATTTACATAATTCTGTAGCCTGGTTGCAAACTGAGTCGTGTGCTTGTTTCAAACTATAAAATGTAACCAACGTTTTGGCAGCAGCAAAAAATGTGTGATATTTCAATTTCCAAATTTTTAAACTCGCAGATTTCTTTCTTTTTTCTGCTATTACGAATAACTCATTATGTTACGTTAAATGGCGATAGTCTAGTTGAAACGCTGTTTAAGGTAAAATACAGCATTAAATTAAAGATCTATAAGTGATAATTAATATTTATGCATCCTCAATACGTACTTGACAATTAATTAATTAGTGCAGTAATAGCTGCTGTGCCGTCTTCACTCCTTCTGTCTTCTATTTCGGTAGTCGTTGGTTCGAGGTTTATGGTGTTGGGATTTTGGGATCATCAGTTTTGTCAATATTTATTATTTATTCGCAGAGGTATTGAAAGAACCGAAATACCACGAATTCCTATTATTGCTGTAAGCGTTTGGTTACATGCTCTTGCATATTTATACAGAAAAATATCGAACAGCGTAATAATATCAGTAAGGGTCGTAATTCTTTGTACATTGTGTTAATTCAGGTGGTTCTTTGATTGGTAAAAAACTGTTTAAGAAAGGGGGTGGGTAGAGAGCTGGACACTATTTCTAGGACTTTGATGGAGGTTAAATTGCATATAAATTAACGGGAATAAATCCTAAAGGAACCATTTCGAACCAAAAATGTTGCACAAGTTTTTGGGGTGGAAAGTAGGTGTTAAAATTTTGTTTGCGAAAATGCAAAACTACCACATCTACGCACTTCCGTAATATAACGTAATTATCTCTTTAAATTTTAGTTAAGTATCAAATTAAGACTTTTCTTTTGCAAATGTGTGTATTTTAACGACCTCTCTCAAATGGCTAGAGCACCTTTAATTTATAGCTCTCCCCCAGTGGCGATGCGTGCTATAATTTCATGGACGAGCTACTGTGTGCAGGGGGTAGTAGTGGCGTTGATCTCACCAATAAAGGGGAGGGGGATCCGGGTGCCCTCCCCGGAAAATTTGGATTTTATTTGCCTGAGTGAAAAATATTACAAAGATACCTTCATCAAACCCGGAACCTTGTCCTCTCAAAATCAATATTATTTTAATACTCATCGACAGTGAGGAGCATTTTTGTTTGTACAGAAGTGTAGACAGGAAAAATTATTATTCGTTTGTGTAAAAATGGAAAGCAGTCAACTCTATTTTTACCAAATTCTTTAAGAGATAAAGAATTTATGTGAACTCCAGAACGCTCGCGTTTGAATAGCATAGCACAGATTGTTAAGGTCACAATACCCAGCTGCAGTCTACGTGTTAACATCCTTTGGAAACAATAAACATGGCCAGCAAAACAGTTTGTTTAGGCTGTTACATCCAGCTAACCAGAAGTGTTTCTGATAAACATTTTTTTTTTGGAAATTACGTTCAAAATTATCTTTCTTGCGTGTTGTCGTATTCGTAAGGTCAGGTGTCGGCCTACCCTCTTTTATGATGTCATATCTTTCCTGAAAAGGGAAATCACTGCTGGAAAAATACTTTACTCGTAATCCACACACACCACACTTACATCCACATGATTCTGTTGCACTCATTCTATCTACTCGGCTATCAGTCTCACATAGTAATATTATAATTTTTATGTAGGGTAGACATCGCGCACGAATATGTATAACATTCTCCGCACCAAAACTAAATTAAATAAAAACAATACGATTCGTATTGTGTGCGCGAACTTGCCCACGTATCGATCTAGTTACTGTAAACTACACCATGCCAACTGCCTGCGGCTAGGCCAGCTTCGGCTATATCCGTTTCAGTTCGGTGAAGAAAGCACTACAATCGTAGCTTCTAATACAGGTTGACGCAGCCATAACCCCCGGCGGTATTCCTACCCTGCCATCCCTCCGTCTGCTGGGAAACCATTGCGACCGCCTACCTGCTGAAAGCATTACTTACAGTGCTTCCAAAGTCTTGGTTTTGCTAGCCAACGAGTTGAAAGTTACAATTTAATATTTATTTTAAATATAATATTGTCAGGAAACTGTCTCGGCAAGCACTGCTTGCCCTAACGAGACGACACTGCGCTCCCCATTTTGGCGTAGGAAAATTTGCGACTTTCTTCTATTGCTTCTTGACGACTTACAGCCGGCACGAATGAGACAAAATCATGATAGAATAAGTTATAAAAACGTGCGGGATAGAAGGTAGGGTCCTGTGTCTTATTATTAAAGAAGAAAATTCATCGTGTGTGGGCATTTCAGATTCGGATTTAGCGTAAGATACACTGTCTTTGCACGTACACTAGTAAAGGTTTTGTTTGAATCGAAACTGGATTCTACATAACTAGGATTGTTCTATTGTTAGTGGCTGACGAGTTGTCACTACAGTTCGAAGGCTGGTAGATGTGCCAGGTATCAGCGTGGTTGTGGGGAATGAGTGTCGCCTCAAGGGGCGACCAGACATGATGATTACGCGATGTTCTGCGACTGCCTTCTACAGTGCGGAGGTTGCACCAACATCTTCCCTGATCCGAGATCGGGTCCAGGATCCAGTTTGATCTTGGTTCTAATGTAAACGTGTTGCACCAACGAAATTTCATGATTTTGGATCTCCGATTCGTCGATCATGGTTCCAAAGTGAGAGATCGATATTAAGTATAAGACAAATTTTGCTATTGGTTCGTTATATATGACGTCATGGAATTAGGCATATTTTTCGTAATCGATATAACTAGATTTGCGATGTTTTATCTATTGTAAGTGAATTATTGTACGAATTTTACTGAACAATATTCAAGTGCGTATAATGTTGTTTTTATTTCTTAAGAAAACAATTGAACGTAGTTCTATCTGTTGACGTATTTTCAAACTACATTTGTCGACGATGGCTGCTAATCTGGGGTCGAGATTTGAAACTGCCAATTTCGGTGTTCGAAATGAACTTCATCTCGATCTCCAGTCCAGCTCGAACTCGAATGGTGCAACAGTTTTCTGTGTCGATCTTATACCCGTTCCCGGATCGATTTTCGAACCACGATGATGCAAACGGGCATTAAGCCATGTTCGAATTGACCACTTCGTACACTATTAGTATTTTATTACATATTTAGTAGCGTTCAGTTCGAACGCCGCCGGTAGTCATTTGTCCAACCAAAAAAGTACAAAACGAAGAATGAAGTTAAAAAATCCTTGTAGTGCCGTATTTAAAAGGTGGTTGCGATTGGGTAATTTGGTATTTTAGTAAGTTACATAACATACTAAAATATCAAATACGTCATTATTTTAGACACCTAATTCCGGCCAGGTGGCCTTTTCAGCTGGTTCCACAATACAGCGATGCGATGGGCTGCGACGAACTATGCTTACTGTTCCACAATTAAGCGATGATCTGTCGGCGACGAATGCCGTCTGAGATGGTGCTGCTATCTATTTTAAGGGTGGAAATTACGTTTCCATACCTCACGACTGTAACGAAATACACGCGTAAAAAGTTGAAACTATGTTTTAAGTGGTATAAGATAAACAGGGTTGTGTGAACGCTATGTATGATGAAAACTAGCGGGGACGAGACATAATAAGAATAAGGAGCATTATTTTGATGTTAATAAACGATTTTTATGACATTGTCCATATCTATAAGAAGCCGTGTCTTCTATTTTGCACATCAATGCAGCAATAATACATATACAATGACGTTGGCGTATACGCGATCGTCGATTTCAAATTGAAAAAAGAGATGTTTTTATTCTCTTTGTAAACAAAGGTTATTTTTCTTCTTCTCCGTCGCAGGCTGACGCCGACAATCGCACCGCAAGAATTTCGCGCAACGCACTCGACGCCGACGCGCTGGGACGGAATCTGCTTAATCTTGATTGGCTACCGCTCGTCGCATCGCACTACTGTGGAACCAGCTTTAGTACACTAAAAGTGCCAATTCTAAGGCGGCTTGGCCTCATTTTATACAACTTGAAGTCAAAGGGCTGGTGCTGTGAATCGAACCCGGGGAAGGCACCAACGCCATCATTTATATTACGGGGGCGATCATATCGTTTATTTAAAACCTCTGAACGTACCGAATATCGAAATTTGTCTTATTGCGCTGTTGATTTTGGACGAAGAAAATAATGTTACACGATATCAGATGTAATTTTTGATTCTTCGTTCACTTATATAATATGACGTTTTCGAGCTCGGCGTCTCAGCCTGTGAGAATATTATTTTACTTGTCAACACTGAAGTGACTATTGGGCAGGATTTACAATAGGCCGTCGCGTCCGTCTCCCAGCCGAGCTATTTACAACCAGTCTTCCTACGTTCGTCATTTCATATACATAACGAACGTCAGTTGATGTTAAAAAAAATTTTAAATATCACATAAAGCATGATTTTATTACTCTTACTATTGCATGGAAAAACTCATGTTTGCAACCATTATTATCAACAAATCATCAAGAAAAAGTAATTAACTTAATTTTCATTTTACAGCTACATAAAAAAACACATGAAAACAAAAGACGGCTAAAACAAAACACTGCGCACACTACACTGCCTTCTTAATAACTCGGAATGGATGGGTATCAAAACGAGCAATCAGAAAACTGTAATTTCATCCGTCCGTCCGTCAAAAGTTAAAGCTTGTCTAGGTTTTGACGGACGGACGTACCGAATTGATAACCACCTCCGATTGACTGTTAGTCAAGCGATTGACGGATGGACGCGACGGGTTGGTGTAGTACGTAAGAATCATTCACTGACGACATACTCTTTAAATTATAAAACCTATACTTGTAAAATATAAAGTTGTAAAAATATAATTTTATATTTGTTTCTTTTAACGCGTTCTTTAACTTTAAAGCAACGTTGCTTTTTGTTAATAAATACGATTTATGAAATAAGTCGTATCAACTACAGTGCGAACTGCTTGTAGTGAACACTTCGACGACGTCTAACACTCAGTTCGTGATGTTAAAACTTATTCATTGATCATAACCTTCAGATCTTTAAATTAAATTATGTAATTTAAGTTACGATGTTTTTTAAGGAGATAAATAACGAATTTTTGTCGTTCAATTAAATAGTGTTGCGATAAATTAAAATTGACACTTATTTTTCTCTTGGAAATTAGTTGTACTTATTTTGGAGGGTTCTCGAACACAGGTGTTTGTGATTTTTGTTTTGCCTTCTGTGCGGCGGAGGGCTTTTCAAACCAAAACTTGTCGGTAGTAGTGTTGACGAAACCTCTTTACATTATTTGCCACTGACAGTGTTTCTGCATGACAGTTTCCGCGTACTCATTTTGGTATTCCATATCTCCCAATCCTCTATCGTGGTTAATTAATAAGTATAGTTCATAACCAATGATAATAATGCGAACGAAAATTCGTATACTCTATTCACGGTAAAATGAACACTTTTGAAACCCATGCTTAGGATCTACTTGTAAGCACGTTGTGTATTCTTCCGCTTTATTTAAGATTAACATTGTTATGGGCCTCGTCACTTATTCATGCGTCAGTGAAGTGAAACTGTGAAATTATTAGAAAAGTAAATATTTAATAAATCTGCTCATTTGTACACTTCCGTGCATAAAAAAAAGACAAAAAGCGATATAAATAATTTAAGTTTATAACAGATTGTCACCCAGCACTTTTTATTCGACTTTAAGATAAAGAAGTACTTCTCATCCATCGCTACCAACTTTACTGGGCGCATGTCACTCAGTGCGCCCGTTATGATATATAATATGCAGGTAGGAGCAGTGACTTTTTTCGAAGGTTGATATCTAAAGTGCGCACTTTATCGTGAACCGCCTTTACATACATTCACCCCCTCCTTATAAAAATGTACCGGAAGTTTTTCAAAAGGATGGTTTCGCATTTTCTGGTACATTATATTTGTATATAATTAACGCGCATGTATGGAGTCACGCGTCGCGATGTGTGGAGGTGCTGGGGCGACACACTCGAGGTGCGCTCAGCTGCTTAACACACGCGCTGCTTCTGCCGAGCGTGGGTGAGCGAGTGAAGAGATCTGGGCGGCTCTTAACAGCGAGGTCTTGAGAGCCGATGAAGGTGGAGTGAGGTGAGTATGGAGCAGCGCCGGAATGCAAGGGGCGGAGGAAACGGGAGATCCTCGAGGAAACCCGCCGACCAGCGGCATCGTCTGGCACGATCCCCACCTGCGAAAATCCGGGAGTGTGGCCCGGCCGGGGATTGAACCCGGTTCGTCTGGTGGGAGGCGAGCAGGCTAACCGCTCAGCCATCGAGGCCTCCTCTGCCGCCACGTCCGCTGGGAACTCGTGTTCTAAAACGTTGCTCCGAGAGTAGACCTACAGTAACAGAGAGTAACAGCCGAGGAAAGCAAGAGTAAACATGGTTTTGGAACGAACATGATGTAAATAACATGCTGTGTTTACAAATATTTATTGATTAAGCAACCAATATATATTTATCGCGTATTCCACTAGCGAATGCACTTTTTTGACAGTTCTACAGCGGCCTTTCGACTGCTGTGTGTTTGAGCGAGTAAGGTGACGTCACGTGCCCATGGGTACTACGAGATGATGCGCAGGCAGCTGTTCCCACTGTGAACAACGGTTGCTGGGTCGGCCTCTTTGATCTCCGTGTAGACGGGCGAGGAGGCTCGCCTCAAGATGGACAGGCATCAAACATGGGTTTTCCTCTGCTCAGACTACTCGCCTGCCGCCTAGGCGAGCCGGATTCCATTCCCAGCGGGGTCGCTCCCGCATTTTCGCATAAGGGAATCGTGCCGGACGGTGTCACTGATCGCCGGGTTTTCTCGGGGATCTCCCGTTTCCCCCACCCTTGCGTTTCTGCGCTGCTCCATACTCACCTCGCTCCACCGTCATCGGTATTGGTCCGATGAGGGTGAAATGAGGTGAAGATGGAGCAGTGGCGGAATGGAAGGGCGGGGGAAACAGGAGATCACCGAGAAAACCCGCCGAACAGCGCTCCAGATATTTTTTCCGGCTTGCTACTTCATTGTTTTACGACATTACTTTGGTTTCAAGTATTAACAATATATATGAAGAGTAAGATTCGTGAATGCATCGAGTGGTTATAAAAATGTTGTGTTTTCAAAGATCTATGAAAAGGGAGCCTCAGAGTTTAGTAAGTCATTTGTGCGTTTTCCTGTTTTATTTTTATTTTTTTCAGTTCAGGGGGTGGGTAGGAAGTTATTGTAGCAACATCTTATTAGCACTGTTTGACGTTATCTAGATTTCTTTGCGTCACGGTTGTTAGCCACCCATATAGTCAATTAATTCTCCTCTTACATTCTCTTCAGATAAGAAGCGCGTATGCCTAAGTAATCACCAGAATAGACACGTGGTTTTCTGCGAACAGACTGACGTGAGTTCGTCCGTTATTGTTTTTACGTTGTTCATGACACCGTGTTCTATAAAAGTGTTATTCGTAATATTTATAGAGTTGATCATGGTGCACATTTGTAAGGAAACTTTCATTTCGATCCTGGGTTTATAGTAAATGACCTACGTCAGTTGCTCAAGGTAACAGTTTATAGATCCAATTACCTATATAATTTAGAATTTTGTAAAAAGAAAAAACTGAATAATCTAGTTTCCAGCTAATCTGCAGTCGGTTCTCTGCCCGCGATCAGAGTGCCTCGTCGATAACTTAGGTCATAAGTTAGTTTGTAAGTCGTCACCTTATAAGTCGTGAGGCAAAACAGCGAGGGACGTTAATAAGCCCTATACAATACAATGGAAGTGCCTCGTCGCCCATCTTGCCGCGCTTTGTGTTGAGCCGTAATCTGGAGCGTGTGCTTTGAAGGGGGGGGGGGGGAGGGGGAGGTCGCCTCCCCTTAGAATTCGAAATTATGGATAGGTGTATTAAGATATTGTCGGATTGAAAAGTAACTTCTGTGACTCGCTCCTTGCACGAGGTAAATTTGTAAAGGTGTGTAATTTAAACGTTGATAGTACTTATAAAGGTTGAGCCAGCTAAATGTAATGTTGAAGTTTGCAGAACATACTTTATTTATACACCTATTCATACTTTTTTGCTCAAAAATAAATTTCAAAGGAACGCTATTGATTTTCCAATGAAAAAAATTAATTACTGGTCTCATTTAACTCTTGAAATGAAAAATTTAATACGAGAGAAACCCCCAGAACCCCAACTGTAAGGTGGCCTGTAGTGAGTCTCTAATTTTGGTAGCAATCCCTGCTCGCCTCTACCTCGCACTTCGGGCCAAAAAAAGATTTCTTTGCACTTTTCGATTGCCTCCCCCGAGGTTTTGTCAGCGCCGTGGTTGCCTCAGTGTTGATTGACGGCCCATGAACGAGGACACGAGGCAAGCACAGCTCGAGGCGATGTCGCGCAAAGTGGTTAATAAGCGCCTTATCAGTAGGGACAGGTGTTTTTCCCGAAAAAAAAAAAAAGGTTCAAGGCCAGCTGTACTCCAAAATCATTTTAGTTCATGTGCACTTTCGTTGTTGGATGATTTTAAACGTCGCGTGCTTCAAGTGTCTACCCGCGAATCATAGACGTTCAGATATCGGGGTACTTTATTCTGATTGGCCCAGTCAAATAAGAGCATGTCTTCTCACGTAGACACGCGGCCAATAACCAAAGGAAGTTGTTGTTGTGGACGTAGGATATTGAAGTATAGCATGGCCATAAATATTTTCGCGAAAAACATCTGTCCCTACTTATCAGACACGCCCGAGTGAACTCTGACCTAATAACAGACCAGCAAGGGAACGAGGACGGAACTTCGTGCTACCTGCTCTGCAATGAAAAGAAAATGTCTGCTTACTGGGACAACAGCCAGTGGACAAATTTCAGTGAAGTTTAGACTACAAGTCCTCATATACAAAGTGTTTAAACGAATTAAATATTTTTATTGGTATTAATAGCGAGAGCTTTGAGTACTTGGCGGATTCATTTAACAGCACGCTATCTTTCAGAGTCCTCTATACTCTCGAGCTACTGCTGTTTGTTTATTGCTGGGGCCGCGGTGGTGTAGTTATCTGCCTTCTCGCCCCCACCCCCCCCCCTCCCCCACCAAGGCGAACCAGGCTCGATTACCGGCAGGGTCGCCCCCGGATTTTCGCACGTGGGAATAGTGCCGGACGACAAGGGTTTTCTTGGGGATATCCCGTTTCGGCCGCCGTATCATTCCGGCGCTGCTCCATACTCACCTCCCTTCACGCTCATAGACTCACTCTCAAGACCTCTCAAACCTCTCTATCCATCTGGTTTTTTTTTTCTGCGTATGGAGCACTACACCCGACTATACAATGTAAAAAAGAAGTACAGTTACCATAAAAATTGTCAGAAAAGTGCGATTTATGCTGTATATGAAAGAAGAATGTATATATTTTGCAACGTTATAAAATATTTTACTAAATGTAAATTTTTAAATGTAAAAAAATCTATTAAAATAATCTTAGTTTTTAACCAAATTTTAGGCAAATTTTCCATTCTGGATGCTTCAAAAAGAATAATTTGCGAGGAAATCTTCGTCATGGAGTATAGTCATAATTTGTTACTATGATTGTGTGTAATAAAACTGTAATGATATTGTAGGAAATAATTTTTATAATTGATTTTATGTGCGTTCATTTGTCACAAACATTTATGATTGAAACAGACATAAATAAAGTTAATTATAAAAGTTATATGATACACTATTACGATGGTTAATTACACATGATCACAGTAAATATTATGATGATCTCCCTTGAAGAAGATTATCTTGCTATTTCTGCTTTCCGAAGCATCAAAAATGGAAATGCGCTTAAATTTTGTTTACAAAAAACCCAGACTATTTTATATCGATTAGTTTTTTACATTTTAAAAGAATATTTTAGTAAAATATTTAATAATGTTGCTAAATATACACATTCTTCTTTCATATACAGCATAAATTGCACTTTTCTGACAATTTTATGGTGTCAGTACTACTTATGAGTTTTTCATGTTGTATAGTCGTGTGCAGTGTCCCATATGCAGTTGCTTTACTTCAACATTAACTCCGTTACACCGCATATTCCTGTTCATTACCATATAGCTCCCAATCTAACATGGCGTTTCTAAAGAACTGCTTTCCATTCACAGTTGTTACGTTAAAAGAATGAGTTCTGGAAGTGTAATTACTACTGGGGAATTCTCGCGGCTCTAGTTATCAGTATCGTTATCAGAACAACACAGTGCGCCTGGGACTGCGCTGGGGTCGGACTGGTGGTAGAAAAGCGACGAGAAGTGCATTCAACTGCGTGCGAGGTGCAACACTGCAACAAGGAGCGGTGCAGACGCGCAGATCGCATATCGCATCGCCAGCAGTTCCGTCAGACATTCGCGTCAGACGCGTCTCCTAGACGGCAGCCCACTCTTCACGCTCTACAGTGTCACATTTGCGCCATCTAGGGGAACTTCAGGCTGAGCTGTTGTGTTTTTGAGGTATTTTCGCGTTTTTAACGGCCCTGCGTACCAAGCCGGCAGCCGCGAACTTCAAATGGGGAACCTATGTTAAACGAAATTCCTTCTCGTTGCGACAATTTTAAAGATAACTAAGTATTTCAAACAGAGAGTATTCTACATGACATTTCTTAAGGAATATTTCTATATTAAGACACACACACACACACACACACACATACATACATATATATATATATACACACACACACACACACACACACATATATATATATATATATATATATATATATATATATATATATATATATATATATATATATACACACATATATATATGTATATATATATATATGTATGTGTATATATATATACTAAAATGTATTATTGAAATTTTCATATAACAAAAAAATAGATGTATAATAGTTTTTCAAAAATAATTTTACATAGCAATATTTTCTGAGAAAGTCACGAATGTTTTTCGTTTGAAATAGTTATCTTAAAAATTGACGCAATCAGGAGTTCCGTTTAACATTGATTTCCCCATTTGAAATTCGCGGCCGTTAAGTAACACAAACAACTTTGCATCAAATGTACGCTTTATGTGGTACTATTTATATAACACGCACAATGCTAACACACAACATTTACAAACACATACCTCCAATCAGCTGATAAACATCAGAAACCGTAAATACAAATTTATGCTTAGAGCGATATGTTACGCAGCAAATTATAGGCTACTTAGACTAGAACCTAACGTTGTACATAATACACAATGTGCTACATGCAAGAAATAAAAAAACAAACACTAGAGCCGCAGCATTGTCACAGTAATATGCTTACATCTTGTTTTAAAACAAGGTACAGTCATTTTTTTAATCATTCCGAATCAGTCCTGTCAGAACGATTAGATGGCATATAATAATGTATGGACGGTTGTCGATCAGATGCTACGAGCAGTCTATGAATTAAATCCATGTTTCTTTCAACTCTTTATATTTTTCTGGTAAACAATTCTCGATATTTCGTACTATCTTTATTGAGTTATTCTTGTGCTTCTACTGAAAGCTGGCCTATTGGCAAAATACTAGCGGCTATGACATCTCTACCATAGAATAATACTTTATGGACACTTATGGACATAGGGTACCAATAATAGTCTCTCAAGTACAATTCTAAAGTACACCGAGTGTATTCAGCGAATTTGTCAAGATCTACCGGGAAACCACTATTCACGCATTCTAATATCACTGGAAATCTCGTTATTAGCCCAACATTGACTCCAGCTATCTCGGCAGATATGTCAGCATTCCTAAAAATCTTCCGTGCGGTATTGTCATTATTCGTGTTTCAGTCGTTTGTTTCGGCATATTTACCAACAAACCAGGACTACTGCGGAACCGTTCCTGCACACGTCTCTTATTTCCTGCTACCTTTGTTTATTTTTTGTACCTTGAACTTGCCACGACTTAATATCTAGTCCGTATGAAATATGGGGTATGCATTCACAGAAACGTATCCAGGAATGAAGGTGCGGCAGTCCAAAGTTAAAAAAAAAAAAGTGTGCGTTTATTATTTCCTTTTGTGACAGAATACTTAGGCTCACGGGGTTTCGCCCCACACAAATAACATGTTTGGATTGACGCACAGGATTATTCAGAATTGCAGACGTTACCGTAGAGCATACAAAAAAATCCTGTTGGGTCTAACTAGAAGTTCCCGGTTACCTACGGCAACTATGGTAGGAGTGAGACTAGCGATCTGTTCTCCAACTCTGTTCACTCCACTATAGATAACACGTACAGATTCCTTCGCAGAGACGAACTTAATAGGACGACAATATCTCGTTGATGATGAAGGTGCAGGGTTTTGCCAGATTACTGATTAGCGGTCGTTAGTAACACTGTACTAAAGAAATATTGAACAATCACTCATCGGTAGACTTCTCACCCGAGCATTTCTGGCGATACCTTCTGTGTTTTGCACCGTTACAGCCCCACTTAAATACAATACTTAGGTTATTATCATCGGGCAAGGTTCGTAGGACATCTTCAGCTTTTAGGCTTTTCACGGTAAAGTGAGCACTTTTGAAAGCCCACACGTTTGGAATAATAGTCAGTAAATATGTTTTGTTTTAGTCTTAGACGTTAACTTCCTAGTGTTGTGAAATACATACACTGTGTTTATTACATGCATGACAATATTTATTTTAAAAGGTTGTTACAGGATTAAAAATGGCTCAAAGGAAAAAGTAACTAGTGCCTCAAAAGTGTTCACTTTACCGTGAACAGCCTATGCCAAGCCGTGTTACAGTTTGTTCACCAAGGGTCTGCACTGGTATTTCTGACTTTACTTTTCCTTTCATTTGACGAAACTACCAATATACAATACAATTGTAAAGTCAGTTCAGAGAATTGAACATCGGTTATGTGATCTTCGTAAAAAATATTGTGTATCTTGTTATGTAAATTATTAGCATGCTATCCAGGAACGTATTTTACGTACCGTTTTTTTTAACGAGATTTATATTAAAAGTTAATTACAAAGCAAAAAACTCACTTGTTTACTTTATTAGAAATATAAATTCATATACCTTTTTCCTCTTCGCATAATATTCGTTTGCCATTTATTTAATTTAAGAGGAGCTTTGTTTAATTTGCCGAGATAAAAATCGCCCTACAATAAAATAAAAATCATTCCACACATCTGTTAAATTCTCGGCAAAATGGCTGATTAATTTTAACTTTAAATTTCAACTTTTCGAAATCGTAAATTGCTTGACTTTACCTTTGACAGTTCCATTGTACCAAGTTCCATAAGAAACAACGTGTCGGAAAGCAATCGTAAAGTCAAATCTTAAAGTTTTCAATTGTGTAAGAAGCATTAGAAAGCTCTTGGACTATATCAGCAGAGTCGCGTTTTCCCGCCTTTCGTATTTTGATTGCGCTGGCCGTTACCAGCTCCTCATGCCCGGTTGACTTTATAAGGCATTTTATTTTTCGTGTTTGAACTTTTGAAGTACAATCTTGAAAGCCTTCTGAAGCCTCCCAGCTCGGATTAGACCTGATGCAGAACTTTAAGGACCAGGCACGGATTGGAGCATAATATCAGAAAACGTTAATGTGTTCTTAGCCATGATACCTTGTTAGAGACCTGAAAAATTCGTGACCTGCAGGCTAGACTCTACAGTTTTATGTACAAATATATCGATATCAACTGCAAATTGGTTGTCTGCTATAGTAATAAATGCGTTTGGGGGGTGGACCGAGGCCGAGTGACAGGCTTTCCAGCTGGGACCCGTAGGTTCCCGTCATCCCTGAACATTACATGAAATGAGGCCATAGGATGGAGCGGCGCTGGAATGCAAGGGCGGGGGAAATGGGAGTTCCCCGAGAAAAACCGCCGGCAAGCGGCATCGTCCAGCACGATTCCCACACGCAAAAATCCGGGATCGAACCCGAATCGCCTAGGTGGGAGGCGAGTGCGCTAGCCACTGCGCCACCGCTGCCCCGGTTGTCTGCTGTCACAGTGGAAGGCGACAATTGGACACCGTTCTCCAGGAGATGTCAAACACCGTGTGAACCAATGGCTAAAGTTATATAAACGCTCGTGTTTTGAATTCTAGCTTGTCCCAAAATGAATCCACTAATTCTTCAGGTCTCTATGCAATGTTCGTTAAGAAACGTTTGCTACGTCTTTGTGCTTTCTACCTTTTATCCTCCAATTTGCTAAGAAATATCCTTATAGTGCGCTTTAAACTGTTTAATGGGTTTTTAGGCAACTCTAAAACACCAAATAAATCAATCACATACAGTAATATCGCGTCAAACCGCGTAATAGGCGATTTTTGCAGCCAGATGTGAAATTTCAGGAGCCATGCTGTAAAAAGGACGTTCTGGTGTTAACGCGCACTTTTGTGCAAGAAATTCTTGTTAGGTAGAGTAGGGTAAAAGGTAAGCTGTAACATCGTTCAAAGATCAACGCGGAATAAGTTACTTTAACCTAATTTTTTTTTGTAAAGAAGCGTATCGAACTATTTGGATGGTGCAGTAACGAGTTACAAGTGGAAATCCTACCTTAAAACCCAGTAGACGATAGTACGACACGTTATAGGCTGTTTATGGTAAAATGAGCACTTTTGAAAGTCCCGCTTAAGATCTACTTGTGTGCGCATTGTGTTTTCTTCCGCCTTGTGTAAAATTAACATTGCCATGGGCCTCGTCACTTTCATCATGCGTCGGTCAAGTGCAATTGTGAAATTATTACGAAAGAAAATGTTTTGCAAATCTGCTCATTTTTATACTTCGATGCATTTAAAAAAATGGAAAGGGAAAGAAATAATTTAAGCTATCACATCTCACACTTTTTATGTGACGTTAAGATATGGAACTATTTTCCATTAATCGTTATCAACTGTACTGGGCGCATATCACTCAGTTCGCCCGTATATATGCAAGTAGGGATAGTGCCTTTAATCTAAGGTTGATTTCAAAAATGCTCACATTTATTGTGAACATGCTGTATATACCGCCACTCTGGACGACTCTTCTCGACGGAACTCCGAGGCACGATGCGCGTCTGTTTACTGCTGTCTTCCAGCCAGCATAGATAACTTCAGTTGGGCGCTGTTTTACTGCCGTTATGCGCGATGATCAACGAAACAGCTTACTATTTCGTACGAAGGGAACGTTACACCATTGTATTTTCATGTTTTTTTCCCGCTATATTGTGAATCTCAAAATAGAATAACTTGTATAGATCTTCGCTTCTGGATTTCAGATATATCACGTGACTTTTTTTATGCAAAATGTAAGTTAGGTTTTGATAACGCCGTGAAAGAGAAGCGAAGCTTTCTTAAGAAGGCCGCCTAAGGGCGTGCCGTACTCACTCATGAGACGTAGGCCCGGTTGCACCATCGTGGTTCGAAACTCGATCTGAGATCGTATCGAAGATCGACACAGAAAACTGTTGCACCATTCGAGTTCAGAGGCATCGTCGACAAATGTAGTTCGAAAATACGCCAACAGATAGAACTACGTTCGATTGTTTTCTTGGGGAATTAAAACAACGTTATACGTGATTGAATATTATCCAGTAAAATTCGTACAACAATAATTCACTTAAAACATATAAAAGATCGCACATCTAGTTTTATCTATTATGAAAAATACGCCTACTTCCATGACGTCATATATTACGAACCAATAGCAAAATTTGTCTCGTTCTTAATATCGATCTCTCACTTTGGAACCAAAATCGACGAATCGAAGATCCAGAATCATGGAATTTCGTTGATGCAACACTTTTACATTGGAACCAATATCTAACTGGATCCTGGTTCGGAACTAGGATCATTTGATCTCGGATCGGGGAAGATGTTGGTGCAACCGGGCAGTAGACATTGCGTCGCGGAAGCAGACGGTCTCTTGAACACGCTGTTGCCGTCCACGCACGACGCTGGAGTTGCACGCAGCTCCGTGTCACGTGCAGGCGGTAACACTCGCTTGCCGCACAGCAGAGGTCTACATTCCTTGTTAGTACGCGGAGCCGGCGACTGGCGTAGCTGCACGTGTGCAGCGTCATCACCAAGGTCACCTGCAGTTATGGTTACGTTACCTACCTACCGCCATGTCGTAACAAACATAACTGTGATCCAACCTCGCCACCGCCACTTGTTACCAGTCACAGTAGGTCGTGGGTCGCACTTTCAACGCCTCTGAGGAAAAAAATTCCACACAAGGTTAGATGTATGTCATAAGAGTACTGCCGTTTATATATATATATATAAACGGCAGTACTCTTATGACATACATATATATATATATAAACATATATAAACGGCAGTACTCTTATGACATACATCTAACATAATATATATATATATGTATATATATATATATATATATATATATATATATATATATATATATATATATATATATATATATAGGCCGTTCACGGTAAAGTGAGCACTTTTGAAAGGCCTCTCTGTTGGAATAATAGTCAATAAATATATTTTATTGTAGCCTTGGAGGTTAAATACAGATTGCGGGGAATATACACGCTATCTTTATCACTTACACACTAGTAGTTATTTTAAAATGTGTTTAACTTATAAAACATGCCTGAAAGGAAAAAGTAACTAGGGCCTCAAAAGTGCTCACTTTACGGTGAACAGCACATATATACGATTTTGTTTTAGTATCTTTAATTGTAACTATTATTACACATATTTTCTTGGCTGACTTTTTTTATTTTACCAAAATAGTCTAATTATTAGAATACTTTTAGTGCTTCTCATTGAAGTGATTGTTTTTTCTTAACCCCTGTGTCACCTTTTCCCATTTGCCATGTACTCTTTCTTAAACTTACTATATAAATGTTTGTTTCTGCATAGGAAAGCATTCATAAATGAAGGCTGTGTCATTGTTACCCATAAAAACTTTTTATTTGATTTTAGGAAAAATGTAACCGTTTTTTTAATATTTGCAATGCAAGTTGGTTAGGGAAATATAACAGAGCACCAGAATAATTCAGATATACGTCAAAGGAATTTCCTATAAGGATAGTGATGGCCATCCTGTATTGTATGAAAATATCTTGTTATGGAGGTTGTGACACTTAAAATCACAGAGCTCGTTCGTCACATTCCCCTCGTGACGGGGATTCTGCAAAGTGGAGACATAAAGGAGACAGAAACTGGGATCGTAGAGACAGGAAGGATTGATGCGCAGACGGTTAGATGTCCACTTCCCACGCAGCACATTAAAAGAAACTTCCTTCGAACACTCGTCTAAAGCTGGGTTTTGCAATTAAATATTATGCGTTGAGAATTACACAGTAAACGCGGTTCTCGCAAACTGAACTACGTCTTCTGGATTTACGGTTCACAATTCACCTGATAATTCTTAAGACCAGCCAATGAAAACTTGTGACAAGCCGGTCGTGTTTACTTTTGTTCATAATCTAACCTTGTATAACACAACCATATTTAAGTAGATCATACTTTAAGGAAACATTTTCTAGCAGGGAAGCTTAATTTTGTGAACAATTATAATTACAAACATGAGCATGCGCATACCTTTGAAATACTTTCTTATGCTTTCAGTACTGTAAATAAAAGTTACCCGTCAACAACAACTGCTCTGTTTTTATTGGTCGCTATCACACAAGTTTTGCGTAAGATATAAAATATAACTATTTATGTTAATGCCAAAGGAAATCGCAACACTACACACGACCTTCTGAGTTGAGTAGGAAACCATCGCTTAAGATAAGACATTTTCAGTTTCTCTGTACATATCGTCACGCATAATTAAACTTGTAGTTTTTCTATCGTGAACCCAGCGTATAAGGCCCAGTAGAGCCACGCCCTCTATAGACTATTCACGGTAGAATGAGCACTTTTGAAAGCCCTTCTTAAGATCTACTTGTATGCATGTTGTGTATTCTTCCGCCTTATGTAAGATTAACATTGTCGTGGATCTCGTCACTTTATTCATCCGTCGGTCAAGTGAGACTATTAAATTACACTTCGATGCATTAAAAAAAAATCAGAAAACGAAAGAAATAATTTAAATTATAAGAAATGGTTAAGACTTACCTAACACTTTTTATACGACGTTAAGATACGGAACTACTTCCCGACCATCGTTACCAACTTCACTGGGCGCATGCCACTCGGGGCGCCCGTTAAAATTTGTGCAGGTAGGGGCAGTGGCTTTTTTCTAAGGTTGATTTCAAAAGTGCTCACTGTATCATGAACAGCCTTCACCAGTGTGTTGTTGTTGTTTCTCTCCCCCCCCCCCCCCCCCCGGTTCTCCAATGCTACACTCTGGTGAAACCACCGCTCGCCGCAGTAGAAGGAAGAAAGTTCTGCCTCCACACAGTGCTTTCAACTACAGCAATGAAGAAGATACTGGACCTTCCTCTTTTATCCAGTAGCTTATACGAGTACCCGCTATTTAGCTAAAAAATATTTGGCCTAAAATGAGGCTGAATAACTTTTGACCAAATAATTTTAGAAAGAGTGACTAGGCCAAATGACGGTTTTGAAACTGTTTATTGTAAATGACGTGCACCCGCTTATGCTGCATATGTATGCATGTAATCGCTGCGTAGTAACACTCCCGTTCTCTCGAGAGGATTTTAACGACGTCTGTGTCGGTTTTCACTTGTTTCCTAGGCCGCGGTTAGACGGGATGTAGAACTACTTCACTAAAACAAGTTCAGCTATTGAAGACATTACACCTCTTACTAGCTCCTTTGCACACGCGCATCGCAACTCGTAAACTCTTTTGTCACCTATACGCCAATGTGTTTTAATTTTCATTATTTACCAGACTAATAGTTAAAAATATTTTCCTATTTTATATATTTTACAGTAAGAGTACATTTCTTCTACAAGACCCGTGGCTTTAGCTTGCAAGGGGGAAGGGGGGGGGGGTCACTCCGAATTTTCGCATGTGGAAGTCGCGCCGGACGATGCCGTTTTCGGCGGGTTTCCTCGGGGATCTCCCGTTTCCCCCACCCTTGCATTCCGGCGTCGCTTCATTCTCACCTCAATCACCCTCATCGGTTCTCAAGACCTCGCGGTTAAGAGATGCCCGAACTCTTCACTTAACTTACCCGTTCTCCAGTTGGCGGCGCGTTCTTCTGGTAGAGATTCTCGAGTTTGAGTGGCTACCGACTGGAGAGCGGGTTACCAGGCGCTGATTGGCGGACGGCATTCCAACAACTTGCAGGCCAGTGGCGTGTGCGGCTGGCGTTCGCGAGTGAGTGAAGATATTTGGACGGCTCGTAACAGCGAGGCCTTGAAAACAGATGAGGGTGACTGAAGTGAGTATGGAGCAGAGCTGGAATGAGAGGGCTGGGGAAACGGGAGATCCCCGAGAAAACCCGTCGAATAACGGCAACGATTCCCACATGCGAAAATCCGGTGACCCGGCCGGGGATTGAACCCGGTTCGCCTTGGTGGGAGGCGAGCGTACTAACCGCTCGGCCACCGCGGCCCCTGCTGGCGTTCGCGGTATAAGCGGTTGTTTCGTCTCTGTATACTCCAGTATCTGAGGTCAAGCGGAATATGAGAGAGTCGCGACTGATGACAGCGGAGTACGCCCAGTAGGGCTAAAGGTTCATCTACAATTGCCGTACCTTACACAACGTTAGCCTCGTAAGAAACTGAATACCTGAAGGTTAAATGGCAACGTTTACAACTTGACTTACATGGCGCGCAGAACGTGAAAGATGGTCATCTCTGAATATCTTGCGCCACGTTTCTGTCGCTGGCGAATCTGAACGCAGAACGTCATAATAACCGCAGTAGTCAAATCACGTTTGCAAGAATCGAAAGTGGAGTGTATTTGACTTCGGATTCCTGCATTGCAGTAAAGTGTTGCCTTTGTTATTGTTTTGACTCTTCCCGTAGAGATACGTGGAAATATGTAAGTAAATCTATTAATTCCATGTCATTCATAATCAAAACAAATAGCAAGGTATAGCTTTCCTTGGTGCCTATATATACAATTCATAACCAGGATAGCCAACGAAGAATGAAAACTCTATCGTGAGAACATACAATATTTCCCGTTTACGCACTCTTAACGTGATTGGTCACAAAAACTACCGCAAATTACGTCAGGGTCAATTGTGGACAGTCGAGATTAAGTCTAACGCCCTGTAAGTAATGCTCTGTAATTCACGGCAGTTGTTTGTGTGGGGGGGGGGGGGGAGGCCCTCCACGCCTGAAGTATTAATTACGCCGTGTCGCGACAGGTGTTGTGTAGTGTTGGCGAGTGTTTGTTTGCACAGCACGTCGTGTCTTACCGTTACGTTGATTACGAGGATGGGTTGGGGGGGGGGGGCGGACACGGTTGGCAGCGCCCCCCAAGTGCGTGGCGCCCGGCACATCGGTACCGCCAGCATGCTGCGCGCGTGTTCGCCGTAACTGTACAGGCGGAAGTGCCGCCTTCATTCAACACCGATCCCGACCTGCGTGAACAACCCCTCCTAACCTCCTCACGCTGCATGGCGGGCACCCAGGTGCCCGTATTTACGTCACAGCCAAATTTTAGCGGAATTAAAAATTGCGATGTATTTGTGTGTTCGTAGTTCCCTTGTCTTGTCTGTGCTAGTTGGGTTTAGGAGCACTTTCGGAATTTCTTTTTGCCTACCTGCAGCTATATTTTCCGCGTTTGCGCCTCAGACGAGCGGGAACGCTAAGGGCGACACTATTACGCGCGTGAAGTGACACATCGCCCCAAAGCGCAAGGCTCTGAACTGACTTGCAGTGTGTCTCGTGCCGCGTGTATAGGCTGTTCACGGTGAAGTGAGCACTCTTGAGGTCCTAGTTACTTTTAGCTTTCAGCCATTTTTTATCCTTTAACCACATTTTAAAATATATATTGCCGTGTAAGTACTGTACAGTGTGTATATTCCACCGCACTCGGAAGTTACCGTCTAAAGCGAAAATGAAATATATTTACTGACTATTATTCCAAACGAGAGGGCTTTCAAAAGTGCTTATTTTACCTTGAATAGGCTATAGGCATGGGACTTCAAACGGTAGCCCTATTATTTTATCGTTGAAAGTGTATAGCAAGATTCAATTCAGGGCACCTGGGTATTTCTATATTCATCTGACGCGTGCACTTTGAGATACGGCGCCTTGAAAGTTTTTTTTTTTTTTTTTTTTTTTTTTTTTTTTTTTTTTTTTTTTTTTTTTGAGTTCGCATACGTCAAACCCGTTCTGAAAAGTGCGTTCTTTTCGCAGATCAGCATATTGAACGCACATTTTACAATAGTTTCAGGGGTAAACGTGTTTGTAAATCACTTTACAACGTCGTTTAAGCGTCGGCTACTAGGCGAATCATTCAGGTGACGCCGGCGTGAAAAACTAAACGTATAAGAGAAAAAATGTTCTTAGTTAGGGATAACCTAATTTCGCGGAACAGACTTCACGCTGGCTCAGTTTCATCGTTCTGCATTCTTACATGCATTTTTCTTTCAGTTTTTGATTTTGTACCTCTGTGCGAACACATTTCTAACTGAGCTGGGTCAATCAGAATGAATCAGTAATGAATGTCTGATTTGCATTTTGGCACCTCAGACGCAAAGTATAGTTAAAAACCATCCAGTCGGTGAATAGGGTCTAGGCGGCTAATACAAATACAACTTACCCAGGTGTTCACCTAAAGGTGAACAAAAAGGTGAACATCCTCTTGTATCCAAGCCCCATGTACACATTGTACACGCAGTAGTAATACTTGAGTGTTGCAGTAAACCAGTCACTCATTTCCACCACAACGCACAAAGATTTTGCAAACCAAACAAACCACTAATTCAGAATTATAATCTTTTTTCTACTCTCAAATTAATAATATCAGCATAAATAAATCTACGGTAACTACATAAACGTATAAAACGCAAATGTAAACAGACGATTTGCACGAGATTGCGAACGAAAAATAAAACAGTCTCTAAATGATTCTAGCTAGCACGCAAGCCACTTGCAAACAAGGTAGCCAGTCACACGATGGAAGTTTACTTGAACAAGAAAGGTGCGCGCATTCTCGTTGTGAGTGTATTCAGGAAGTTGCGTTTGGCTCAGGAGTTTACACTATGCATACCCTCGCAAGAGATGTCCCTAATAAATTGTTTTGACCTCTCAAGATTACGTTTGGCTTAAGGAAGCGTTTGGACGGGCCTTCACGAGTCTACGAGTTGCATATTCTCGGGAACCTGGATTTCTCTCAAACTAGATTTCTAATGGTAGGATATTGTCACACGCGTTGTAGGCCAGTCGAATAAACTACAGATGCAACTTTGTACTTGTCTTCTTTCCAGCAAGGAATCTGCGCAGGAAAGCCCAACAAAAATGTAATTTTCAATCATTTTCACTATTTTTTACTTTCATTTTTTTCACTTTCATTCATTTTTCACTTTTTACATCGTTCATTATTGGCCGGTCATCAACCAATGGAGAGTCGAGCTGATATTGACCCACTCAAATGTCCTTTGCCGTATAAATGAATTTACAAGGAGTGGATATAAAAAATTCTATCGTTGAGCAGGTTTCACAAGATGCAAGATGCATTTCGCGCAAGATTTCGTACGAGAATGGCAACTAAATTTTATGCGAAACGAGTTCACACGCAGATAGATAAGATGACTACTGTCTCGCATCAAAATTAGTTGATAGCGCTGGTGAGTACCTAACAGCCAAGGTATCATAATATAAAATATGAAGTTGCTTACTTCAACACGGTATTTGTTTCAAAGCTATCCCTACAATATATAATTGTTATTATTTTATTCTCAGCGAACTGTCAAAACTTCAATCCGCGCTTTAAAGTTATTTTCCAGCAATGTTTTATTTCCCTGTATTCCTCTTCGCACACCTCAGAATATGATTTTCTTTTACTCTATGGTTGAGTGTACAACAGGTCACATGACCAGCATATAATGACCAATAGGATCGCAACTTGCATCGCCTTGCGCGAGAAAAATAGGGCCTGCTCTATCTCCTCATTTCGTGCAAGATGTGCCTTGCACAAGAACTTGTGCAAGAAATTCTCGTACAAGGTTGGCATCTTGCGCAAGATTGGCACTCATCTTGCATCGTGTGATCCCTGCTTTAGCAATATCATTGTTACTGCGCTGTCGTGTTGTTGTGAGGTCGCGTTAAACACTAGCCGAACAAAGACAGCACATCCGTGCGAGTTTTGTTCTGGACAATAAAGAAACGTTCAAATTTGGTTTTGCTCGAGCTACACTCGAGCGTAGTCTACAAAGCGTTAAGTAGTATAAAAGTAAAACGTGGTGGCTGTGGATAATAATTGTTGTTTACCTTTCCTGGAAAAAAGGGTCGTACTTTCAGAACATTAATTCTCTGAGCTACGCGCAAACACTGCTTTAACGTACAATGTTGTGAAAGTTTCCGAGCGCGACATTCTCCCAGGTGGATGGATGTATCGAGCGATGAGGTGACAGTTCCCAACACACCGCGAGCTGACCACAGCCCAGTGTGCAGTTACACGGACAAGCTTGTCGGCTTTCTGGCCACACTATACTGCTGCACCACTTTCACCTGCTGTGCCGGGGAACAGGGTGTGTTGTGTCAATGCCGAGTCGCTCTGTGGGAAATATAGTCTATTCGCGGTTTCTTTACACTTTCTTCGTCTTCTTCCAATAGGATCTTCTAGGGACCACGAAACAATTTCAATGATTCGTTCTTTGTTGTTCCTTCTTCTTTCTCCAGCACTTCTTCATCTTCTCACTATGTATCTTTTTCCTCTCCTCGGACCATTTCGAGCCTGTTTTCTTTTCCTTCCTGCCTTGTAATCCTTCCATTTTTAACACTTTTTTTCTTAAAAATTTCTCTCTGTGTTGCTTCTTCTTCACTTATATTGTTTCTTTCCAAATCTTTCATAACTTCCTGAATCCAGGTTGTTGTTGATTTCTTGTTCCAAAGATATTTGAATATCCGTTTGGTTAACCTGTTGCAATCCACTCTATATAAATGTCCAACACTTTATTAATCGTACCTTTGAAAAATCACCCCATGTATAGCATGCTTGGTTGTTTCCAAAACCGTCATGTATCATGAAAGGCTGCAGCAAGGTAATAACATTTTACATGCTCTCACGGTGAGCAAGCCATTCTGTTAAAATGTGAAGTTATCCCTTAAATCATTAAGCCCCATATAAGTTTAATCATTCCAAGAGTGTCACTTCTGTTAAATTAAGAATAATTTCAGTTTTGTCGTAAGAATAAGGTAATATCAGTGAGTTTACTTTTGAATATTAGTTTCCGGTCTGTGGACTGGCTGGGCAGGAGAACAACTAGCAAACAAGCAAACACCTAATCTTTAAACTAACAGAATTAAAATCCTATGTGTGTCTAGCTCAGTTGGCATGACTACATCTCTCGAGTTTGCCGCAGGCATAACTTAAATTGATCTGCTGGCTAATAATGGGTAGTGCTTATCTGTTTCAGTGAGATGCGCAGATCCAGGCGATCTTACGATGTAGACCTCACAAAACGAAAAATACACAAACTCCATTAATTTCTGCACTACGTATTTTTTAAATCAAAACAGTTTTATCGTGTTTTCCACCATAGACAAAATGCATACATTATACGGACGTTGGCTTCTATCTCCTAGAAATATATACTATGTTTACAATGATTAATGACTATTCAGAGGGCACTCTACTGGCTGAAGACTATTAATATTGAAGAACCGAATTGACCACATAATGAAACCAAAAGAAATAAAATGAAATTATAATTACAAGAATTAATGAAAAGTTCTAAGTAATTAAAACCCTAACCTTGTACAATTTAAAATTACCACGATACATTCTATGTACAACTTCCTAATGTGATAAAGAAAACATAATTTAAAAGAAAAATAAGAACAATCCTTGACATAGATACAGCAGTCCAAATTACTTAAAAAATATATATTACACATGTAGTAACCAGTATCTAGATGTGGAAAGAAACATACATTGTAGTGTGAAATAATGAATAATAAACATTAAATATATTAATAAAATATTTACATAACTGACATTAAATAATCAGGGTGTTACACTCACAAACGTTTTATAATTGTGTTTTAAAAAAATACCTTATTTCTTATTAAATTTAACTTTTTCTTATATTATGTATAAACAATATAGACTATTCACGGTAAAATGAGCACTTTTGAAGGCCATGCTTTAGATCTACTTGTACGTACGATGTGTATTACTCCGCCTTATGTAAGATTAGCATTATCATGGGCTTCGTCACTTTATTCGTGTGTCACTCAATTGAAACTGTGAAATTATTATAAAAGTAAATATTTAACAAATCTGCTCATTTTTACACTTCGTTGTATTAAAACACACAGAAAGCGAAAGAAAAATGTTAAGTTATCAGAAATGGTTGCCTAAAACTTTTTATTCGACGTTAAGATACGGAACTACTTCTCATCCTTCGTTACCAACTTTACTGGACGCATGCCACTCAAAGCGCCCGTTAAAACATATGCAGGTAAAGTCTAATCAATACGAATAAGAACAGGGAGGAAATAGGTGTGTTGGCAATGCCTAGTAAGAAATAGTTCTTATGTGAGCTATTGTTACGCTGAGTGCACAAGAATGTGGTGCGCTGTCCCTTTGGTGTAATTTTCTAGATTCGGTTAAGCTTTGTTTTTCATGAGGCGGAGGAATACTCCTGAAGTAGTACTGTAGTAGGGCTTCAGAAAAGTAGGAAATCACTGTGACTGGTCTGCTTCAGCAGTCTCTACACATACTCGGATTATCTCGAGTGTCAAGTATAGAAGAAACCTGGCCGGGACGTGAGGACTCGATTACTCGACGATTAAAACCAGATATCAGCCGATATTTTCCGTGCACAGAATTATCTTAACACCAGCCTCACGATGTTTTTCCAACCAGTCTGATTGTGTTGTATTTTTGGAGAGCGTTTTTCATTATTTTGTAAGTGAACGTATTAAATTTTGTGACTGCTTTCAAAAAGTTCTAATTTGTTGTGCTTTATTCTTATTGAGGAGTGAATTTTAGCGTACGCTGTATAGTATAAATAGTTTAACTGTGAAATCTGATTTAAAGTTCTTAAAACAACTGTTTGTGTCCTTCGCCGTTCTAATTCGGGTCACGTGGACCGTAATATACAATAAAATATTTATTTAAATATTTTAAGCATTCTCAAGTAACTATACTTTACAGATGATTCAATGATTTCATTCTGTGAAATAGGCTACTGGTAGCTGATGATTTATTTAATTCGCTGCCCGCGGCTTACAAAAAACTACACGGTTTTGGCAGCTCTAATAGAAAATAAATTAATAGTACCAACTTCAGTGTTGGAACCTGGATGCTGGTGATTGTGTCATTGCTGTGCAATTGTAATAAGCTCTCCATCCCATATTCCCTCAGAATACACTGTGGATCCACAATGTAACTAAGCATAGATCGCCATTAAATCAGTGAAAACCCATCATTGAAGTTAATAACAATCTTCCCATAATTGTAACAGAGTCCTTTATCTAACTCGCATTCTTATGCCACGTATTTTGAGCAGCCTACATATTTTCAACTATGGAGTATAGAAAAGAAATTTTTGGGCGTAGTTTCCCAAGAGCTTTCATAAAGGACAAGTGTCAAATCCGTATTAGAAGACGTGGTCAAACAGGAAGCGAAAATCTGACGCCCACAGCCGCCAGAAAGTATTGGAATCATGACGAACAAACTGAATAGCAATCGCCATTGGATTGTATCGCACAGTTGTGAATGAGTGTGGTTAACGTTTGAGACGGCCGCTGAATAGCAGAGTGCTATTTCGCAACACTATGCTTATTGGGCACATTACCTTCACGCCAGTTAAGAGCACTTCATTCTGCTTCCTTTACTCTTCCTGGAGAGAGTTCTGCGTGTGGGTAGAATGTGACGCGTTTGTGCACTTCCTGTTTGCGATCCATAGGGACGATGTGATGTATCTACCCTCAGCGTTCCACCCGTTTAGTGTACTCCATGTGCCAACGATGTCTTGATTTCGATTCCTTGTTGGGGCATGATCTACTTTCAAGTAGCAACGGGGTCTTGATTTCGATTCCTTGTTGGAGCATGATCTACTTTCAAGCAGCAACGGGGTCTTGATTTCGATTCCTTGTTGGAGCATGATATATTTTCAAGCAGCAATAAGTTCATTTGTATACCTACAAGCCGTCCCGTGCTACACTGCAGACATTAAGTTGTCCCGTCCAACCAACTTGTTTTCACTAGAATTTTTCTTTCTGATTTTTTTTTATAAAATTCCTTTGCAGTAATCCAAGATTAGATTGACCAGATTTTTTTAAAAACATGAAGCAGGGCGCTTTTCGTAAGGAATGTGATTTGTGATAAAATTAATGTTAACTTCCAAACTAGTACGATTGAAAAAATTTTAAGGAATACACCCAGTAAATATCTGCGTGGAAATCAAAATCATTATTACAATTTAGTTGTAAGTTAATAAATACTAGTAAAACAGTTTTGCATTTACATTTCTTTGAAATGTGTGTATTATTTGAATGGATGGCGCAACAAAGTGCTATTTTGTACCATCAGTTGATAGAACTCATTGCATGTGTAAATAATATAAATTTCCTGCAGTGGTTTATGTGTTAAAATCAGGACTTTTCGCACGACACTTTGCAAAATAATATTATTTCATAACTTCGTATGGCTTTTCGCACCCTGTGGGACAAAGATATAAGATAAAATACTGTCCTACGTAAGTCAGGACGTCTTGTTGCCCTAACTAACATGTTTTATGAAGTCATTGAAGTGTTATTATTATTAGTATTATTCCACTTGTAACTGAAGAAAAGATATGGTACAATAGTTTTGATTTGTCAGTATGCTAACAGCGATGTAGACAGCGGGAGGGGGTAATCAAATATCGGCTTGCCTCTTCCTTTTCCAAGAATCAGGAATAGTATTTAAAAAAATATGGGGAAAAAAAATTAATAGTGATGCACCCACTTAAAATAAGATGAACAAAGTGAATACTTATAGTTTCAAAGAATTGATATCCTCAGTGGCCTAACGTAATGCCCATAATTCCTCCCGGATGTTTCTAGTAAAACTTTCCTTTGTATCTATCTCACAGAAGTGGTGAGCCTACGCATATGCGTGAGCAGTTATTTTCTCGTCCTAAGATAATCTCAAATTCTTTCCTTTTTTCCATTTCACTTCTAAAAAAACGTCGCAACACAAACACAGCGACCTTCTCCACTGTCCGACACTTGTGACGCAAAAACAGGTAAAACCTAACCTTAATATTATCTGTTCAGCTTCGTTAAAATTTTGGGAATAATTACAAAGTATGTTCCAAGGATTTCTCTTAGCTGATATTTCTGCATGTCACCGATATGAGTTTTTTGGAGGGAAGTATAAAATAGTTTAGTTATTAATATACCTGGTGTGTCAAACCTTACTTGTTTGTGAAAGGAATTTTGTGTGGATGTTGGTTGAAACAATGTACACCAGAATAATTTCGCCGAATCATGATTTACTCGGAACGCAGTATCAGTGTTGCAATTTTAAGTTGCTTGAATACCAGATACTTGTAATCAGCTCTTTGTTTCACAAGGCGTGTTTGAGCATTCATGGCATGCTACGTGTAAAAATGTTACACAGTTCATTGCATTCCATCGCTTTGTTATCCGAGATCTACTCAAGAACTAAATCCCCAGCGCACAGAAATTTCACTATTGCAATTTACCGGATGACAGTAGCTGCTCGCGATCCAGGGGTCTCCGCATTTGACGCGCTGTTTCACCTACAGTTTGTGAAAAGAATTTATTTAATTTACTGCCTTACTTTTGTTGAGGTTTAGCCTACTCAGGTTAGGGAAAATTTCAGCCGCTAGGTGCTGTGGTGTTCCAATTGTTCCTACGTAGGTAGGTTCTCACACAAAACAAAAAGATTTTACACAGTTATATTTATTTTATGAAAATTGCATTTGTCCCATTTACTCACATACAAAACGGAAAATTTCGGTATAGGTGGTTCACGGCAAAGTGAGCACTTTTTAAGGCCCTGCTGAAGTGTGTGTTGTTGTTTTTTTTTTTTTTTTTTTTTTTTTTAACATCGCCATCAGGCTAATAAAAACAATGTACACATTTCACCACTCCCAAAAGATAACGCCTGGAGCTGCAATAAAACGTATTTATTAGTGGTTAATGCATGTTGCAAGGACCTTAAAAAGTGGTCATTTTACCGTGAACAGCCTATACACACGCGACACTAGTGCACCCTGGTGGCGAACATATCTAGTGCCCAAACTACAAGCATTGAGCTTCCCAGTCTGAGTGGAATAAGCCTTACTTTAGTGTATCTCGTCATTTCATCTGACCACTACGCGAGTTACACAGGAGGAAAATTTGTACTTACACCGGTCTTCTGCTGAAACATTTCGCGTTTATACAGATTGCGCAGTTAGCAAAAATACGGAAGCGCTTTTGGCTTCGCCTGGGACTGGAATGCGGAAACAGTGTTCTATGCGGTTTTTGACGGGATGGGCGCTTGGCATATTTTCCACGGCTTCACTCATTCATGACGAGCGTCTAGAGAGCAATAACATTCTCGCTGCTTGAAAATGTCCGTCAACACTCTGCGCTCATCGAGTCATGGCGTATGCGCACTGAAATGCCTGATCCTTCGGATGGTATGGAAAACCTAATCAATTTTTGGATTATCAATGTGACCAACCGAACCTAGCTAGTCGTAACGTAGATTTTAGGATCGAAGCTCGTTATTCGGCGTAAAGTTAGGTCTCGTGGATCACGGAAGTTCACAGTATGTGTAGGATGCACGGATGAATCACAGAGAGGTCGTGGGAGATGCGTCCTAAGCCTGGCGTTTTAAACATTTCCGAGGAGCGAAGTATCCTACCTGTTTACAATATGTAACTTCAGCTTATGTCTCTAGGTATCACCTATGTCACGAAATATTACTTAGTGGGCGTTTGAAAGCTTATTTGCAACATAGGAGCGAAATTTAGAGTTCGAAATTTAGAAATTATTTCCATGTAGAGGATACAGCTTTAAGCTGTTGCCTTAGTTTACAGGCTGCTATTCAGGGCATATAATCAACGTTAAAAAAAGTTTTTTTTTAAGGGATTGTAAGATTCGAATATCATATTACTTATGTATGTTGTGCTAGAGTAATAGAAAAATACAACCATAATAATTGATTGTTAATAAGACAATTTCCTTGAAATGTAATCTTATTTCTCACGAGCATTTTCAAGAAACAATTCATCATAAAACACTAGTTACTATTTGTTTTTCAAATCTTGTAAATTTAAAGGTTTTTTTTTTTTTTCCTACTGGGAACAATTAATTAATCACAACTCCCTGTTCCATCCCTTACAAATTAATTTCTATAGGACGCTTCACCTTCGTCCAAGTTCTAAGTGTCTTCTTAGCAGTGTGCTGTTCTTGCACACAACAGAGAGCGCGCGCTGCCAACTGCAACGAATTGCTGTCCATCGCCAAGGTTTCCTGGCGACTATTTTCATTCTACTGCCACGCCTCGTCTTCACGGCAGCGCAAGACGCAATAAGCAAGCTGAAAGCAGGTGGCGCTGCGGTAGTCCGGCGGATTAGTGTACATTATATTAAACAGTAGCGCTTAACAAACTTGGTAAGTGTTTATTAACAAATCTGGCTAACCAGGAGAGGTTTGTGCGCAGAAATGAACCTGAAATTTACCCTGAATAACGGCACCCGCATAGGAAATACGCCCGGGTCTTCATGTTTGGAAGGTATCGCCCGACTGCGAAGGTCAGTATTTCTGTGAAGAGAATTGTAGGAAGTAAGCTTACATTTCGTCAGCGACTTGCACTACCCTACAATTAAGAGGTACACTACAACTATTTTTTTTTTTTTTTTTTGTTATTGCGGCGCAATCTACTATGCAAAAAAATGCACCGGTGTGGCAAGATATTTGCACTTAATGTGGGCAAATACCGTTGGCGCTATCTGCGATTTACCTCTCCTAGTTTCTCTATGGGGACATCAATTGACATATTTTGAGCTAATGTCTTCCCCACACCTTGTTACGGGGTGATAGGGCCGAATCCAAAATCTAGGAAGAGAGGAAAAGATGGTGATAAGCTGAAAAGTACGTATTTTTACAAAAATACGGAATATTTTTTTTTACAAGAATTAAAGTATTATTTTGGTTGTCTTGTTAAAAGGTTCACAGATTACTAGATCCTTCATGACACTACATAAACTTTTTACATAGATATGTTACGTAAACTAAAAAAATAGCAGTTTGAAACTGAACATTTTCGTAAAATTAATGCTCAGTATCCACGACAATAAGGCTAATTACATGAAATCACGAGGAAAAAAAACCTAACTAGTAACAAGCTATTTTGGAAATTATGATATAGGGCTATACATTACGGCTTTGATAAGAAACGAATAAACTTAAAATGAAGGTACACAACTAACGTATCTCACGAAAACGCCCCTCAAGCCCCCTCCCCCTTGTGGTGCCCCGGTGGTGTGATATAGGAGACTACGGTAGTGCAGCGGAGGAACGCTTGGGCGGGGGAAAGCGGGAGTTTTCCGGGAAAACTCACCGGCAACGTCCGCCACATTTTCCGTTGGGAATCAAAACCGGGTCGCCGTGATGGAGGTCCGACTTGCCAGGTGCTGGGTCACTCGAGCCTTTGTTTCTTTAAAAAAATTAAGTTTACAAAAAATAAACATTTTTACCATGGCTGTGAAGTGCTCTCGTAATGCTCGTCTGTTAAAAAAGTTAAAACATGCCATAATACGCTTTTTTTGTTTAACGAAAATAGAAATAATTTAACAAAAACTTGAACGAAACTAGTCATTTTTACAGTGAAAAAGTTAATTGAAAGAACGCGAACTAAATACGCGTAAAAATCGTACATATAAGTTACTGCACTGACTTTCCTCAGTTGTGCCTTATATAGCTGGTAGGGAGTCGAAAGCTCTGTATTAACGTGACCGCCCGGGTAGACCGCCGAACAATGTGCACAGCTCCAGCACAAAATGTTTTATTAAAAAACCGTCCAACGTGTCTGAGTGATATCTGTTTACGAATAGTACTTAAGAAACGTTAATCGTCTGTATACGTTTTTCAGTTCCTTCATTTCTCTCTAAAGCATGAATTTGTGATAGTGAATATGGCTCGGACGCGTGTTCTCACGGTCTTTTTTAGGTATAAACATTCCAATACAAAACATTGAAAAAGGAATAGGGACTTCAATCAAACATTTATGTTTATTATTACGTCATAAAATTGTAGGGTCTCAGCTGAAAGTCTCATATAGGCGCGTTATTGACGGCAAGACTGCACGCCAGTTTATTGCTTTGCGCGTATAGAGGAGAGATTTGGGCGGCTCTTAACAGCGCGGTTTTGAGAGCTGATGAGGGTGATTGAGGTGAGTATGGAGCAGCGCCGGAATGATAGGGCGGGGGAAACAGGAGATCCCCAACGGCATCGTCCGGCACGATTCCCACATGCGAAAATCCGGTGACCCGGCCGGGCATTCAGCCCGCTTCGCCTTAGTGGGAGGCAAGCGGGCTAACCACTCGGCCACCGCGGCCCCTGTTTGCGCGTAGAGGCGATGGGAGAGTTGATGCGCATGTCTAGATCGCCCCTAGCGCTTCCACGCTTTTAGGACTCAGACGTGCAATATTCCTTCAAGCAGGCGGTGATCTTAAGGAACTACATTGGCAATATCGTGAAATGGGCGTTGAAACCACGTGGAAAAAAAACGCCGGCGACAGTGCACTTGGTCAGGATCGAACCCACGACCCACTTAACCAAGTCAAACAGCCGTCGCGAGGCTGGATACGCGCCGTAGGTGTCCCTATCGTCGGGCGCGCGGGCCGTCTGGGAACCTGGGGCGCTATTCTTACTCTTCGAGAGGTTATTCCCGTCGTGGAAAATGTAAGTGGAGTGAAAGTTGTTATGGCACAAAATGTAGTGGTCACCTGCATGTAGGAATGCTGTCATACCTTGTCTATTCGCGGTTTCTTTACACTTTTTTTTAATTGACCCCCTGATTCATTATCCCTTGTATACTCGTTCACATCTGACATGTTGCGGAACAAAAGCGCTGTGCTAGTCCAGGCTGTTACGGACATGACTTATGGTCATATCCGCACAAAAAGGGACTAGAGGCATAGCTGAAATGATAGTTAATGGTAGAGCTTTTATTATAACTGAGGCGGTTTATTATGACTTGTGAGACAAGTATAACAACAAAGAATTTTCAATTTGCACGATACTGAATGATTAAACACTTGGAGAGCTACTATAATTGATATTAATTTAAGTTACAACTATGTTGAAACGCCTATTTAATAGTTATCTACTATGGACAGTCCCCACCTTATCCTTGATGCCGGAGGCTGTGTCTAGCTGATCGGATGACGGCGGTCGGACACACCCATGTTGTGATCTTCCCTGGTTGTTGGTGGGATGTGGAAAGAAGACAAGCCCCGCCTTACAGTGGCCTATATCGGTGCGTCGTGCAGCAGTTCATGTCCTCAATCATTGGCTAGTGGAGGGAGTTTCTGCAAGCTGCCTCGCCCGGTGTTTGCTGCAATTAGTTGTCGCAATTCCTGACATTTTGATTTACTGAAAGTTGTGCTGGCGGGTTTATGTATGGATTCCCTGTTACGGCTCTTCTATACATTCACAACAAGGCCCTATAGTACCAATGGAGACAGTGCCTTTCTCTGGTTAATGCTATTGCTTGCTGCTGGCACAACGACTATTTTATAATTTGTTACTTCTGGTACCACGGATCCACTGAAACCCTTCACATAGGTTCCAAAGTGTCCGTTGTAAGAAATTTGTAAGTACTTTTCACATCAAAAAGTTACTCTTTTGCAACATCTTAAATAAAAATTGATGTGTACGTTAAGGAGCTACAGCTTTGGAACGCCAGCCCATGTACGACGTGTTTTATTGTTTCCTAATCACATCAAATGTCAGAAGTGCTTCATACACCTTAATATACAAATAACTATTTTTTATTACATGACACGTTTGTTACATTTTATTTTTAAATTATAATATTTTGCTTTTATAATTGATATTAATAAAAACAGGGGGGAAATAGGCGTGCAGGTAATACCTAGTAATAAATAGTTGTAATGCACGAATGTGGTGCGCTGTCCTTTTAGTGTAATTTTCTAGACTCGTTCAAGCTTTGTTTGCATGAAGCGGAGGAATATAGTGGAAGTAGAGCTTTAGAGGGCTTCAGAATGGACTACAACTCCGCTACGCCCGCCATGTTATGCTCACGTTTGTAATTGGAAGCGTGAACGAGTGAATGAAGAGATTTGGACGGCTCTTAACACCGAGGTCTTGAGAACCGATGAGGGTGATTGAATTGGGTATGGAGCAGCGTCGGAATGAAAGGGCGGGGGAAACGAGAGATCCCCGAGAAAACCCGCCGGCCCAACGGCATCGTCCGGCACGATTCCCACATGCGAAAATCCGGAGTGACCCGGCCGGGGATTGAATCCGGATCGCCTTGGTGGGAGGCGAGCGGGCTAACCGCTCAGCAACCGTGGCCCCAAGCGTGAACGAGAATCGCGCCACTGCAAGACCCGGTTGAGTGCATTGGACGTAGAGGTGAATTGTTACCTGATGCGCTGGGAATATCGCATTCGGTGGCCCATTACGTACTTGTTGGTATCCGCCCTATGGTTGCTAATTATGTATGCTCTTTACTTTCAAGACCCGTGCGAGCGACGGGCCTGTGATAGTCTGTTTGCTTCTGCCGCCAAGTGTTAGACAGAGCAGTTCAGGAACATTAACAGGTGCGACTGGCCAGCGAAGCGTGTAGTCTCTACTTTTTTTCTGTTCGCCGTTCTGCACTAAAACCGTTTTCACCGAGAGTGCCGTGCATCGTTGTTTATGTAACCTGCTGCTGCGAGAACAAGGACCAAGTTCGATCGCAGCTGAGCACATATTTGTTGATAGTTGTCACCAGAAGCATTTTCATGTTGTTGGAGGCTGGAAAAATTCGCGCGTGTTCTTTATATACACACTATCTAATCTGTCATTAGCTGTCTTGCATCATAGTGGGAGACTGTGGCATGGACCTGGCTAAACTTGAGACTTGGGAGACCACATTTACAGTGTCCGAATTTTTCTACTGCGAAACTTAAGCTATAACAAATCTGTTGTGGACGCTCAGATTTCAGCCAATGCGATGGAAAAAATTTACGTTGTAATGCGTACTGCTTAACTTACTGTTAGTTTTACATTAGGTGAAGGGGTGTACCTCGAGGTTTACACAATGAAAATCTTAAGCATGAAACAGTAGAACTTGTGAGTTTTTCGTCGCCTAGGCTCACATATAGGTGTACACAATGAAGTTGTAATTTCTTACTGATCAAGTTTTATAGCAGAAAAAATCACAAACTATAAAAATCGATTCACAGCCAATCTTATACCAGCGTATATTCAAATGAACACAAATTGTAATCATGATCTCAAATAACGGACGTTCAAGGTTTACTTCTGTTGGTCCACTGCTAAAAACAAATGCCGACTGCAAAAATACTCTTACATAAAAACTTATTTCTAGTTTAGTTCCAAATATCACACAGTATTTTTTTTTTATTGAATGCAGTAGGATCGTTAGTTTGTCAGTAAAATTTGTGGAGTCTGCTGCTGCTTCCTGCTTACTTCCCAATGCTAACTGCTTAATTTTTTGATTGTGTTTACTCCTTAAACACCAAAAGAGAGTGTAACATATGCGTCGCTAAGGTGTGCCAGAAGGGGAGGGGGACAGTGGCTCGCTGTACGATGGAGCCACGGGCTAACGGAAGCGAATCTCGTGTTGGGTCAGGGAACTGGCTGTAAAAACTCAGGAAAAAGTCTTTCATGTTTTCATTTCTCTTGTAGTATTTTTTATAAAGGCTGTTCATGATAAGTGAGCACTTTTGAAACCAACATTAGGAAAACGTCACTGCCCCTACCTGCATATATTTTAACGGGCGCACTGAGTAACATGTGCTCAGTAAAGTTGGTAAGGATGAATGAAAAGTAGTTCCATATCTTTACGTCAAAGAACAAGTGTTAGTTAACCATTTTGTGATATCTTAAATTAGTTCTTTCCTTTTCTATATTGTTTAATGTATCAAAGTGTAAAACTAAGCAGATTTGTAAAATATTTACTTTTCTAATAGTTTCGTAGTTATACTTGACCGACGCATGAATGGATGAGGGTCATGGCAATGTTAATTTTACCCATGTTGGAGTAATATGCAATGTGTATACAAATAGATCTTAAGCAGGTTTTCAAAACTGCTCATTTTTACCGTGAACAGCCTATGTTCAGTTTTACCGACGCTTCTTAGAGAGTCACCGCCTGGTTAAGCCGCCGTCTACGTGTCCAAACTCGATGCATCATCATAACCTCAGCAACTTTACTTACCGGAGACGGCCACCATGAAGTAGTTCCCCCCCCCCCCCCAAACTGACTGTTGCCGGTAAAGCATTTATCTTGAATCTCGTTTGCTCCAAAAGCATTTGATTTAAACTTTCGTTTCCCTTAATTGTTTACGAAACTGGCATTTGCTCCAAAACACATACAGGCCTACTTCTTAAATACTGACTTCGTTCAAAAGTCCTAAGAAATGTTTTTCTAGTTTTGTCTTAAATGTTCCCACTCATACGGTTAAGGCGTTTGCCCTCCCAAAAGCGTCTACGTATTTTTTGGAGCTAACGACGGTTATCAAATGGAGCATCATTCTTGTAAAACAGGGGGCCACGTTGGCTGAGCGATTAGAACGCTCGCCTCCCACCCATGCGAACCGGGCTCAATCCCCGGCCGGGTCACCGGATTTTTGCAAGTGGGAATCGTGCCGATTCCGTGGGTTGGCGGGTCTTCTCGGGGATCTCCCAGTTCCCCCGCCCCTTCATTCCGGCGCCGCCCAAATATCTTCACTCACTTGTAAAACAGTTCATATAGTAGCAATATTTGCTATCGCCAAAACAGCCCAGACTGATGATATGTTAAAATTCAAAGTATTTTGCTGTCAGACAAAAACAGATAAGAGTGCTGTCACTTTGGTTGCTCTAAAATATCTTGTTTTTTGAACATGAAAGCAGTGTGCCCCCCCCCCTTTTTTTTTGCGTGCTATGCGAGTTATGGAATTTCTTTTTTTTACGTAAACAGTATTGATTTGAATATTTAAAAATAAAAAAAAGCGGAAACAGGGGAAATAGTTCGAAAATTTGCCTATCGGTTTACCCAAAAAAATATTTGTAGTCACATACACAAACATTTTACATAAACTGGAATACCAACCACAGTTCGAATTGGGTAAATTTCTCAAACCTGCATGGCCCTTAGGCATTAACCCGCTACAGTTAGGTTACCAGGGGCGCTAAAAATTATGCAAATTTGATAAGTTACTTAGATGACTATATTCCAAAATTTTGTCTCATTTGTAAGCACAGTTTCTACCGTTGCTGTGATATCAACATGAACTGAGCGCACAGAACGACAGTTCCAGGGTCTTCTTCTATGTAAGACTGACAGTATTGTTCAATGAACTTTTCAAATGAACGAGTTCGTTCGAACTCGTTCATATTTGTGAACTGTTAAAGGAACTCGCTCATTTCTTACTTTAGGAAATTTAACTTTTCTTAAATATTTTATTTAAGAATCTTTATTAAATTCGTGCCACTTTTTAAAACTCTTTCATAGCGTATGCCATGTGATTGTTTCGTGATATCTGTGCTTGTTTATAGCAAATAAAGTGTGGTTACTTTTTCATTCCGTAGTCATTAGACGACCGTAGTGTAACGATGGGAAAAGAAAACCCTACTTCCCGTTTCCATAGGCAGATCGAGTTTTAGCATAGTTTTCCAATTCAGAAAAACTTTATCCTGAAAATTAATATGAATATCCTTGTGCACAGATACTGGTATATTTTCACCTCCAAAGGGGACCAATTATTAGACGAGCATTTCGAATATTTTCTCCATGTTAAATGTGACTAAATTACCAGTAACCATTCTAAAGCTGTTCTTTTGCATAAACACACCTTTTGCATCAACGTAGAACGTATGTGTGGCATTTTTGTATGCATATAATACAAAAATTATTAATTTTAATGTGTTTGTGATTTATTTCAAATCAGTCCAACGGCGTGTGGTGAACTGTTGCGAGGTAAGCTGTGTTTTTTCTCTGTGCTATACCTAATTGTTTGCTAGTTTACACATCGACAACTTAAACGTTAGTGTATATTTCGTATTTAGTGTAGTTCAGCTGTAATATTTGCTTATTACTCGATGTTGCTAATTTTTTTTTTTTTTTTTTGCATAGTGACAACCTCTAGCCGTGGTGTCTGCAGGCTATACGCGACTACTTCCTGTTCGGTTTGTTCTAGATCATCGTCGAATATCTTGGTAAAGGCTGTTCACGGTAAAGTGAGCACTTTTGAAACCGACCTTTGAAAAAAGTAACTGTTCATACTTGCATATATTTTAACGGGTGCACTGTCACTGAGCGCCGAGTAAAGTTGGCAACAACGGATAGAAAGTAATTCCATGTGTTGACGTTAAATTACAAGTGTTAAGTAAATATTTGTGACTAGTGAAGTATTTTATTTTACTTCTTGTTTATTTTGATACATGTATGTGCAAATTTGTAAAATGTTCACTTTTCTAAAAATTCTGCCGTTGCCGTTGACCGACGCACGAATGAAGTGATGAAGACCATTGTAACGTTAACTTTTTAGGAAGGCACAGATCAACTGTCACTGAAGACAAGGTTGAAGTGAGCTACGTATATTCTCCGCTACACCAATACCAGTTGTGTTGGACTTTGTGTTTCTACTTACCTTCTTCCTATTGGTCCTGGCCACACAAGACACGCCTACTGAACTCTGTTGCGTTTATTGACTGTCCATTGGCCAATGGAGTTGCTTGTTGACTATGTTCCAATCAACGTGTCGTGACTGATGTAACATGTTTCACAGTCCATCGTGTTCATGTGAGAAATTATTAAAATTAACAATTTTATTCTTACGAATTGAAATGGTGACTAGTTTTTTTCTTAGATTCCCATAAAGGCCAGCGAAACAGTAAAACCATAGAAGTGTGAGATTTGTCTTCAAAAGCAAAGAAATTTCCAAATAAACGTTGCCCGTGTATATACGTGCATACTCCTCAAAGGGTTAATTGTATATACATGTGGAGTAAGAATACACAATGTGCGTACAAGTAGATCTTAAGCAGGGCTTTCAAAAGTAATCATTTTATCGTGAACAGCCTATAGCTTAATTACGGTAACGTAAATTTTATTGCCGTTGGAGGAGAGTTCGTGTTGGACACTCCCACGCGCCGGACCTCTGAAGACTAAGGGCACAGAGTAAGTACATGCAGAGAGACGAAGTGGCGTAGCAGTCCCTTTGATGCGGGCGTGCCCATTCACTGATTGGTTGCACGAGGGTCTGGGAACGGTCACTGTGTCCGATTGGCTACCGCGCTCTGCGAAATGTACCCTATTGGCTGACAAGTAAGTCGCCAGGCTCCGATTGGTTCCGACATTTTGCTGGCTAGTGACGCCATTTTATTGGCGTGTGTGACTGGAGTTGGCGGGATAAGCGGCTTCTTCACCTCTGTATTCTTATTTACTCTGTGACTAGGTTCTCGCGCTTCGCTGCCCATTTTTCTAAGGAAGGATGAAGCGGAAAGCCCGTTTTCACGCGTTCGACTGTAGTTAAGAATGTAAATTTTAGTTTCATCCAACTTATATTATATTTTGTAGTACGTCGCCGAGATTTTTTCCGCGCGTACGTAATTGTTGAGTGGGCTGCAGGTTCGTCATTTTAGTGCAGCAAGTAGACGAGCTGTTGTATGCGAGAGTGGATTTGTTACTCCAGGATTCAGTTTGCCATTGTAAGAATTAATTCTCTTTCGGTATTATTAGTTAATTACCGGGTTCTAAGTGTAGGAGCTTGTTGCCATTTACTGAGCCGGAACTGTTGCAACCGCTACTCGAGTAGTACGTCACTCGTTAAACATTACTTTTTTTGAATGAAATAATTTCAGGAGAATTCGACGATTTCGCTATTTCTTAGTAAAATTTAGTTTGACAAAATAACCAGTCGTATATAAAACTCTTATTACTAAAGTAAATATTCTGCCCGTACGTATTATGTACCTGGACGAAGCGCCAGCGAACGAAAATTGCAAAACACCGTGTCCGATAATTGTCCGAATGTCCTTGACCGTTGTTTTGTTACTTGTTCTCGCTTAGGAACACGCGCACCTTCTTTTTTTTTTTTACGTATAAATGATGTTCGGAGGGCTGCATACACAAACGAAATCAGGCGTAGAAAGTATATGTGTGCGTGCCGATGAATTTAGCTGCCGGCTTACAACATTTAGAGCGCCTGGAATGTAAGTGGAGCGGTCGAGAGACGGTGACGATGGCTGGTCATATAAACAGCATGATTGCAAATGAAAGTTACCAATTTACTAAAAATAAATTCACAAACGACAGAAACAGACACTGTATGTGCTAGGTTACTTCTACAGCATGCACACTTCGTTCTTAAGGATTCTTGCCTTAGAAGTGTTTTAGTGGCGGGAAAAAAATTGTGGGCTTTGAGGAGATTTTGCGTTTCTGAAACGGAATATTAGTAGCGTATAATTAAATGAAAATACCAAAACAGTGGAAAAACATCTTATGACACATTATTGACATAATTGTTAAAAGCAAAAATTTCGGAAAGTTAATAAAACATCTGTTTGAAATGGCTGGAATGTATGTTCGAATCATAAGATTGCCACGAAATAGTAACTTCTGGATTGAGATACACGGTTCTCCTATGATTAGGGATTAACTCCTGGCTTTTTTTTAAATTACTTGTTTATCATAAAACTTTAGATAAATTTATAAACGAACCACATTATAAATTTCCAAGAAATTTATTTATGACATTATTGTGATATGGAAACTAACTTAGGGCTGTAGCCAGATATTTTGAGTTATTGCCATTTTGAAAATTGTCACAAGATGTAATATGAAAACTTTCATTATTCCAAAAAGTTTAAATTGGAATATTAATTTTCCACTCTCCCCCCCCCCCCCCCATTTTATTGCAGCCAATCGCTGTTGATTTCCTTCCGTGCGCAGCTGATGATGCCATCGGCAATTCTGATCCGCGTAGGTGGGTTGGTCAACTGAAAGTGGGCCGCGGCGGGTGTCGTAAATGTCATTGTGTAGTTTTCCAGTTTGTCAGCAGAAACAAAGGTCCTTTGTAACGTATTTCTCTTGCTAGCAGTGTGCAATAGCGCTCCATAAGTGCACAAGAAAATGGGAAGTAGCCTATTGCTTACATAGTGTCAAGTGAAGTGACGTGGACTCTCTTCTGAATGGCGTGATCCCGCACAGCACACTAATTGGACGAAATTAAGGCACATATGCACACAATTGTTGGGTATGTTAATGATACTAGAGTTGCAATGATCTGTAATGTCTAAAACAGTCACCAAAGTGCATAAGTGGTTCCACCACGATTATAGCCGTAGGTAGAGCCCTGAGTATTTCGCGAATTGAGTTGGCAGCAAGCTAGGGTGTTCAGTCCTTTATACTCTCGAGACGTTATCGTTTGCTTATTGGTTGCTGTGATCAAGCAAGGCCTCTGTACAGGACTGTTAAACACTCGCTCACACTACTGCTTCCTGCTTATTACTGGCGTACAGTTGAACATAGTGTGTCCAAACAACTGCCGTCCAGTCACAAGAGTAGGAGAAAACAACAATTGTTTGGAGTCTACCGCGTCTCCGAACGAATTCGCGAAATACTCGTGGCTCTAGCCATAAGTTACTTGCCTAATTTAAGAATTTTTTCTGGTGCTCAGGTCTGTTTTTCTATGACAGACATGTGCATTGCAATGGCGAATGTCCAGAAATCTCCATTCAGAGGATGATACACCCAGTCAACACAACGAGGGAAAGTCACCGAACACCGGGTATGCCTCGTAGCCGTATTAAAAGTATTATTAGGACTTGATGGAGTTGATTAGGGACCACAGCGTGGAATGGATTGTCGTAACATGCAATTGCCAGGCACTCCGTTGACACAGCAGTGCGATGTCGGTACCAGTGGGGCGCCCGCACACACACACACACACACACACACACACACACACACACACACACACACACATGTCACGAAGGTGCCCGTCGACTAATGGAGGATCGTAATAGCCTATCGTGAGTCAAACATTACGCAAACTATGACGTTGACGCCTGCCTTCCGGATACAGTTACTGGATACTTTACTCTACAACATCCCGTATTGTCTCGCGCCATGTCTAGCTGAACTACGGGTTCCCATCGTCCCACGCGTAAGGTTTTTGTTCACGATGAAAAAACATAGGCACAGAGCGTAAGACATTACAGTAGAACATCCAAACGACCAGAATTTTTGTGCGAAATTGATGACAACTGAATACTTTATTATTTTTAGCCAATGAAATTTTGCGTCGAATCTGACGTCAGTTTGCAGGGTTGGTGAATAGCGGATTTTCATAACAGATTGTGATACTGTTTTTAAAACTGACCATAATTTAACATATATTAAGCATGTCTTTTTACTTTTATATACATATGTTTCGTTTTGAGATCGTAAATATGTGAATAACCTATAAAAACCTCTGCTAGTAAATTGTCACCTGCTCTGTTCTCTAAATTCATATTCTTCGTTTTTGCAGCAGAACTGTGCCTTCACTTTAAATAAACAACTTCGTTGAAAATGTTATACTTTGCTCTGATTTGCTGATGCCCCATCCGAACGCACAAGAAATAAAATATAACCATTTTGATAGGTACTTTCATGTATACAACCTCTTGTCAGTTCTTGTGCACACGATCTATGTATGTTGTGTGGTTACTGTTAGCCCTATGCTTTCAACTGTGAACCGAGCTGTAGGCAGCCGTTGACACCTGAGTGGAGACGGTGTCTCCTGGATCAGCTCGGATGTCAACTTCGGTCCGGTGGCGATCTGCAGGATACAGTTACAACAACTGTGGGCCGACTTGCCCCAGAAAAGTGTACGACTTCCTTTCTATAGGCTGTTCACGGTAAAATGAGCACTTTTGAAAGCCCTGCTTAAGATCAGCTTGTATACACGTCGTTATTCTTCCGCCTTATGTAAAATTATCATTGCCTGTGACCTCATCACTTCATTCATGCGTCGGTCAAGTGAAATTGTGAACTTATTAAAAAAATAAATTCTTTATAAATCTGCCCCTTGGATACTCCTATAGATGAATTTAAAAAAAAAAAACCAGAAAGCGAAAGAAATAATTTTAAGGGATCACAAATGGTTACCTAAGACTTTTTATTCGACGTTAAGATATGGAACTACTTTCCATCCAGCGTTACCAACTTTACTGGGCGAATGTCACTCAGTGCGCCCGTTAAAATATATGCATGCAGGGGCAGTGACTTTTTTCTAAGGTTCATTTTCATGTGCTCACTTTATCGTGAACAGTCTATAATATAATTGGCGCATGTATAAAGGCCCGAGAGGAAGCTACACCCTACTGCTATCTCTGCTGTCCGTATGGTCTGTATTGTACTCGCTGCAGTGGTCATTGGACCTTTCAGCACGTGCATTTCGTTCCGAGCACATCTCTTAGAGGCTTAACTTAGTTTTCTACTTTCACAAACAAAAAAGATGATAATCCTCGTAAAGTAGACACACTTGAAAAATAAATAATTAAATACAAAAATAAGGTATTTATTCTAATAATAACGCAGCTTTTTGTGAATATTGCAGGCAGCGTAACAACGGTTTACTTGGAATAGTTCAGGAAGATTGTCATTGAAAGAAGGCTTAGTTTAGAAACTTGTGTTATTTCTGTGTTAACAGTGAGGTATTTCAATTCATTTTGTCGCCGAAAGCTCAATTTACTTAGGTTAAAAATTAAATTTATTGCTGAAATAATAATTAAAAGTGTGGGCCTTTAGTAGTGCCGTGAATTCAGTACGCATAGTCACTGTGAGTCATGTATGAGATCCATTTCTTAATCAATTCTCGCGTATTTATTTTCAAGCTCAAGTGTTGCTGTCGTGCAATATCTTAGCATGCTATGTACTAGTATAGGCTGTTCACGGCGAAGCGAGCTCTTTTGAGGCCCTAATTACTTTTTACAGAATTTTTTAATCCTCCAGCCACCATTTTAAATAAATATGGACGTGTAAGTAATAAACACATTGTGTATATTCCACCACACTCGGAAGTTAATGTCAATGGTTGAAATAATATATACTTATTGACTTTTATTCCAAATGTGAGGCTTTCAAAAGTGCTCGCTTTGCCGTGAATAGTATATATCTAGCTTGCTTGGTGCAGCTTGTGGACGAAATGCCGGGTGCTGAGCGTGTTTACGTTACTCATTCGTAAACTGGAGATGCATTAAGAGTCCTATGTACTGAAACGTTTTCTGTGAAATCGTTGTTTGCGCGTAAACGCGTATTTCGGTAAATTTCTGGAAATGTTACTGTTTGTCAGAAAAGATAAAAAACAATTATCTATGGCCTTTTTTTTATATTAAACTTTACTTTTGTCATATTAACTGTATTCTTGGAGAAAAATTTCGTGAAAATGGCCAAATATCGCATTTTTAAAACTTGCATATGCAGTTTCCTTAAGCGGCAAGAGAAAAGTACAAAGATACGGATGTGGGCTTTCATCACGTGTAATAAAACTTAAAACTCATATGTTACAGATCTAAGTTGCACAGTACAGCGTTACGACGGAAACACTGCACGCCTTGCGCTTAGGAGCGATGAGTCGCTAGGCGTGCGTATAACTGTCGCCCGTATCGCTCCCTCGCTTCTTGACCTAGGACGCGTAGCTACATAGTCCCCTTAACTTAAACAAATCAGATAATCGTAGAGAAAGACATGAACTGCGCTGGGCGCTGTTTCTTCGCTGTTTACGTTTTATCCATGAATGTCCCTTAACACGTGGTCGCGCGGGGGACAAAACATGTTGACTCGTGTGTCCGAAGCACTGGTGCTCTCTTTCGGGAATTGCTGTCGGTACCTCTGGAACTGGCCTCGTGCTGATAATCCGCGAGATTGTTCGTCTTTTCCACTCCGGCGGCGTCGTCTTCTTGCCCTCGAGATAAAACAGATAATAATCTCTTTAATTACGGCCGGTAACTCTCGGACTTGTTCTGGGCGGTTCACTTTTGTCCCTTCGCGCCGACGCCATCACTGTTCGGCAAGAGGCGCTTCAAACTGTAGTTTCCGTGGACTTTCCGGAGTACATATCAGTAGGCGCGAGGTCGCTGAGGCGTTGTTATGTTACTCTTTAATCACGATTTTTTCGTATCCGTTCCCGCATTATCCAGCTGTATGTGCCGTTCTTAAGGTCGAAGTAAAGCAACTGATTATGGATCACTGCACCCGACTATACAACGCGAAGAACTCATAAGAAAAAGTAGTGCAGACACCTTAAGATTGTCAGAAAAGTGCGATTTATGCTGTATATGAAAGAAGAATGTATATAATTTGCGAGATTCTGAAATATAAATTTTTTAATGTAAAATAAATAATCGATTATAATAGTCTGTATGTTTAACAAAATTTAAGCGCATTTCCATTCTGGATGCTTCAGAAAGCATAATTTGCAAGAAAATCTTCGTCATGGAATATCGTCATAATGTTAACTGTGATTGTGTGTAAGAAAGTTGTAAAAATACTGTAGGAAATAATTTTTGTAATTGATTTTATGTGCGTCCATTTGTCACAAACATTTATGGCTGTAACTAAAGTAAATAAAGTTAATTATAAAATTTATGCGAAACATCATTACTATGGTTTCATTACATATGATCACAGTAAATATTATGACGATCTTTCTAGAAGATTTTCTGTTAAAATCTGCTTTACGAAGCTTCCAAAACGGAAATGCTCTTAAATTTGGTTAAATATGTGGACTGTATCGATCGATCAATTTTTCACATTTAAAAAGTATGTTTTAGTAAAATATTTCATAATATTGAAAAATATATACATTCTTCTTTTATGTACAGCACAAATCACACTTTTCTGCCAATTCTTGTGGCATCTGTACTACTTTTTTTTATGAGTTCTTCACATTGTACAGACAGGTGCAGTGCTCCATAGGCAGTTGCCTTACTTCAACCCTCAGATCACTAAACCTACCGCCACCCGTAGCTGACAATAAGAGAAACATTTAATAAACAGACATTCTAAACAGAAAATACGTTGAATGTTTGAACTTCCTTGTTCGGAATACTCTGCGAAAACATAGCAGCGAAGCTTCAAAGCGTGTGACGTTAGTAATGAGTAATATTATTGTTTAATGCTGACCGTAAAATACAGCTCTGTATGTTAAAATGCAACACTTCAAATAATATTCTTTTATATGGAAAACTGGTTGCAAGGCATCTTAAAGAGAGAAGCAATATAATCTGGCTGAAATGTTATCATAGACCATAGTTTGACCTGTCCTGTATTAACTTCGAAACTGATTTGGACCCGGGGGTAGGGGGTACGTTTAGGTACACACATAAGCAAACCTAGTACTTGGTGTTACCTGTGGAAGAGAAAGAAAACACTTAACGATATCAATAAAATTATTTAGCTGATATGTGGGCTCAGAAAAAAACCTAACCATTTCTGCGAGCACAGGCTGATAAATAATATTGTAATAGCCCCTGCTAATACCGGTAATGAAAGTGAAAGTAAAATAGCTGATCAGACAAATAGAGGTATCAGTTCTAAAGATATTCTTGGTGATTTTATATTGGTTGTTTTTGAAATAATATTATCTGCGCCTAAGATTGAGATACAGATATGCTTCTATGTCCAGTTAAACCTGCTAACGGAGGATGTCGCAATGTATCGTCTCAGGCGCGACATTAAACGCATTTGCATTATACAGGAACAATGACACAGTTCGAGGCGGAATCTCTTTGTGCCAATGACTTTCGTCCTTCGGGAAGAAACAGACTAGAGAGTGAGTAACATAACCAAGATATATACAAAACGACGCAAGCCGGGGATTTGATGTACTCTATATACTTCAAGCGTCAGCCGGGGACAGAGGTATTCACTAGTTTCCCATTGTTGCATTCCCTTCCCGTCAACTTTGTATCCGTAATAACTTGTTTACAAGGCAAGCAAGCTCGTCATTACGCCGGGGGAGTGTCCGTGTACAAATATAAATTTCGTGTGTTGCAAATCTCTTGCGTGCGCACCCAGGGGATAAGCACTTGGAGCACGAGCCACCCCCCCCCCCCCCAGAAGAAGTCCGTTAAAAATTTAATAGAACCACCAGTAAGAACAATCCGTAAGTCTTATACTTCATTCATGGAATAGAGTTTCTTGGAAATGAAGGATAAATGAAAGAAGTGGTGTTGCAGCAAGTCAAGAGCCACTCGAATACTGACCACTTGCTGCCAATCGAGATAGAAAAACACATTTGTGATCGCCAAAAGGGTGAAAGCTTGCAACGCTGCATAAGCAGAATCTGAAAGCGATTAGCAACACGATTAAAACATGTTTAGGTCTAGGTAGTTGTTATATTTGGCAAACATAAATTGCAATTTTCGGGATGTAATATTTTGTGAATAATTAATATTTTTGCATACTGTAATTTTTTTAATGTTATGGTTTGTTACGTCTTGTGCCCCCTCCAAACCAAAGTCCTGGTCGCGTCTTCGAAATCACTTGAAAGTTCGTTCACTCTAGCCGAGCGTGACATGCGGCGCCTATATCCTCACGTGTACGATACGGTTGTAATGATTCATTTTAAGACATAGATTGGACAGTAAGACGTGGAGTGAAAAATTTTGGCGGCCCTATTATGAGGATGTACTGAAACATTTTCTTTGAAATAACTGTTTACGCGAATACGCATATCTCGGTATATGCTGTTCACGGTAAAATGAGCACTTTTGAAACCCCTGCTTAAGAACTACTTCTGTTCACGTTGTGTATTCTTCTGTCTTATGTGAAATTAACATTGCCATGGGCCTCGTCACTTCATTCACGCGTCGGTCAAATATAACTGTGACATTATTAATGAAGTAAATATTTGTCAAAAATGCTCATTTTCACACTTCGATGCATCAAAAAGACAGAAAGAGAAAGAAATAATTTGAGTTGTCAAAAATGGTTACCTAACACTTTTTATTCGACGTTAAGATATGGAACTACTTCCCATCCATCATTATTAACTTTATTGGGTGCATGTTACCCAGTTCGCCCGTCAATATATATGCAGGTAGGGGCAGTGAATTTTTTTTAAGGTTGATTTCAAAAGTGTTTAGTTTATCGTGAACAGCATTTAAATCAATGTTATGCAAATACGACTTTTTAAAAAAAGATAAGAAACAATTATCTATGACCCTATTTTTTTTTTATCTTTTATTTTTTTATATAAGTGTATTCTCGGAGAAAAAGAAATCGTGAAAATGGTCAAATATTGCATTTTTAAAGCTTGTGTATGCAGTTTTCTTAAGCGGCAAGAGAAAAGTACGGTCATGCAGGCATAGTCTAATGTGTGGGCTTTCATCACGTGTAATAAAACCCCACTGTTACAGATCCAATTTGCACTGTACAGCGTCACGACGGAAACACTGCACGCTTGCGCGTAGGAGCGATGAGGCGCTATAAGTGCGTGTTAGTGTCGCCCGTATCGCTCCCTCGCTTCTTGGCCTTGGACGCGCAGCTACATCCCACTCTTAACGTCGAGGTCTCGAGAGCCGATGGGGGTGAAGTGGGGAGAGTACGGAGCAGCGCCGGAATGCAAGGGCGAGGGAAACGGATGATCCCCGAGAAAACTCGCCGACCAGCGGCATGGTGCGGCACGATTCCCACGTGCGAAAATCCGTGAGCGACCCCACCGCGGTTAAGAAGATCGACCGACGCGGGAGACACTTTTCTGCTAGAGGGAAGCTCATAGGGATGTACTATTGTTTATAAATAACCCAACGTAATTGTACATAATATTGCACCATGAATGGAAAAATTACTTACTGCTTAATTAATGTTGCTATTCCTTCCTCCCCCTTTATCATCCACCATCTCACCAAGAAAAATATTGTGTCACATTCATCACATTCCCTGTTATTCACGATAATTGATCACAATAAAGATCAGATGTAAAATAAGGAAGTTAGCAGTTGAATCCACGTACACGTCGACTTCATATATGTGCGAACTTTGAGAAAGTCGGTGGTAACAGGAAGGGAAACGGCTATCGGTGCTCATTCAAAATTAAGCTAGTGCTCTTTAGGGAATTTAATCGTAAATTTTGTACCACCTTTTCTTTGCGGAAGGTACATGTCAGCAAGATAAGGCAACAATAATGGCGAATGTCGGTTCTTTTGACTGAGAGGGGGGCTACGATGGCTGAGCGATTAGCCTCTGCTCGCCTCCCACCAAGGCGAACCGGATTCAATCCTCGGCCGGCTCACCGGATTTTACCAAGTGGGAATCATGCAAGGACGATGCTGTTGGTCGGCGGGTTTTCTCGGGGATCTCCCATTTCCCTCGCCCCTTCATTCCGGCGCCGCTCCATATTCACTTCAATCACCCTCATCGGCTCTGAAGACCTCGATGTTAAGAGCCGCCCAAAATCTCTTCACTCAGTCACTCACTTTGACCGAGGTACAGTGGTCGGGCTTAGCTTGAGTGGCCTTCACAGTTGGGTTGTCTGGCGGTGAAAATAAGTTTGCACAACGCTTGGTGGTAGCTGTGAGTAGCTGATCGAGTCCACACTAGCGCTTTCTTCACCCACTAATCGAGTTCTGATCTTACACAAGTCGTAGGTTCAGTCCTGGCCGGCTGCTCTGGTAGCCGTGTGTTCCTCCCCTCGTAATTATCCCGGCTAGATTCCAGGGTGTGGTTATTCTTGGTATAATCCATTCACGGTCACTTCAGCCTTTTCTGAAGCCCTCCTAAAGTTCTATTTGCAAGATGTTCCTTCGCCTCGTGCAAACTAAGCCTAACTAAGCCTGGATAATTAAACCAGAGAGACATCGAACTACATTCGTGCGCACTCAGTGTAACAGTATTTTGTATAAGGACTATTTCTCACCAAACATTGCCAACATACCTATTTTCTCCCGGTTTTTTATTCAAATTGTTTATAAATAAAGCGTTATAATTTATAGATTAAATATGAATACCATTTAAATTTAACAGGAAAAAAAGTAACCTTTTTGAACACAACTATAAAACGTTTGTGATACAGGGCTTATTTAGTAAATTACTAAACGCGTCATACAAGTTGTGATTTTTCAAAGGTTTGATTAAAAAAAGCCGAAGAAACTGTGAATGGACTATATCACTAGCTCTCGCTTCAATAAAAAACACGCCCGCATTAGTAGGTTAGTGATAGAGCTTTCCTGCAATCATAGCAGCGTGGCCACAGTACAGTGATATCACTGTATTGTCGCCTTATTACGCTATCGTGAGGAAAGCATTCTGTATTGTATCTACGTGTACACACACACATTACATTTCCAGGAATAACTGCATTGTTCTCGTACGTATTGTCGCATTGTTGTTTCGGCTATTGTCTTCCATCTCCTCATCTTCCCAGTAGCACTATGTGTTTTTCTCTTTTGAAAAACGTGGTGACTCAAGTCGCCATTAAAAAAAGGGTTAGGCTCAGTAATAGAATATAAATATATCTCCATTTTACATCAGCACGATTGACTCGGCACGTAATCAGATCTTGGGGCCCCTGGTGAAGGCGATCTAGCTGCTATGGTGTAACGCATGCACTCTTTTAAGTACGTTATCTCTTTCAATTCTTACGCCTGCATGGTAGGACTGGACAAACTTTCTGTGCTATGGTCTATTGCTTTCACCGCTCCTCATAACGCGTGCACAATAATTATGTAATATGTTTTATGGCCAGTATTCGTTTATAAAAAAAATGTTTTCTTCAAGTTGTACTTTTTTATATTATACCTACGCAGAAACTGCGTTCTTTTAATGACTTCTCATTTCCTGTGATATGGATGTTACATTCTGAAAGCACCTGCTTGCCTTTATCATTATCATTATATCAACCAAATAAATACCAGTATTGTATCAATCTTATTACCTTCACAAAGTCTGTAATCATAAACATATCTGGCTGTTCCAGCTAACATTGTATTAATTTTATTCTGCCTTAATATTTATAGTGTTTAAGGTAGCCAAACCGATCAGTTGAAATTACTTGTAAAATATTTGTGTCTACTGAATTCACGTTGATGATGTTGGAACAGCCAAATAAGTGTTGGGCTGAACAAATTATTTATTTATAAATGCTTTATTCGGTTCAAGGGAAAGAACGCAGACGTTTGGAGCAAGAGCATATTAGTTGAGCGAACAAAATATTGCCTAGTGTAAACAAATACTTATCAAGTAGGTTTATTTGGTATATGCAATTCTACCTTTCTCTCAGCGCAGTATAGTGATACTGCCAGCATTGTTTATGCGGAAATGAAAAGTTCGTACAGCAGACTGTTGTATTTCTATTTTTGAGATCATCCTCCAGTAAAACATTCGGTCATCTATATTTGTATGGTGTCTGCAGCGGCTAGAACGGTAGTAAACTTGCATAACAGTTTGATGTTCGTAGGTAAACCCTACCGAAGTTAGTAACTGTAATTGTAAACGGCTTTTTAACGTCCCCTGCTTTTATGCTTGGAAGCTTAGCAGGGGACGGCTTAATACTAACTTATAAGCTAGCTTAGATTATCACCCATGCCTTATCTGTGATTCGAACCAAGAGCCTCTCGCACCCCAGATCGGCGTCGCACCAACTGACTGCGCCACGGAGGTCGGCCTACTGAAGTTAGGTTACATCTCCTCTGCAAACTGGTTACATAACTATTCTGTTGTCATTTCTCTGCTGATTTCTCTCTGTGTGTTATACCTACTTCAGCATCAATTCCAATGTGGCAGAATAATGAACAATGTCAGCGACAATGTCAAAGCAATTGGCTGACTAGTCGATTCACAGTAGGCTATGAATGTAACAGAAAATAATTCCGACTGTATTTTTAACCTTTAATTTTGTGTAATATTAAAGTAGGCCAACTCTGTGTGCATGCAAGAGTATGTGTGCACCATCATTTGAAATATTTATATTTGTTGTTTCGTTTCGAGGTAGAAACGAACAAATTAACCAGTTTTGCACAATATGGCGGATGCGGCGGGTCCGACTAGTGTTTGAAAGAGGCCGCATCGTTGGCCTCCGAGAAGCAGGTTGGAAGTTTCGGTATTGCTTGCGACTTGAACCGTTCTGCTTACACTGAGAGTCGATGTTGGATGCAGCGGGACCAGGATGGTCTACACAGCCGCCGAGAAGGCTTGGCTCGACCTCGGCGGGCCTCCAGCAGGGAGGATAGTTTCATCGTGACACGGGGATACGCCTGTGTCCACTAGGAGGCTAGCAGAGCGGGATCTGTCGTCGCGGTGTCCCTGACAACGTCTCCCATTAGACTTGAGCATCTCCGGGCACGTGTGACCTTCTGCCGGGAACGGCCAGAATGGCAGCTTGTGTACTGGCGACGAGTGATGTCCAGTGACGAATCACTGGATACAGACGACCGCCCGAATTCGAGTCTGGAGATGTCCTGGCCAGCACCGTGATCCATGCTTCATTGTAGAGCGGCACACCGAGAGGTGTCATGGTGTGGTGCCATTTCTTACGATTCCCGCACCCCACTGACGGTGGTGATTGAAGGAACCCTGACGGCGAGGCGATACTTCCCCTTTCTGGTACAGCTTGACTATAGACTATAGGCTGTTCACGATCAAATGAGCACCTTTTAATCCCTGCTTGTGATCTACTTGTATGCGAGCATTCTTCCACCTTACATAAAATTAACGTTGCCTTGGGTCTCATCACTTTTTTTATGCGTCAGTCAAGTGAAACTGTAAAATTGTTAGAAAAAGAAAATTTGATAAATCTGCCCATTTTTACACTTCGATGCATTAGAAAAAAATGTAAGCGAAAGAAATAATATAAATAATTATAAATAGTTACCTAACACTTTTATTCGCCGTTAAAATATGTAACTGTTTTTCCTACATCGTTACCAACTTAACTGGGCGCATGACAGTGCGCTCGTTAAAATATATGCAGGCAGGGGCAGTGTCATTTTTCTGAGGTTGATTTCAAAAGTGCTCATTTTATCATGAACAGCCTTTGCCACAGTTTCCAGCAGGATAATCCTTGGCCTCACACAGCTCTGGTATTCTGGCTTGCCTTCGTGATGTCAACATGCTTCCTTGGCCAGCAAGGTCTCGCTCATTGAGAATGTTTGGGACCAGATTAGATGGCAACTTCATCCAGCGGCAACTACTGCGGATTTGGAAGGCCAGTTGCGCCAGCTGATACAGGATCTTCCTCAGGAGAACATCCGACGTCCCTATGCCTCCATGCTCGACCGTATTGCCGCCTACCTCTGTGTTACGGGTAGCCCAACACCATACAAAGTGCATCATACAAGTATTTGTCCCCTGAAATACATGCTTGGTGTGATATAATATTTTGATATTTTTTGTCCACATTCTACGATGTCCTATGCCTGTACTCACTTATGTGCCCCTGCGATGGCACCTTCGGGGTGATCAAGTTATTTGCAAATGTGTGTATTATAACATGATAACGTGCTCGTTTTCAAATACGAAGAAGGTGTGCTACTTACTGCATCAGTGGAGTGTGATCGTGTTTAATTTCAATGTGCCGATTGGGTTCAATTTTAATATGTTGGGTATAATTTTATTCACGCTTGGTTTATAACTCATGGTGCAATAGCTTATAGCACCATTCTTTGGTTTTAGTATATTTCTGGGATGAATTGTTAGACTGAATATTGGCCAATGTGTAAAGCTGAAGAAACGATCCATCGAAGCAAAAAGAACAGCGCTCTGAGTCAGAAGTAGTCGTTTCCTCATAGAGGACGTGGCAATAAGGACGACCGGCTGTGGTTTTGTCCAGTTATAAAGGTACACATGTGTGTGGCTGTTTGCGACCGCATCCTCCCTCCGTGCATTGCCCCACTGAGGGAAACGTGAGGCACTTTTGTTGCAGTCGGTTTTTCCTGCAGTGACGCGGCTCCTTTGCTCTTGCGGCGGCTGATTCACCAAACGGCTATCGGTCACGTCCGGATCCCGTTTTGAAGTAAAACCCAGCTCGAAGTGTTGAGAGAAATGGTCGGGGACGTGTTGAAGTATGACAGTTGGGAGGATCTAATGGTCAAAACACTACTACGTTTCCTAATGCACGAGAGAACAGCGACATCACGCTGACGATCGAGTTTTTACGTCACACCGACACTGACAAACCCCCGAGGGGCAACTGACTGTACTTGACCACGACCTCCGTCTCTAGTCGCAATACACTATCAGATGCTGCTTTGTCACGAAAACCCAAAACAGCAGTTTAAGTAAAAAAGGTTATTTTTTATACCCACGAAAGCTCGAAGGTCTGACAAAACAAATTTATTTTCGAGGATATGCGAACAGAAAGAAAGTTAACTAGCAAAAGTTGCGAATGTCAACCATTAGGGACGAGGAAATGGGAAATAGCCTAACGGTGGAAGACAAACTACTTCTTGATACTTCGAACACGTTTATGGTTCTTCTTTTGAACAATTTTCCGTAATCGATTTACGGGGAATTTTTTTGTCGCATAAAAATACTTTGTTTACAAATACGTATCGAATTGCGTACTGTGATGGTGCCAAGTTCATACATTACTGTTACACTCACTGTCATAAAATGTTGTGCACCAAGAAGGAGTCGTAGTATTCAAATGAAATTATATCATTGTATGGCATAGACAAAAGAAAGTTCTTATTATCGCATCAATGTAACTGGTACCGTTATCCGCGTTATGTGATGGATGTTTCTTACTATCGTAATTTGACGTATTGCAATCTTATGCTACTGTAGTTTTCTCTGTACGAAGTATTAGAGTTATTTGAGCTTAATGTTTAGATGGAATGAAGTAATTTTTATATCAACCATAGGTGTTATTGGCTCCCCCCTACTTTTTCTCTCCGATTATGCCACTAAAGACAGACTGCTTAGGGCGTTTCCGAACTTTTTATCCAAAAGGAGAGTAAGGATGCTTGTCTTGAGTAGGCCTACCAACATCCAGTAGGCTATAATAGTGTAGTCATAATTCATTTTTAAAAGGTGAAAATGTAAGGGCTGTTGTTACAGAATATTTTATTTACACAGAAATTCATATATGTGTGAACTCATGTAATGTTAATAAGTCATTTTAAGAATATAACCTAAAACTTATACCTTGTTTTAACAGCAATTCCGCGAAAGAAAGGTGTGTAGTTGTGAAAAAAAAAAAAGGGGGAGGGGGTGTTACCAGCCCTTACTTAGCTCTTACGTGCTGCCGAGTGAATGTCAGAGAGTAGAAGCTGAAGTGCATGTTCCTGCGGCTAGCATTTTTTTTCTTGTATATAGTCCATTCACGAATAATTCCAATTTTCTGAAGCCCTGCTAAAGATCTACTTTTTTTTTGACGCTTCTCCGTCTCATGCAAATAAAGTTTAACCGATTTTAGGTAATTACACCAAAGGAACAATACACCGCATTCGTGCGCATTAAAAGTAATGTTATTTTGAATTATTCTTATTAGGCGTTACCAACACACTTATTTTCTCCCTATTGAGTTGAGTTATTTGGACGGCTCTTAACAACGAGGTCTTGAGACCCGATGAGAGTAAAATGAAGTGAGATTGGGGCAGCGCCGGATTGCAAGAGCGGGGGAAACGGGAGATTCCCGAGAAAGCCGGCCGACCAGCGGCATCATCCGTACGATTCCCACTTGCGAAAAATCGGGTAGTGGCCCGGCCGGAAATTAAACCTGGTTCGCCTTGGTGGGAGGCGAGCGGGCTAACCGCTCAGCCACCGCGACCTCTTTCCCGCTATTCTTATTCACATTAATTATTAATGAAATATTATAATTTATTGATAGAATATAAGTATCGAACTAAAATAAGGTATAGGCTGTTCACGATAAAGTGGGCACTTTTTAAGGCTCTTCCAAAAGTCATTAACCAATAATAAATATACCTTAATGCAGCCTCAGGCATTAAATTTTGAGTGTGGGAAAACCTATACATTCTATTTATTGGTCACATTTTAATATTTATATTAAAAGCAGCAGGAAGATGGAAATTGGATGAAAGGAAAAATTTAGAAGGGCCTTAGTGCTCACTTTACTGTGAACAGCCCATACTGTTATGTTAACACACGTATAAAACGCTTGTATAGGATGTTCACGGTAAAACTAGCACTTTTGAAAGTCCTGCTTGATCTACTTGTATGCATGTTGTGTATTCTTCCGTCTTATATAAGTTCAACATTGCCATGGACCTCATCACATTATTCATGCGTCAGTCAAGTGAAATTTTGAAATTATTAGTAAGGTAAATATTTTAAAAATCTGTTCATTTTTACACTTCGATGCATAAAGAAAACAGAAAGAGGAAGAAATAATTTAAGTTATCACAGATGGTTACCTAACATTTTTTATTATAAGTTAATATATGGAACTACTTTCCCATCCATCGTTACCAACTTCACTGGGCGCATATTTTTCACGCGCCCGTTAAGGGTCCTATGAACTGAACAGTTTTCTGTGAAATCGTTGTTTGCGCGTTGACGCGTATCTCGGTAAATAAATGTTCTGCAAATACGACTGTTTGTCAGAAAAGACAAAAAAAAAAACATTATCTATGCTACTATTTTTTTACTTTTTACTTTTATTTTTTTACACGTCATACATGGGATGATTTTTCAGCAAATCGACTACAGTAGTTGTCGATGTTTGGGGGGGGGGGGGCTGTAGTGGTGGAGGGAGATCCGCGTCCAGCATCACGTCGCGTGGTTCCTTGACCCCGGCGCGGCGCCCCCGCATGTGGATGTAGGTACTCGCACCGGAAAGGGAAACTCCGCAGTCGCTTGTTGACGCGTGGTCCGTTTCCTCTCACCGACCACAGCTGCTCCACCGATCTGCGCGCGGGGCCGCGGTGGTTTAGTGGTCAGACTACTCGCCATCCACCTGGGCCAACCCGGGCTCGATTCCCGACTGGGTCGCTCCCGGACTTTCCACATGTGGGAATCGTGCCGGACGATGCCGCTGGTCGGAGGGTTTTCTCGGGGATCTCCCGTTTCCCCGCCCTTGTATTCCGGCGCTCCTCCACACTCACCTCGCCTCACCCTCATCGGCTCTCAAGACCTCGATGGTAAGAGCCATCCAAATCTTTTCACTCACTCACTCATCCTCGTTTCCTTTCAAGGCTGCTATTAAAGTTGAAGTAAAGCAACTGCCTATGGAGCACTGCGCCCGACTAAACAATGTGAATAACTCATTTTAAAAAAAGTTTTACAGACACCATAAAAATTGCCAGAATTGCCAGAAAAGTGCGATTTATGCTGTATATGAAAGAAGAATGTATATATTTTGCAATATTATAAAATATTTTACTAAAACATACTTCTGAAATTTTAAAAATTAATTGATCGGAAGATTCCGCATTTTTAACGATAATTTAAGCGCATTTCCGTTTTGGATGCTTCGGAAAGTAGAATTTACAAGAAAATTTTCTTCAGGAAAGATCGTCATAATATTTACTATGATTGCGTGTAAGCAAATAATAGTAATAATGTATCATATCAATTTTATAGTTAACTTTATTTACGTCAGTTTCAGGCATAATTGTTTGTGACAAATGGACGCACATAAAATCAATTATAAAAACTTCTTCCTACATTATTATTACAATTTTTTTACATGCAATCAAAGTAAATATTATGACGATATTCCATGACGAAGATGTTTTTTTGTAAATACTGCTTTCAGGAGCATCCAAAACGGAAATGCGCTTAAATTTTGTTAATGCGGACTCTATTGATCAATGTTTTTTTTTTTTACATTTAAAAAGTGTATTTTTGTAAATGATTTCATAATATTACAAAATATATACATTCGTCTTTCATATACAGCAGAATCGCACTTTTTTTGACAATTGTGATGTTGTCTGTACTACTTTTTTTATGAGTTCTTCATATTGTATAGTCGGGTGCAGTGCTCCATAGGCAGTTGCTTTACTTCAACCTTAACTCACGCTCGTCCAGAGCGTTTATGTGATCCTAACTAAAGAGAAACTGAAATGTATACATGTTTGGAGTATAGCTTGTCTTGAAATTTATTCGCGGTCTCGAGTAACGGGTAGTTATTTTCTTTCCCGCAGTTGATTCAAAAGTGCCCAATTAGAATTGCAGGGCTGCTGTAGTATTTCCTGTGTTTATGGCTGGAAATTAAATCCATATTTCTAACCTAAGTTAAGTATGGACAACGTCTAACGCAGATAGAGCTTATTCTAAGTCACAACACCGGTAAAAAAATTTCTATTCAAAATTTTAACAATTTTTTTTTATTTCTGGTTTTTGGGGACGGCAAAATTCTTCCGCATCCTCCTAATGTGCGCCCATGGGGCTATAGGCTGTTCACGGTAAAGTGAGCACTTTTTAAGTCCATTCTAAATTTTTGCTTTCATCCAATTTCCATATCCCTGCTACTTTTTAATAATAACATTGCAATCTGACCAATAAACACGGTGTATACATTTCACCACCCTCAAAATGTAATGCCTTTGGCTGCAATAAAATATATTTATAAGTGGTTAATGCCTGTTGGGAGGGCCTTAAAAAGTGCTCACTTTACCATGAACAGCCTATACAAAACTGAATTATACAGCGAGCCTTCATTCCGCAGTTCATTCCAGGCGCGCGCGCGCGCGCGCGCGCACACACACACACACACACACACACACACACACACACTTCACTTGGTGCTCGTGATCTGTCCGTTAGTGTTGTAGCATTGAAGAGCGAGGCGGAGAAAGTAGGAGATGTTGCGGCACGGCCTGTTTGAAATGCAGAGCTCTGCTTCAAGAAAGTGGGCGTACAAGAATGGCGGCAACCATGTCTGTAGTCCGCACGTTGCGTGGGTCCGGATACGCACCCACCGGGCTATGATTCCGCGCGCGCGCTCTCCTAGTCCCAATATCATCACGTTCGCCCCGGCTCGTGTAACGCACGCAAGGCTCTTCCGCGTAGCAAGGTGTGATTACCTTTGCATGCGACACAAACAGAGCGACATGGCGTAGACTCGCGTTCGGGAGGACCTGGGTCCGAGTCCAGGCCCGGCCATCCTGATTTCGGTCTTTCATGGTTTCCCGAAATCACTCCACGCGAGCGATGGAATTATTTTCTTACTGAAGGTTGCTCACGGTAAAATGAGCACTTTTGAAAACTCTGCTTAAGATCTTCTTGTATACACGCTGTCTGTTCTTCCACCTTATGTAAAATTAACATTGCCATGGGTCTCATCCCTTTATTCATGCGTCGGTCAAGTGAAACTGTGAAATTATTAGAAAAGTAAATATTGTACAAATATGCTCATTTTTACACTTCAATACATTAAAAGAAACAGAACGCGAAAGAAATAATTTAACTTATCACAAATGGTTACCTTACACTTTTTATTCGACGTTAATATATTGAACTACTTTCCCTTCCATCGTTACCAACTTTACTGGGCGCATGTCACTCATCGCCCCCATTAAAATATATGCAGGTAAGGGCAGTGACTGTTTTCTAAGGTTAATTTCAAAAGTGCTCGCTTTATCGTTAAAAGGGGGGGGGGGGAATTTAGTGCCCGCCATATTGGAATATTTTTGCCACGAGTTCCATTTAAGAACGTTTATTTAAATTTTTCGCATGGTATGGCATAAATAATAGATCCTTAAACTTCATAAAATTATTACGTCTCTATAGAATTGATTTTTTTTACTAGTGATTGCAGGCATGAAATAAATAACTTTTTCTTGCTTTCGGTTATAGAAATGGTCGTGGTAACAGTAGTCTATCAATACATGTTTTAGAACATGTGCAATATAATACCCTATGCTTTGTCGATGCCCAAAATGAAATGCAAAATCCGTGCTGCAGTTTACGGTGAAAATTCCGGAAACCTAAGATGGCGGAGAAATTATTGTCCTAGACAACCTTTAACAGGCAATGGCTAGTTCCTTCCCCGTTCCTGCTTTCCTGAGCAACTTCCTCCGTTTGTTAATGACCTCGCTGTCGACGAGACGTTAAGGCCTACTACCTACCATGCGACGCAAATTGCAGTCAGAAGGATGGCTTCCTACTTCTACATTATATTGCTGACTTGAATGATCAAAGCCTTGTCTGAACAGTTCGTCTAGTCATCCAAGGCATAAACCCTTTTATTTTCCAGTATTCATAATCATCCTAACAATTTGATTGGGTCATTTTTTGTTTATCTTATGCCAAAGCAAAGCCACGGCGAAAATAAGTAACAAAAGTGGTGACTTCTACAAATACACCCGGAAAGCAAGCAACTTCGTTAACCAATGTGAATACACTGCTGCGTAATCTATACCTGATAACACAAAGTTAGCGCAAAGGACCTCTATGTCAACTTCAGTATGGCTCTGCCTTCAGCCGAATTTCTCACAAGTTAGATCTGCAAAAGCAAGATTGTAGTACGCGCGATGCAATCCAGTGGATTAAACTACAGATGTCACTTTGTACTTTTCTCCTCCCCCTTAATAGAACTGCGTAGGAAAGACATCAAAATTGCTAATATTTTTAAAACATATTCACTATTTTTTCTTCGAATATATTTAATAGGGCGAAAATATAAACGTATTCCCAGGACATTAATTTGTTGAGATACGCTGACACGCGCAACGCTTACTTTACAGGTATTATTTTACTTGGTAGTCTCTTTAACGCAACGGCCAGGACTGTCGCAGACCCGTACAGCTCGACGCCTGCCCGGAGAGCACTTGTAAGGACTCCAGTTAACGGCTAGTAGAGAAGCCCGGTAATGACCTATGTCACAGGCGGGGTTGTCTTAGTGCTACTTGCCCTGGACACATACACACACACACACTCTCTCTCTCTCTCTCTCTCTCTCTCTCTTTCTCTCTCTCAGGCGCTAAGGGGCCGCGGTGGCTCCTCCCACCAAGACGAACCGGGCTCAGTCCCCGGCCGGGTCGCTCCCGGATTTCCGCATGTGGGAATCGTGCCGGACGATGCCGCTGGTTGGCGGGTTTTCTCGGGGTTACCCCGTTTCCCCTCGCTCTTTCATTTCGGCGTTGCTCCATTTTCACCTTAATCACCTCCGTCGGCTCTCAAGACCTCGCTGTTAAGAACCGCCCGAATTTCTTCACTCTTCACTCAGTCTCAGACGTGAAATGATGCTTTTGAATAGACAGAATTTGTAGCTTAAATTACGGGCGCCCAGACGAACAGCCGCCCTCCCGCAAAAAAAAAAAATTGTGAATCTATATAACTAATATACTATTTGTTAAATTGTAGTAGCCATGATAGAATTGAACACCCTGGATGGCTGTACTGCTAAGTAGGGTCAATGAAATAAATTTAAAAGAAAAAGTCTCAGATGTGAAGCCAATAAACACGTTATCGCCCGTCTCGGCTACGATGGCGGCCACGTTTTGAAAGTTCGAAGGATGTAGAGCCAATGTTACTGTTTTGCTTGCGTACCCCTCCGCCTTAGCTGTTCCGTCTCATGGAAGCCTGTTGTTTGTTGTGTCAGCTGTTGACATTACCACAGAAAGTTCAGTGCTCTCAGCCAGTGACTGGCGCTATTATATGAACTTGTTACACGTGCTTCAAAAAGGGAGCGGCAAACGGGATAACTTCGAAAAAAAAAAAACTTCATCAGCGGCATCGCACGGCACGATTCCCACGTGTGAAATCCTCTGGTTGGCGAATTTAAAGTCGGAAAGCGTTTGATAGTTTGCGTGAGGCTGGGTTTGTCCATGATCACTCGTTAAATTTGTATCTATTTCATTCCCGCCGCAGGACTATTGTCAGTTCTGTCTTTACTGAAGTCTTCTGCAGTGTTGTTTCCTTAAGGTTGTTTCAAATGTTATTGTTGTGATTTTAATAATGCATGAATAACAACCAGGAACTGTTTGTACCTTGACAGAGACGAATATTTGGTTCCTTGTTTTCGTTATAGATTCTTTGAGACACGTAGTAGAGTGCTAAGATTTGCTGTCGCTGCTGCAACACGTTAAAGTAAAGCGGCAGTGCTTGGAGTCCATACATGTGCAAAATTCACAGCTAGTTTATTTTATACTTTATAATAAATACAAACGTTTACACTCGAAATTAATTAAATAACTCCGGGTTTTCTTAGGTTTGAACGTACCTTACTGAAAAAAGAAACAAGTAATTTATATAGAGAGTTACAATGTAACTACGAATACAAAGTAGTTAAATACCTTGACTACTTTTATACCATACACTCAAAAAATGGCATTTTGCAGCAATCTGGGAAAATATATTTCAATAGCATAATAATAGAAAAAGAAGTAGCTTTTTGTTTTTCACTCACTTCAATTTAATATTCGAGCTTCGTGTGACTGAAGATTGGATATCTGTGATAGCTAAACAGTAGTAACCTGTGGACATACTTTTAACCCAAGAAAGTACTTAAAAAACTGTATCATAAATAATTCGTTCAAGAAATACCTTATTAGTGTGTATAAACAAACTATTTAATGAAGGTAGTTCTTTTTAACTCGGATTATTTTCAGTACCAAGTTTAAGCACTTATTCTGTTTAAAATGTAATAATGGCTAAAAGTACGCCTTACAAATGTATTTTGCACTGGCTCGGTAATAACACAGAAAACATCTAAATTTGAATGCGTGTGTATGTTCCGGGGGTAATTCACATCGGAACTTCCATAACGTTACAAATATTCGTCATCGCACACGGGTGAGGAATGGGTGGTTAAAATTAATCACAAGACGTGGCACGGTGTAAAACAATCATAATGTTCATGTGGTCAGTGGCGGTGGAGAAGGGGGAGGGGGCAGGGAGACACTGTCCGTCCTCTATAATAGTAGGGAGGGACAATATAGGCATTTGTCCCCACCCTGTTTGACACCTACATTCAATAACAAAGTAGTTAATTTTCTCTCGAACCATCTCATGTATAGCTTCATAATCATACCAAAGTGCATGACTCTAAGGCTAAAAATGTATTATCATAATAAAAATTTACAAAATAAAATAAAATTGTGAAATCGCAACAGATATAGCGAATATTATTGGTTTTATAGTCGGAAGTTTCATTCAGTTCATTAAAACAATGAAAACAATTACTGGGCAAGACAGAAATACTAGTGTGTCCTGTGTGCCATAACGCACACTGCAAAAAAAAAAAACAAAGTTATAATAAGTACAAGGCAATTAATAAAGTTATCCCCTTGCGAGAAAACCTTCCGCCGCCCTGCATGTGGTCAGGACGCGGAACCGACGGCTCTTATCCTCAGCACGAAATCAGTTTGTTCACGCATGCAGTTGGTAACTAGGAGGGCGGTTTGGAACCCTTGCTCGACGTCCTTCGCATAGAGTAGTCCCTGTTCCTAAATCTATTACAAAAGATATTAGTGATGCCCTTGAAACAGCTGTTAATGCAGTTGCCTCACTAAGAGACGTCCGCTAAAGTCCCACGTGTTTACAGAAATATGTGAAAGCGTGAGGGAAATAACCACGCGACACTTTTATAACATCGGAGAGTTAATGGCTCTCAACGAGGAAAGTGTTGACTCGCATATTCGAAATACCAGAACAGGTCCTCGGCTTCTTCGGAGAAAACAAGAGAAATTTTTTTATCCAAAAATCTTAAAAAATGAATGTGTTGGCTCCTGAAACTAAACGACTTAGCACGGCGAGATCCCAATGAAAATGTTGTGACCTTAACAACACAATATGTCCAGGAATAAAGTTTTCGTTTGGAAAACAAATATCGTGTGTTTGACTTTTTTTTTCTTAGCAACAACTGGCGAACCAAAGAGCAGCAGTTTTTGACCAAGATTTCCGGACGTGTGGAGATTTCTGACTTCAAAAGCTTGCCAGGTTCTTCTCTTGTTTCCTGCAGCCCGGCAAACCGGACCTCAGTAACACCCACAAGTGTCGTGGAAAGGAAGGAGTAGCATGAGGTGACTTCAGAGGCTGTGTCAAGGGTTCTCCTGACACTTGGTCATGGAGGGAAAGGGCTCGTGCGAACGGTTGTTGGAAGATCGCATCGGCGTGCTTTGCTCAAGACAAGCGCACATACTCAAACACTGAGCAAAATCAATTGGTTGTTCACCCCGCCCAGTCCGTAAGGACTGGCAGGCGGTATTCAAATCCGGACGATAGAACGGATGGTGGACATTTACTCGCAATACGAACAATATTGCGGATACTGGTCAGCTTGGTGTGGTTGAGAGCTGAGGGTCCCCTGGTGTCCAGCGCGATTCTTGCTGAGGTCGTTGCTGGGCACCTGGGTGACGCGGGTAAGGAGGCTTCATGGGGGGGGGGGGGGGGGTTAATATCACTAAATACTCAAACATTATGAAATATTACATCTGAACTTCAGTGATGGCCTAACGCTGGGGACTGAGGCAATAATAAACTCGTTGTTGTTGTCAGCTACCCCGTTGTACCTGGCTGGGACACCAACTTGCGGTGTGGAAGGTTCCAGGCTCGAGTCCTAGGTATAGCATGATGTGTGTGTGTGGTTTTCTTATGCAAGTTTAGGTTTGTTTATTTTGTGAGCTCCACTTTTCTCCGGATAACGGGACTCATTGACAACGCCAGTGGTTGGTAAGTGGGTTTAACGTCTCGTCGATAGCCAGGTCATGAGAGAAGGAGCAAGTTGCTGAGAGAAGCAGGAGCCTGGAGTGATGTCGGGAAACCATGGAGGCTGGCAGAACCGGGTGTTCGAGCCCAGTGGGTCTACCACTGCGCCACTTCGCTCGGGGACACCGTGGTGTAGTGTTCAGACTGCTCGCCTCCCACCGCGGCGAACTGGGGAACGTGGCGGGCATTCCTGTGGGCCGGTGGGTTTCCTCGGGGTGCTTCCGTTTCCTCCCAACATTCCGGCGCCGCTCCATATCCACTCCACTTCAACTCCATCGGCGCCGAAGACCTGAAGTGTTAAGCGCTGCCCAAATCTCACTTCAGTGAGCGCAATAAAATTTCGAATAAATTGTTTTTGGTGCCTTCAAGAAGATAATATCCCAAGCAGTTCAGAAAGTTTACTCAGCATACGGAATAACAAGGGCTGATCGAAAATAAACGTGTTTACCCGCTAAAAATTAGACTCAATGGACTGTCGTTAGCTATGTTTTGAGTGTCGGTGGAAACATAATTTTCTGAAATCAACTAGCGAGTTGTCAATATTTTACTGCAGTTGTGAACGTCGTTCTTGTGTGAGTTAGCGCTTTCACCTGTAAATAGTATATTTAGAAAAATTAGTGTTACATTTGGAAGAAGAATTTCGTGTGTACGTATAAAAAAACTACGACACGTAAAAAGGGCGTTGCTTTAATAAACTGAAAGCTTGCATAAGTTTCTCGTAAGTACTGGATAAATCTTTCCTATTAGAAACCATATTATTTTCAGTTGTGAATGTATTAAAAAACAATTAAATATAGTTTTGTTGAAGGCCACGATCCTTCAATTCTACAGCTTTTGCGAGAATTAATTTTTTGTACCCAAATGGGAGTCGATATTGTAAAATTCTCTTACAATTTTGTTACAAGTTTTTTTTATTATGTAGTGAAATTTTTCCAACACAAAAAAGTGTATACTTTTATCCAATTAATTAACTAACAGAAATTTTGTTTTTTATAATAAAAACAATTTGTAACAAAATTGTAAGAGGATTTTACAATATAGGCTCCCGTTTGGGTAAAAAATTATAATTTTCGCAGAAGCTGTAGAAATGAAGGATCGTGGCCTTAACCAGCAAGTCTGGAAATGAATATAACGACAGATGTCTCGGAGATATCCTAAATATTTCATTCAAGGAAGGAGTCCTCAAACACACAGCCCCAAACACACAACACGAGAACTTTTTCCTGCAGACATTATGGCGCTGATACTTTCTAAACACGCGCCGGACTGTTTGGAGGCTGGCTATATCAGGCTTCCCAAGCCCGACTAACTTTCCACGTTTAATGGCATCCGTCCAACAGACAGCGTGTCCGTTTTGATCAAACAGACGGCGGCCATTTCTTATTCGTGCGTGAACAGTCGACTCTCATGCGTGTCGTTGTGAGTTCTGGGCGTGGCCACGCTTCTTGTGATTAGATGGAGGTTTCATCTTAACGGAGCGAAAGAGCTAAACCTGATTGCTTTATTTACGTATAAATCCCACGTTACCATTGTTACAATCACTTACCTGGTGCAATAAATTAACTCTTCATCACTAACGGTCCTTCATTTGAATCTCCAAACCTACGCTCCGTCATTCGGGCTGGTATAACTGATTAGCGCTTAGCTTATAATCTACCGTTCCAAGGTGGCTTGTATTACTCCGCGTGTTCGCGCACTTGGGATGTGTTGGCTACGTTGTCAATCACAAGTAGGCACATGCATCATGAGCAGTCAGCTGTCAAAAAAACACCCCCCTCCCCCCGTCTTTCACATTATCAAACGCAAAATTTGGGAGTAATTAGGCCGGGGATTGAAACCGATTCTGTTTTGCGAGGGGGGGGGGGGCGAGCAATCTAACCGCTCAGCCACCACAGCCCCTTTATTTTGGTGAAGTAGTAACTGACGAAGGAAATATCGCTGTTTAGATGTATTTTTTATAAGTTTGAAGGAAAATAAAAACATGAGTTTTGTTTTTCAATTGAAATATGTAAACCAATACAATATACTACTTTTTATTATTTTCTCCTGCGATCCTATTGACACGTTTTTTTTCCAAAGCTGTAACATTTTGTATGGTTAAGCCTAAGCCTTATTCTTCTCAGTTTGGGAACAAAACGAGATATGTACGTAATGAGAGAGTTTGTCAACGAGAAAATTCCCGCCGTAATGTGCACCGGTGTCCCAAAAAGGAAAATCACTATTAAATCGGCGGTAATTGGGAAAGTTCTATTGGTTTGTGTGTTTAAGTTTGTGTTTGGTCCGAAATGGTGGTATATAATTGTCCCAGCCAAACTATTAAATATTTCTTTTATTCTGTATATATCATGTTTAGGTCTACTCTCTAACAGTGTTTACATCCATAACCAGCAGAAATACCACTGTATGTATTTGGCTTTGAGCTTTTGGAAACACACTTGTTATGCTAGTAGAAAAATATACGAACTTAATGCGACATGAGAATGGATACCATCAAAAAGAACTTTTCTTCGATTGTGCTGTCATATTTGCATAGTCATTGTTTAATGCACCCTTACCTCCACTTAAGGTGATGTGAGTAACTGGAAGGAAGGAGAAAGAGCACATTATAAATAGGAGATAGGGAGTTGTTTCAATATGGATATATTCGTTATGTCTCCACTCTTAATACGTAGAACAAGGTTTATTCTGTAAGTAGGTTCAAGCATACTACAAATCGAAAAATTTTACCCAGTTTTATTTATTTTTGAAACTTGCTCATATCACATTTTCTTACATACAGCGCGAGAAGAAGCCTGTACACATGCGACATCCATCAGCGCTCCCAGGCGGCCAAAACTGTTACTATTGAGCTTTTTAACCTGAATATAATAAGCCTTAGTATGTTCCAGCTGGGTGTACCCCGAGTACAGACTCACACGCCAGGTTCTCGGCAGCGCCTGGCTCAAATGAACTGATACGAAGGCCTGTCCTCGACGGGCCAGTTCTATATATCGAGAATTTTCCCTGTCGAATCGGTAGCAAATTCTGTAAACTTCGTGGTCTGGCGCCCGTGCTTACTCCGCTGTTTGTGAACGCGCTCTGTAGACAGTTCGCCGGTGTTTACCATATTTGGCTACCGGACCATCGTCAGGAGTTGGGTAACACAGCTTAGAAACAGGAAGTAGTTTTTTTTTAATTTCTTGCTGTGCTCGTGTTTATTTTCGTACAGTTGAATGTTTTACATATGCACAGTTGACGACATAACCGAGAAATGTTCGTCTCTGCATACAAATCGTCCGCCTAGACGTGGCACGCGGGCTGTATCTAAGCCCGTGCGTTTCTGTTTTCATCACATTAAGTGTATTCAAAAGGGGAAAAAAAATTGCGAAAGTAGCAAAAAAATAGCAGTTTAGAGCTTGCCTGCGTTCATTCCGTGAGAGGTAGGAGACACGTACCTATAACCATACAGTGTGGTTGTCGCGTGTGATAAATTCCCTCCGTTACAAAACTAATATGCACAAAAAAAGTGTTGGAAGTAAGACACGTCGGTTCAGCCGCCTTGCGCGTATGAGCGAAGCGGCACTGGGAGCTCGGGCTATTAACGCCCTTATCGCTGTGCCTCGAGGAAAAAAAAAAAAGTAATCTAGGGGCCCGTGTACACTTTAACTTCGGTTTTGTTTCTGACAGAGGTACAGTAATTTTTTGAGTTTTGAAGTTCCCATCTTTATTTGGTGTCGTGCATGTTCGCGCTTGCTCATAAATGCAAACTTTCGTTGTAAACGCTTGAGACCAGCTTGTTACCAATTCAACGGCGAGAATTCACCTTATTGACAGACCTTTCGGCAACGTGTAAAGCTGCGCCAAGGTGACTTCCGACAAGATCCGTGTTTCGGTTGACAAACCGCGCTGCGCCGCAAACAACTAGGATCGCCTTGTGTTCCTAGAAATAGACTACAACCTTACAGAAGAATAATAATTCTTCAGCCGCATTAACATACTGAAGTAGCTGAAGCCATTTTCGTAATACCTAACTTGGGCGCGCACATCGTGAAATTTTCCTGCGAACGTATTTGTTTAGGCTGTTCACTGTAAAGTGAGCACTTTTGAGGCCCCAGTTACTTTTCCCTATCAGCCATATTTTTATCCTTTAACAACTTTTTAAAATAAATATTTCCACGTACACAGGGTGAATATTTAGGGATAGGAACATTTCGCGAGTTCATTTCAAGGCAAGTAGACGTCAAACACGTATACACTGAAGTTGACTTTGTAATTGGATCGATGTTTATTAGACACGCCTTGGACGACTCTGTGCCAATAGCAGACTAGCAACAAAACAAGTAGCGAGTGCCATACTGCCGGGTGTGAAGTAACACTGGCTAGTCTATGGCGCAGCAGCCAATGAACAAACATCTGAGGCTCGAGTATACACATGATTGTGGAATCTAGCCTACGGGTCATTGAAATCGCGAATTTTTCCTATCCCTATGTATATTTCACCGTATTCTGAAGTTAACGCCCAATGCTAAAATAAAGTATACCCATTTTGGACTATTATTCCAAATAAAAGTGCTTTCAAAAGTGCTCACTTTACCGTGACCAGCCTACATGTCTGTGTATATATAGTTTACTGGAGCTTTTTTTTTTTGAAGGAGTATTTACATTTTGTAAGAAGACTTTGTACCTACCTGAAGCGACTGAGAGAGGTTTCTATGCACGTACGTAGGTTCATTGTATATTAACTTTTTTTTTTGCTTGTCATCAGATAAAGAACTCGCCACAAAGTCTGGCCAAACATACCAAAGTTCTTAGGCGACTCCTCCGCTCTCCCATCTTCCTTTACTTTACTCTCGCATTACATGCTGACGGCTGCTGTTGGTGGCTGAAATATATAGGGCGTTTGTACTTGGAAAAGTCATTGCGTCTGTGACTTAACTGTGTTGCCAACACCACGCCGTTTTTGGAAAAAAAAAAAGTGACACATTTCTGTTAGTTGTACTGCATTTTCTAAAAACGTATTGCTTAGTGGACATTTAACTGCCACTATTGCACTACTAGCTCATTATTAGTCACCAACCTCCTGCTTGTAAATACCTTTGTGCTGTCCCAGGCTGTAGTCAAGTCTTTTGTTGCCTGGTTGGTTGTTGGGAATGTTTCCAACGTATATTCTCATTGGCTTGTGAGCGTTGCTAGCTCTAACACCAAGTAGGGGCCACGGTGGCTGAGCGGTTAGCACGCTCGACTCCCACCAATGCGTACCGGGCTCAATCCCCAGCCGGGTGCCCGGATTTTCGCAAGTGGGAATTGTGCCGGACGATGCCGTTGGTTGGCAGGTTTTCTCGGGGATCTCCCGTTTCCCCCGCACTTTAATTCCGGCGCCGCTCCATATTCACTTCAATTACCCTCATCGGCTCTCAAGACCTCGCTGTCAAGAGTCGCCCAAATCTCTTCACTCCACCACCAAGTATGTAGGAAATACAGATATGAAACGGCCGCTTGTTCTTCGAACTGAAGTCACACGTGCCAGCAAAATGGGGTCGTCGGCCGGAAAAAATTTTTGGAACGCCGGGGGTCACTTTGTGACTGGGTGGGTGACATTGTGATACTAATGTTTTTCACTATTATTCAAAAATGTTGGAACGCCGGGGGTCACTTTGGGTGGGTGACATTGTGATATTAATGTTTTTCACTATTTCTCAAAAATGTTGGAACGCCGGGGGTCACATTGTGACTGGGTGGGTGACATTGTGATACTAATGTTTTTCACTATTTCTCAAAAATGTTGGAACGCCGGGGGTCACATTGTGACTGGGTGGGTGACATTGTGATACTAATGTTTTTCACTATTATTCAGAAATGTTGGAACGCCGGGGGTCACTTTGTGACTGGGTGGGTGACATTGTGATACTAATGTTTTTCACTATTATTCAAAAATGTTGGAACGCCGGGGGTCACTTTGTGACTGGGTGGGTGACATTGTGATACTAATGTTTTTCACTATTATTCAGAAATGTTGGAACGCCGGGGGTCACTTTGTGACTGGGTGGGTGACATTGTGATACTAATGTTTTTCACTATTATTCAAAAATGTTGGAACGCCGGGGTCACTTTGGGTGGGTGACATTGTGATATTAATGTTTTTCACTATTTCTCAAAAATGTTGGAACGCCGGGGGTCACTTTGTGACTGGGTGGGTGACATTGTGATACTAATGTTTTTCACTATTATTCAGAAATGTTGGAACGCCGGGGGTCACTTTGTGACTGGGTGGGTGACATTATGATACTAATGTTTTTCACTATTATTCAGAAATGTTGGAACGCCGGGGGTCACTTTGTGACTGGGTGGGTGACATTGTGATACTAATGTTTTTCACTATTATTCAAAAATTTCTTTAATTTCATATAGGTTTCAAATCTTCGCAGTGGTTGAATTAGCACCATTGCATATCTGAAACATCCAACATAAATATAGGGGTATTTAAATAATATTTTATGTGCCTCACAAAGTCACCCCAATTTGTCGCAAAGTAATGAGGCGAGAACGTGATGCTTGGTTGTGGAGGAGTAGCTTGCGTTCTGAGAAATTACGCAGTTATAACATGTGACGCTTATTCTATAGAGCTACACACCAAAATGCGTGACAATATTGTATCATACCGAGTAAAATATAATTAATAGTGAAACCTAGTCACATCGCGAGATCATCCTCCAGCCGAAACCTAAAATCGCATCATATTGCTGAGAACTGTAAAACTGCGTTATTCCCTCTACACCACACTCACTGCTTCTTAAAGGCTGTTCACGATAAAGTGAGCATTTTAGAAATGAACCTTGGGAAAAAGTCTCTGTCCCTGCCTGCATATATTTTAACAGGCGTACTCAGCGACATGCGTCCAGTAAAGTTGGTGGCACGGGATGGAAAGTAGTTCCATATCTTAACGTCGAATAAAAAGTTTTAGGTAATCATTTGTGATAAATTAAATTATTTATTTAGGTTTCTGTTGTTTTTTTAATGTATGGACCAGTAAAAGCGAGCAGATTTGTGAAATATTTACTTTTCTATTGATTTCACAGTTTCACTGGACCGATGCATGACTATAGTGATGAGGCCCTTGGCTATGTTAAGTTTACATAAGGCGAATGAATACACAACGTGCATACAAGTAGATTTAAAGTAGGGTTTTCGAAAGTGCTCATTTTACCTTGAATGGCCAATACATATTTTTTTTCCCCACACTTGCGACAGTAGGCATGCGAAAGTGTTTACAGCTCGCGCACGTCGTCACTCCGCCATCAGGTGTTAGCAAACGTATCGCTATTCCCTTTGTTTGGCAGCGCGGGAAGAATAACTGGCACACCTGCAGACTGCTTTGAGGGGCCACATGACAGGGGGTGGCCAAGGAAGACGTCACATCGCGACGACATGCAAGTCCGAATTTTTCGTGTTCACTGCACTGTAGCATTATTATTCCAGCGCGTTATGAACAACATGTGTGTCGGAGAGTGTACTAAATAGCTGGGTATCATTTGCCAGAATTTAATGTTAATGGCTGTTCATGATAAAGTGAGCACTTTTGAAATCAACCCTAGAAAATGTGACTGCCTTCGTCTACATATATTTCAACGGGCACACTGTGAGAGTGACAGTCGCCTAGTCAAGTTGGTAACGATGAAGGGAAAGGAATTCCATGTCTTAACGTCGAATAAAATATGTTAGGTAACCATTTGTGAAAACTTAAATTATTTATTTCGCTTTCTGTTTTTATGAATGCATCGAAGTGTAAAAATGTGTAGATATGTATAGTATTTACTTTTCTAATCATTTCACTCTCTCACTTGACCGATGCATGAATAAAGTGATGAGGTCCATGGCAATGATAATTTTACATAAGGCGGAAGAACACACAACGAGAATACAAGTAGAGCTTAAGCAGGGCTTTCAAAAGTGCTCATTTTACCGTGAACAGCCTATAGCTGCATTTATCATTACTTGTTTTTATTGCGTAACAGTCTAAGTCGGGTAGCGAACTAGATTGCATTTATCATGAATCTTATTTAAATAACCTACAACTTTGGCCGTCTCTTTAAATTCTGTTGCAAAATTATTACTTCATTTGTTTTACGTATAAATGTAGATATACCTAGCTTATCGCCTAACGAGGCGGGACAGTTCAGGGGAAGAAATGAAAGCAACAATTTTCAGTGCAGATTTATTTATCAAAATATCGACTCTTCAAGGTGAATAGGGCGTAGGAAGCTGAAAATAATTTTTGAGAGCGAACGCAAATGTGATTACGAGTAACATAAGTAAAAAACACCAATGTATTTGTTTTTAACTGTGGTATGCTATACCAGTGTCAAACAGATTTTAGAATGGAAGTAGTGTCAAAAAATGGATACATATAGAAGGTTTTCTACACTTCATCCACCGCCTCTGTGGGTAGGTGCCATGTTATAGGCTGTTCACGGCAAAAATTAGCACTTTTTAAAACCCTGCTTAAGACCTACTTGTATGCACGTTGTGAATTCTACCGCCGTATGTAAAATCATTATTGCCATAGGCCTCATCACTTTATTAACGCGTCGGTCAAGTGAAACTGCGCAATTATTAGAAATTAAACATGTTATAGATCTGCTAATTTTTACACGCTGTGGTTTAAAAGAAACAGTGGAAGAAATAATTTAAATTATCACAAATTGTTACCTAACACATTTTATTCGACGTTAACATATGGAACTACTTTCCACCCATCGTTACCAACTCAACCGGGGCGCATGTCATTCAATGCGCCCGTTAAAATATACGCAGGTGCGGGCAGTGACATATTTCTAAGGTTGATTTCAAAAGTGCTCACCGTGTCGTGAACAACCTTTAGCAAAGTTATTGGCCTATCTCGGAGTGTGACGTGACATAGCGCGACATAGATATGTGTGTGGGCGTGTTCTCGCTGTCCCCGTGTGCATGCACTCGTTATAAGAGCACAGAAAAATTAGAGCTAACAGTTCGTCTGTGCTTGCCACTTATTTTCGTGTTTTGCAGCAACAGGCAACTGAATCGTTAGTCGACGTGTACGCTCGGATATTATGTTAACACGGCAAGTAGGTCGAATGGGTAGCGATTATGGTCCGACAACGATTTCGGAGTTACTCCACGCAGTATATACTATATATGTAATACATTATCCGTTTTGTGCATACAAAGTGACGTAAAGCTTTAACTTTATTACATAAAAAAGGTCGGTAAGTGTGTTTAACATCTCGTCGACAGCGAGGTCATTAGAGACAGTATAAGTTGCACAGGGAAGAATGATTGCGGACCCATCACAGCATTCGCCTGGAGCGATTTTGGATAACCATGGAAAACCGAAATCGGGATGGTCGGCCCGGGAATCGAACCCGGGTACTCCAGAGTGCGAGTCCAGTGAGTTAGTTACCACTGCGCCACCTCTCTCGGTCGTAAGAAAATCGAGCTGGGTGGACTGTAGCGACCTGTGATGTCCTTGACATGCCGCAAAGCGGGAAATAGCTCGTCAAGAATACATTAAAATAACAGTAGACTTCTGATGGTAAAGGCTGTTCACGATAAAGTGAGCACTTTCGAAGTCAACCTTAGAAAAAATCCGCTGCTCCTACCTGCATATATTTTAACGGGCACAATGAGTGACATACATCCAGTAATGTTGGTAATGATGGAGGGAAAGTAGTTCCATATCTTAACGTCGAATAAAAAGTGTTAGGTAACCATTTGTGACGACTTAAGTTATTTCTTTGGCTTTCTGTTTTTTTAATTTCATCGAAGTTAAAAAATGAGCAGATCTTTAAAATATTTACTTTTTTAATAATTTCGTAGTTTCATTTTACCGACGCATAAATAGAGTGATGAGGCCCATGGCAATGTTAATTTTACATAAGGTGGAATGATACGAAATGTTAATAAAAGTAGATAAGCAGGGCTTTCAAAAGTGCTCGTTTTACAATGAACAGGCTATAAGCAAGGCTCCACAAAGAACACCTGACGTAATCAGTCTTTCAAGGTTTGCTATTAGTATGCGGCAAGCCTCGCACGTGTTGCGTCGCTCGAGGGAAGTGTTGTATTGTCGCCCCGGCTGGCTGTCTGCGTCAGTAAACACGCAGTACAGTGCGATACGTCGATAAGATAACCGCCGATATGAAACAATACTCAGTTTTACTGAGATAAGCCTGCGACGCGGTGCATCACATGTATTCCTAGACAATCTATTTGATGCGCTGCGCTTTTCCCCCCAACCTCCCCCCCCCCCTCCTCAAGTAAGGAACTTTGAGCTACAGAAAGTATTGTTTATTTGTAAAGGCTGTTCACGATAAAGTGAGCAATTTATAAAATTGAACCTTTGAAAAAAGTCACTGCCCCTGCATGCGTATATTTTGACGGGCTCATTTAGTGACATTCGCCCAGCAAAGTTTGTAACGACGGATGGAAATTAGTTCCATAACTTAACGTTTATTAAAAAGTGTTAGGTAACCATTTGTGATATCTTAAAATTAATTCTTTCACTTCGTTTTTTTTAATGCTTCGAAGTGTCAAAATGAGCAGATTTGTAAAGTACTAATTTCACAGTTTAATTTTACCGACGCATTATTAAAGTGATGAGGCCCATGGCAATCTTAATTTTACGTAAGGCGGAGGAATACACAACATATATACAAGTAAATCTTAAGCAGGGCTTTCAAAAGTGCTCATTTTAACGCGAACAGCATATACATGCGTAATCTTCGCGAGGGGAAAATGCTGCATTTTTCTGGTGCAATAATTTTTGTCCGGTGTGATTGGCTGCCGTTGCGTTTCGAGTCCTAGTTTAACATTTGGTCTGCCCTGTCTTGGTGTTGCAGGACCGTAAGTCGGCAGTGATGATACTGGCTAAAACTGCAGTATTTGTTTAGAATTGGAATGAGGTTGCTCAATAGGTGTTTTGCAATATTTATTTGACAATCTCCGTTAAATAAACATTTCGTGTTATTTTGGAATTTGTACAGCGAAAACTGATACAAACCAAAATATTGCCAGCATCGCACGAACATTTCCTGTCTCTTGATTCGTGACTGTGTACTCTGTGTTTGCCAGAGACCATTGGTTTGTATCACGGTTTAAAATTCCCCTGGTCTACCAAGCCAGCAGCCGCGAACTTAAAATGGGGAATGAATGTTAAACAAAATTCCTTCTTATTGTGACAATTTTAAAGATAACTATTTCAAACAAGCAGTATTCTACGTGAAATTTCTTAGGGAATGTTGCTATGTTAAGTCCTTTTTGCCGTGTTTTGTTCACTACATTATTTTATACAATATAATATTGTAATTCACATTAACAAAAAAAAAGAATAATTTGTTAAAAATATTACATTATATAGCAATATTCTCTTAGAAAGTTGCGTCAAAATGTTTTTTTTTTTTTTTAATAGTTATCTTAAAAATTGACGCAATCAGAAGGAATTCCGCTTAACATCGATTCCCCATTTGAAGTTCGCGGCTGCCGGCTTTGTAGCACTGCATGGCCGTTGACCTGCTGTGGTGTAGCGTCGTAGGACAACCAGACACAAGCCGTTCCTTCGCAATGTGTTTTTTAGTACGTGTTAATGTATATTTGTAATGGTTAAGACGTGTGTTGACTTGAGCGGCGCAGATACACACCAGCAGTTCTGTGCCTCTCCCGATCCCAGACGCCTGCCCGGGCCGGCGTTTGGTCCTCGTAATGTAGGTCGCGGGGAGCGGGGTTGGGTGACATTACCAACACACCAACTTCTCCCTGTTTTATTCATATTAATTAAAAATTAATTGTTATAATAGATAGATAGGTAGGTAGGTAGTTGGGCTTAACGTCTCGTCGACAGCGAGGTCATTAGGTACGGTGCTAGTTGGACAAGGAAGAGGGATTGGGGAAGGATTGGGAAGGAGTCGGCCATGTCCTTTGTGTTGGACCCATCCCAGCATTCGCTTGGAGTGGTTTCGTATAACCACGGGGAACCGGAATCAGGATGGCTGGATCGGGAATCCTCCCGAATGCGAGTCCAGTGAGTTACCACTGCGCCACCTCGCTCGGTCAATTATTTTAATAAAATGTGTAGGTAAATGCTAGTAAAAGTAAAATATAACAAAAATTAGATCCTTTTGTGTTAAGAGGACTATGTAGCTGCGCGTCCAAGGTCAAGGAGCGAGGGAGCGGTACGGGCGACACTTAACACGCACGCCTAGCGCCTCGTCGCTCCTACGCGCGAAAAGCGTGCAGCAGTGTTTCCGTCCTAACGCTTTACTGCGTAAACTAGATCTGTAATTGTGGGGTTTTATTACACGCGGTGAAAAAGTATGCAGATCAAACTACCTGCGTATGATCTTACTTTTCTCGTACCGCTTAAGGAAATTTCATAGGCAAGCTTTAAAAGTGCGATATTTGACCACTTTCGCGATTTTTTTTCTCCATTAATACACTTAATATGATAAAAATAAAAAGATGTCGACAGAGACATTAGTTTTTGTGAATCCTTTCTGGCAAAACTTCGTATTTCCAGAACATTTATTTATCGCACGAACAACTATTTCACAGAAAACGTTTCGGTACATAGGACCCTTAACAGAAGTATAAAACGGTTGTGATACATGGCTTATTCAGGAAACAACTAAACATGTTATAAATGGGGTGATTTTCCGAAGGTTCGATTCAAAAAGGTGCGAAGACACGGCACATAGACTACATCAGTTTCGTGTGGGTAGTATCGCTCCCGAGATGGCAGCGCCTCAAGCTCAGCCAAGCCACTCACGCAGTGGGCGACAAGCGTGTAACTGTAGTACGCTAATGTGCTTGCTGGTGACATGCAGAGTGGCAGGCTCCTCTTGTGTATCTGCCCTTCGCCTGTCTTTGTAGTTGCCGCGCGGGAGCGCAGGTAGTCAGTCAGGATTACAGCACCTCTCTCTGGATTTCCCCAGCTATTCTACCTTCTTGTCGCGCTCGCATCTCCCACCTGCAGGGAGAGCTGTCGACAGACGAAGGCAGTACTCGATAGTAGGAGAGGGCGGCCTAGCGGAAGGGGGATGGTTAAACCTCCACAGCTGTTGGAAACATGTGTCCCCCTGCCACAAAGCAAAGACTATAAAGAGTCGCAACGCACTGTGACAACTACAATTGATAACTTTAACATTTGACTTTACGTTTACTCTCTGACATGATGTTTCTTTTGGAGCTCGACACAATGGAACGATCAAAGGTAAAGTCAAGCACTCTTGACTTTACGATTTCGAAAAGTTGGAATTTAAAGTCAAAGTCAAGCAGCCATTTTGCCGAGAATCTAACAAGAGGTTATGTGGAAAGTGCGTTATTTTATTATAGGGCGACTTTAATCTCGGTATTTCAAACAAAGCAGGTCTTAAATTAAATAAATTGGAAACAAATATAATGTGAAGAAGAAATATATGAATTGACATATTTTAATAAAGTAAACAAATGAGTTTTTTTTGTTTTACAGTAAACTTTTAATATACATTTTAAGTTTTTTTTTTAAAGGTACGTAAAATGCATGCCTGAATATCATAATTATTTGCTTAGCAAGATAAACATATTTACGAAGCCCGCAGAACCAATGCTCGATTGTCTGAACTCTGACTTTACAATATTGCATTGTGTATCGGTGGTTTCGTCAGAGGAAAGGAAACGTAAAGTCAAATGCTAAAGTTTTCTATTGTGGAAGAAGCTGAACGCTCTTATTTTCTTTGGGAATCCGACAATAGTACAGCCATTTAAAAGTAACCCAACGACTTAAAAATATATAATTAAAGAAAATGTAAAATATTTGATTGAAAACTTTCATGAAACGTATAATTTTCGAGAAGTTATACTTGCGAGTACGAATTTGTTGCAACTCTTTGTAACGTTTAATATAAATTTAAAAGTTACTAACCCGAGCAGTTTTTTTAGTGTGTGCGATATTTATTTTTTATTAGAAATTGTGACTTAGGTGCGTTCCATCTGTATATCTGTAGTATGGTACAAAACACCCTTCACACACATTTTCCACTCGTATTGCTCATTTTTGTCATACAAACTTCAAGAGATAGTGGTGAACATGCACACAAAGAAGCCTACGGTACCTTTTATTCCGTTCATATTTATATGTATTGCTACTTACTGTTTATTAGGTTTATTGAAATTTATCGGGCTGGGCTTATTATTTTTCTTCCGAAATTGTGACAAATTACGTTACACGACTGTGTTTCAAACCCCTTAGGGCAAAGGTACAACGCTGTGATAAATAAATAGACGTGGATGTAAATAATTAACTTTGTCACAAAACAGTTCACAGTTAAAACGTATATAAATAGCGCTAATCAAATATTTGATTGAAATCACGCACACACACAGGGCCAGCGTATCGACCACGATACACAAAGGGACGCCATTTCGCAGACGCAATGATTAACGAAACACATGTCACAGTATATTTATTACTGCCGTGGAAACACAGAATTATCACAATATCGTAACTTGCTTAGGTAGGTTTAAAAAACACAACGTCTACAAACGTGATGTGGTAATTTGAAGTATTTTTCGGAGTAAGAATAATTTACGCTTCGTTTGGCAAAGAGCAACACGCTATGTCATGGCTCGCCACGTCTGCCAACTTCACTTGGTAACTGCCCCGCCATCACATCTAAATATATTAAAATAAGTATTCAAACATTAAAATATCTTTTCAGTTGTAAATTACAAATTCAAAAATTATTATTTTGCTGTAATAAGTATGAAATATGCCACAATTGAAAACATGTAAAATTGTAAGCTTACTAGCGAAGTGAAACTTCCAGAGCGTGAAAGAGAGAGAGAGAGAGAGAGAGAGAGAGGGAGGGAGGGAGAGAGCGACAAGCCTCGCCCAGCAGACCGTTGTTTTCAGTTGCTTTCTCGCTAGATAAAACAGTAAGTTACCGTACCATTACGGTATACTCGCGATATTTTCTGCTGAAATTTTAAACTATAAAAATGAGCTATGTTGCCATCGGGGCTACCTAAATATTTAAATATTTCAATAGGCACAGTTTAATTTACAAATAGCATAATAAAAAACTAGGTTAAAATAATATTTAATATTTTAACTGTGAACTATTTCTCACCGATCGTTGCCAACACGTCGCTGCTATCGCTGTTATTAATTCATATTTAAAAAGAAATAAATATTACAGGTTATTGAGAAAAAAACGGGTTGACATGCTATGCCTAGAGTGTTTTTTCAAAGGTTGATTTTCATAAGTCGCTTCCAGTAGGGGATGGGCTATAGTTCTAATTGCAACGCTGCCACAATAACAACACTATTCAATAAAATTCTCAAAAATAATCATTCTCAAGTATTGCACCTACATTTTGAACTAAATACAAAAATAAAAGAAAACTTTTTCAACGTCATAGCAATTTTAGAATTCAGTAACTTCTCTGCAGTAAATGTTTTTATTTTATTTTTTTTACATTGGCGCTATGCTGATGATCTGATTCCGTCAATAGTGTTGCGGCCTCCTGTTGCCTGCCAAATTCTAGATATGGCTGGAGTCTCAAGCCGTGTTCGAATTGACACGTTTTGTTAAAGACGGTCACGTGACCGGTTTTGCCTGTTTAATCGATTTGTAATTTATACAAATTACGGATTCGCCGCCGTGTTAGTTCTGCCGACTTTAAATGTAAAATAACGCAAACAAAGAAAAGTAACTGTAATAAATGAATGCGTTCTTTAAGAAACGTTCCAGACTTGCTAATTTATTTCCCACTTTAAAATCACATGACGGTATGATTTTGAAGGGTAATATGTATAGGTTGATCTGCGCCAGGCAAAAAAAAAAATGCGCAGGAACCGTCTATTTGTTTGATGAAACCATAGTCAACTTCAGGCGATTTAAAAAACAGCGGTGTTTACTCATTGCGTTACATACAAATTGATATGGAGTAGCACCGGACTGAAAGGGCGGGGGAAACCGGAGACCCTCTAGGAAACCCGCCGACCAACGGCGGCACGATTCCCACATGCGAAAATCCGGGAGTGACCCGGCCGTGGATTGAACCCGGTTCGTCTTGGTGGGAGGCGATCAGACTAACCACTCAGCCACCTGCGACCCCCTTAGTGTAATTTGTGGGCAGTCGGTAAGGCATAGGTATATTAAGAAACTGCGACTGCAATTTCCTGAATGTAAAAAAACCCAGCGCAGTTGTTTGGGATCAAAGCTACGACTTCCGGGATATACGTGGTAGGTATGCCACCACACACTCAAATACGCACGGTCATGTTTACGGTTCTTTTACAGCGCAGTCTTTGTTTCTGTCAAGAATTTCTACTCATTTCCTTGGCGCAAAGGTTTCTTCACTACCAATTTCGCGTACATAAAAGAAAAAAGCGTTCTTCATAGCGAATGTACTCGTATTGTGATCGACCACCATAGAGGACTCGCAATCAACTGTATTTTCGTGAAGCGGAGACATAAGTAGCTAGATTGAGTAGTCGAGGCGCAAAGGATAATAAAAACCTAATAATTTCTGCAGTTATAAATACTAGAATAATCAGTAATAATTAACTTCTTAGCCTTCTTCTCCCCAGCAATTTTATTGGCCGAAGGTCACATGCACACGACGCGGAGTAAAATTGTTGTGCACGTTGAGGGCGGGTATGTACTACACGACACGTACACGATGGGGCATGAACAGTATTGTAGGAATACGCACTTTCTCTTTTTACACGTGCACTGCGGTTTAACATCGTGAACTGAGTAGACAGGTAGAGAGGCAAAGGACTGTAGGAAGCTGAAGCCGGGCTTCGGACCTTCTACTGGGCCCTCCTCCACTACCCGACCTGGACCCTATTGTGCCATGGGGAAAGCCCCAGGTGCTGGTTGGGACTGGTGTAGTCAGGCAGGGTTTTTATCTAGCCCTGGGACCGAACTGGACTTTTGAAAACATTCACACTCTGGCGGTTGGGACAACCCCTAGACACTGGATAGCAGTAAAGAGAACGCTTTATTTCTGATTCGGTTTTGTTTATTTGCCCAGTGCAATATCGGCAATATAAAAGCGGAAAGTTATTTGAATCTATTGATATAATGTAAATATACTGCTTATCGTTTTATGGATATTTTTTAACGTAATTGAAAATATGAATATAGTTATATTGATTCAATAGTAGAGACTGAAGTAGAATGATTTATATGAATCCACATTTATTTTTACGATGTTGATGGTGATATTAGGGTTACATGTCGTATGGCCGTGCATTACCGATGATGTGAGCTAGTTAAGTGTTTAACAACGATTTGGCGTTGTGTACAGACCTTGGCAGCTCACAGTGGCCGTTTATTTTTTAATGTAATACTACATATTTTTAATGAGAACATTGAACATATTTTTATTAAAATGGTTGGAATTAACCGATTGAAATGTTATACAGAAAACTTGACACGTCTAGTAGTGCCAACCCGTGAACACAATTTTTTTTTGTTTGGATATTGGCACATTTGCACTGGGCAAAAAAAAAAAGAGTTCCACTGCTTTGCCTTGAGTGACGTCTCTGATACTTGTATGCTCGTTGGGTTGGGAAGTGTGAACTGTTTTGGGTATCCTGCTCATGCCCCAACCACCGGCTGAAAAGAACAAAATCGCGTTTTAAAACAGTTACTTGCCGTTTTTCTGCGTTTGGTTTTATAAATAAAAAAAAAAAAACTTTTTTTCACACGCGTACACACTCACATACATAATGCATCTGGGGTGGTGCTACAAACTTCCAGGGGTGATGGGAAAGGACACGAACATCCATTAGAGATAGGGAAACCCGGTGGTTCGGAAACGCCCCCGTCGAAGCATAGAGTTGATACTTGCACAGACGAAATGACGTCGCGGTTCCTTTGATGTAGGCGTATCCATTCTCTGATTGGCTGAGCAGAGCGGTGGGAACGGGCCTTGTGTTTGAACGGCTTCGACGTGCTGCCGACTGGCAGGTAGGTTGCCAGCTGCCGAGTGGCGAACGGCGTTTCAACATTTTGCTGGACAGGGACGTGTACGGTTGGAATGAGCGACTGTATAACGTCGATTATTCTCAAGTACTCCGCGGTCGAACGTTACAACCAAAACAATGTTGGGATACCTGATACAATCGTGCTACTTCCCTACTGGTTCCATTAGCCTGTCCGTACACAAGCACCATCTAGTGCATTCGTCCGCATGTAAACACAGACTGTAGTCGTACTTCAGGACAACGATCATAAAAGTACCAGAGACGTCACTCAAGGCAAATAAGAGGAACGCTTATTTTTTTGTCCAGTGCAAATGTGCCAATCTCAAAACAAAAAAAAATATGTTCACGGGTTGGCACTACTTCACGTGAACAGTTTTCTCTGGAGCCACGAGTATTTCGCGAATTCATCCGGTGGCAAGGTAGACTTCAATCACTTGTTATTGTCTCATACTATTCTGGTAGACAGCAGTTCTTTAAACAAGCCCAGTTTAACTGATAGCCAGTAATAAGTAGGATGCAGTAGTGTGAGTGAGCGTTTAACAGTGCTGCACAAAGGTCTCACTTGATCGCAGCAACAAATAAGTAAACGAGTGTGTATTTAGTGTAGAGAGGACTCTATAGTCTAGCCTGTATGTATAACATGATAATCGTCTTAATTCCACCCATTTTAATAAAAATGTGTTCAATATTCACATCTACAATATGTAGAATTACACCCAAAAATAAACGGCCACTGTGAACAGTCAAGTGTCGGTACACAACGCCAAATCGTTGCTAAAACACTTTGCATTAGTGGAAGTACGCGATCCCCGCCTCTTGTGCTGTACTACACCTACGGGACATGCTGGTCGACTCATGGCATCGGAGTTAGCATGTCTAACTGCCGCTTTCCAGGCACCGAGGTCGATTCCTGGCACGCCCAAGGATGTTTATCCTGGTTTACAGGAGGTTTTCTTAGTGCCGTAGAGCCACCGCTTAGTACTCTGAGGAGACAGAATACAAGCGAATCTTGTTTGTGCTATTTTTCATTGCCATTGCAATGCTTTCTTACGGCCGGACGGGACCACGCGTTTAACATTTTTTTCTTTTTACCACGGAGGCCCTTTAACACGTTGCCTTTAACGTTTAGCGCTGACGCGACGTCCAACGTCGGTTGTCACCACCCTTGTTATTCGACGTGTATCCAAGACTTGCCGCAACGCTCTATGGCAGCGCCAAATAAATGTGGACGGGGCTTCGGAGGCGCTGGTTTGAAGTCTCGTGTAAGAGTTTCTTGGAGATGAATTTTTCCGGTCGTGACTCAGAAACCTTGGCAGCGCATGACGCGCATTGAATTTTGCCGCCCACTCTGCGAGCTGTGTGTCAAGGGTCACACCCGCTAATGTCTCTGGATCGACAAGTGCTACGCGGGACTTCACTGCTACAAGTTTTATTTTTAAACTTCCTCTTTTGTTTGAATGGAAACCGTTTAAAACAACGTTTAATAAGAGCCCTCCCCCGCGTAGGTTGACCCTAGCGAGCCACAGAACCGATGCGATGGGACGGTAGGAGCTGCTATGACGCGCATTCCGTGTGGTATCGCCTTAACCTATTCAGACCCAGTGCACACAAATGTGTACATTACGCACGTGTAGATAATTTTTGGTCATTACTGCGCACTGCGAAGCTCAGTGACCAATGATCTTACCTGTGGGTAACTTATTCGCAAACCCTCTTACAGGTTTAGATCATCATTGGTTTATATTGCTATAGCCGACATACAGCATATACAGCTCATTGGCTGTGACAACGAAACAAGTGTTGTGTCGACTTAATTATAGCATACATGATAAAATTTGTTGTTTGCAACACTTAAAAGAGTAAATAAAGTGGGTCTGAAAGGGTTAAGCCTTAATTAATAGGACGAGACCTCATGTTTAGCCTGCAGGGTGATGGCGCGGGCGGGTGTTGGTCTCGACAACACGTGTCCGGCCGAAGCAGTGACGGATGTTGGTCTCGGCCGATGTGTCGCAAGTGCCGCAGCGGATCGGCCACCTGGAAGAGCTGGCATTTCGCACGCGGGCATGCCGTGACGTACGCCCGCTGCTTGCGCCACTGAGCTGAGGCCAACCTGCACGCCGGCCTTCCTTCTGTCCGCCCGCATGATACATCATATGAACGATATGTCGATATAAATCGTCGATATATTTAAACGATATTTTATAGTAATCAATATATTTTCTAGATATCGGAAATAAATATTTTTGAAATGCTCCTTTGATAAGCACTGTTTTGAATTTTAAAAAAAATTACTATGTTCACTTTCGTAACACGCACCAAAAATAGGCGCCGCGTCTTTCTGCGACGCCTCGTGTCCTCAATGTGTAATATTGCAAGGAATTTTACATTCGTGTCCTTTAATACATAAAATATCGGATTCCGAAGTACCGAAAGTCGATATTCTCCTTTCGATATACCGTTTCTTAAACGATACTTAATAAATAGTCAATATAATTAATATCTATGTTTTTTCCCCGATATCAACATCCCTAGCAGTCGCGTCAAGGCGGACTCGCGCGTACACCAGGCCATCCGGACACACGCAGCATCCAGTATCAATAGCAACAGCTAGTCGTCGGAGAGCTTCTCGCTGTTTCTGAGTTACCTATACTGTGTGCGCAGGGCCGTCGACAGTCTTTTGTTGGACTTCCTTTCCTTCTTTACTGCGCAACTTTTCCAACTCTTCACGCTACTTAAAAGAGAGGCACGATTCCCACTTGCGGAAATCCGGGAGTGACCCTACCGGGGATTAAACCCAGTTCGCCTTGGTGGGAGGCGAGCAGACTAACCACTCAGCCACTGCGGCCACATATAAATTGAGAAATCTCAACGTACAAGGAAGCTAATTTTAAAAAGGAACGAAAATTCGCTTCCTGGCAGCTATTGGGCAACTTGAACCAAGTTCGGAATCATGGACTCGCGAATAACGCAAGATTTTCTGGTAACGTGTGAATGTGTGAATCGATATCAGTGGCATCCTCTTAGGTCGCTCCGTCTGGTCACCTGTGAACCTGTGAATCTTTGAATCCAGCTTGGCTGTTCGTGTGACCGGAGCTATAGTGAACAGCTGGGAGTCGACTCAGGCAGCCGTAGCCTCTATAGAACCATAATTTAGCATGGTATAAAATTAAAGCAAATCAAAATTAACGGAGGGATTTGGACGAACCACAATCGTTCAGCATTGAGCTAGAATTTATAGGTGACTTAGCGTTCAACTTAAGAGCACGGCTCATCCGCCATATTGAATCTTATATTTATTTCTTCCCGACTCAAATTGTGGAGGATTTATTGAAAATTTTGGCAATAGATGCTTAGCTAATTGCCTCACCCACCAGAACGGGCATGATATATGGACTACTAACCCATATTTATGTATCAATTAACTTAATACACAATTTTATACATTGATTCATTTTCACTTTTTAATGACTACCAGGGCACACCCATTAACAATCAGGTACAAAAATTTGCACAGAACTATGAAGTGTAATACTTCTATAATGAAGCATTTTCAGTGATGACTCATGGCACTTCTGTTACGACACTAAAATGAATAATTTCTGTATAAGGAGTGACGCAGCCTCTTAAACAAGAAAAGTGAGTGTGGCTACGCTCAAGTGAGTGTTCACGTATGTACGTAGCATGTTTACCTCGCATCCGGGAAGTTGCGAGTTCGATTCAGGCGGTCTGCATATAGGCGGGGGGAAAGGGGCACTCCCCTCGCTTTGATACAGGTATTATGTGCGTGTAACTTATCACCAACTGATTTCATACATTCTTTGCTCAGACAGCTTCCTTCTAATTCCTGTCGCTGCAGTCACACTGATATGCCATGTGTATTAAATTATCGTGCATAAATATTTCACTAAGCTTATTGTTTGCGTGCAGCTCTTCAGATACGTTTGGGATGAAATACGTTTGTCTGGTGAATATTTTATGTATCGCAAAGTCTTGATAAGAGCCTCGCGAGTTCTTACCCGTCAGATGAATGTGGTCTGTGACGGCGAAGATAAGAGAAAATGGAGCAGCAGTTGACCGCGAGGTGACCAACGACCGCCACGCTTCCCCGCGTGCGAAGATCTCGGGGGACCCCGCCGGGATTCGAGTCCGGTTTACCTTGGTGGGAGGCGAGTAGGCTGGCCACTACACTCGTCCACCACTGCGTCCTCTCGCCGCATGAAGAGCAACAGATAAACTTGGCTGCACCCATTTCACAACGGCGAACTGGCCAATCTTAATGATGTCTTCCACCAGCGCATCGCAGATTGAGAGCTCTTCACAACAGATAATGCTGCGCCGGGGATCACAGATGTTAGATCGTCAGTGCTCTATCATGTTACTGAGCATTCAGAATAATGGCACACTGGTACAAAATTATGGTACATTTATAACAAAAGCGTAAAATCACAATTTTATATTTGCTTTGCTTTCATTACACAACAGTTGTTTGAACTTCGCACTACTGATATAATATACAAATTAATTACAACCTCTAATTCGCAGATAAATCATAGAGCTTAGGTTTTTGACTTCACCAAGCGCTACAAACTGATCATCTTTTATTATACATTTAGAGTTATTAGCTTGGTACATGGTGCACAAGTTCTAATTATGGTACAACTACCATGAAAATTGTACGTCTAACATCATTGCCGGGGATTTCCGATCAGCAAAGATAAGACGAGCAATTGCGTCACACGTCTATGCAGGCAAAGGGCAAAATGCGCCGGGACCTCCACATTGACGCAGACTACACCGAGCCACTCGCTCCTCGTCGTTCGCCCGTACTTGGGCTCGAACCTCCACACGTTTGGCGTCTTTTGCCTTTTCGTCCTGAAAAAAAAAATCATCTGCCCGGATCACGATTATTTTGCAGAAAGATTTCCTACATAAAAACAATCCTTCTACGCTTTCAGACAGTCACGTTTTTGTTTCGCCGTATTCACGGTGCAGTATAATATATCAAGTTCGTCCATCATCCGTGACAAAAAAAAAAAAAAAAAAAAAAAATCCCGCCATCAGCAAAGTGGCGAAACGTATTTCTCGAGATTTTCTGGAAAATCGTTTTATCGGAAAACTATGTGATGTCCGACACGCCAACCCAAAAATGTTGGTTTAAAACTGATGAAAGCAGATATTTCGAAACATATCAACGAATTTCCTGGTCAACAAACTTCGACGAGAGAAAAGATTTTTCTCGGCACTTTTTAAAGTCCGAAAAAAAAAATTTCAAGTGGGCGTACAGTCGCGTGTGAATTGAATTATACTATGCAGATAGCTTGGTAGCTTGTTTTCCGAAAGAAAATGCACAAATAAAAATGGCGGAAATGGTCAGAACGACATAACTGAAATTTGGAACGGTTCCTCTGGTACGTCTTTAGTAGTTCTGTGACTGGGATCCCGAGCGCCCTGGGTCACTGGAGCGTTACGAGCTTGTTGTGAGCAGGCCGACATCGTGATGAACGGAGATCCATCTGAAGGGCGCCGCCTACTTGCATGTTTTCAGCGTGTTTGAGGAAGGGAAGCGCGGAAGCGATAAGAACGACATTGACACGCGCGGCTGATGCCCCTTCGCTCCTACGCGCAAGGCGCTGAACTGGCGTGCAGTGTTTCCGTTGTGCCGAGTGTGCCGATGGGACTTGAGGCGGTGACCGTACAATTTTATTAGTGGAAAGTCTACAGCAACGGTCAGTGCAGGTACCTATAATATTTTCCAACCAGTATATTATGAGTTGCAGCAGTGTGAAAAACCCGTTTTTAGCTATGTTGGAGGGCTCGGGAATAGCATTTATAATATGCATTATGTATTGAAAGTATTATACGTACCTCGCCAGAAATGTTTTTTTTTTTCGTACATTGGTATCATAGGGACACGTGTAATGGTTTCGTAAAAAAAAAAAAAACGTGTATTTCAAACACACCGCAACGCGTTTCCACCGCCAGGTAGGCGGCGCCCTTAAGGATGGTTCAGAAGTTGGATTCCGAATTGGTGCCAAGGACGTGTAGCCGGTGTATGTAAATCCTCCTTGGTTGGTACCTATTTGAGTGAGTGAAGAGATTTGGGCGGCTCTTAACAGCGAGGTCTTGGGAGCCGTTGAGGGTGAAGCGAGGTGAGTATGGAGCAGCACCGGAATGAAATGGCGGAGGAAAACAGGAGACCCCCGAGATAACCCGCCGAACAGCGGCAGGTACCCATTTGATTTTCAGCCTTATGTGATCAACAGATCTCGCTTTTATGCCCGGTTGCACCATCGTGGTTCGAAACTCGATCCGAGATCGGATATAAGATCGACACAGAAAACTGTTGCCCCATTCAAGTTCAAAACTGGACTGGAGATCGAGATGAAGTTCATTTCGAACCACCGAAATTAGCGGTTCGAAATCTCGATCCGAGATCAGCAGCAATCCTCGACAAATGTAGTTTGAAAATACGCCAACAGATTCGTTCGATTGTTTTCTTGGGAAATTAAAACATTATAGGTCTACGTACTTGAATATCATTCAGTAAAATTCGTACAACAATAATTCACTTAAAACAGATCAAACATCGTTCATCTAGTTCTATCTATAGTAAAAAATACGCCTACTTCCATGACGTCATATATTACGAACCAATAGGAAAATTTGTCTCATACTTAATATCGATCTCTCACTTTGAGATACAGAATCATGAAATTTCGTTGGTGCAACACTTTTACATTGGAACCAAGATCAAGCTGGATCCTGGTTCGAAACTAAGATCATTCGATCTCGGATCGGGGAAGATGTTGGTGCAACCGGGCATTATTCATTCAGTGAACAACTTTACGGCGTAAAACCCAGCTGGATAAAATACACTGCGATATTGTAGTCATGTATTTTCCGCCAAAGTTTTTCTGGTTGCCTGTTTCCTTCAAATTGTATTGCAACAAAATCTCGTGCGCCACCAGTTAATGCATTAAAAAAAAAAAAAGGTTTATCTGCTCTTAACTTTATCACTTTGTGGTAATTGAATTTGTAATAATATTTGCAAATACTCAAATCCTCGACAGCTTCAGATAATATTTCTATCCACTGCGTACGGATTATCATCACTGGCGAAATTCTGAACAGGAAATTGCGGAGGGAAACTGTGTCAAATCAAATTTTTATGCCAGTGAACCTTGACGCATATGTGTTATATTCTTGTGTTTTCATTTCAGACAATTTTTTTCTAATCTAGAAACACCGTGTTGTGTGTGTGTGTGTGTATATATATACATACACACACACACACACGCACACATGGCTTCTTACGAAAAAACTGCCACTACTCTGGAACATAGCAATTTCAATTTCTAATTGTTTGGATTGGCTATTGTTTTCGTTGCTACGGTCTTCTGTCTTATTTTTGTACAACATACGTTTGTGTTGTGGAGATTCACAACACAGACACACTTGAATTCGTAACTCAGGCAAAAACAAATTACGGACATCCAAATCGAGTCTATAATTCTCGATAAACCGTTCCTGATCGGGTTGTACGGTGGAACGTCCGTTGTTCTGGGACTATTCATACGCTGGCTGAAAATAAATTGTCTCAACTGCATGTGGACAGGATACGTCCAAGCAGTACAAAAAAAAATACTGTGCCCATACCACGTTCGGGGGAGGTGTGTTGAAAAGGGTCAAGAAAAATATGAAATTATTGGGAACGTAAATATTTTACAGATTTGCCCATTTTTACACTTAGATGCAAAAAAAAATAGAAAGCGAAAGAAATAATTTAAATTATCACAAATGGTTACCCTGCAATTTTTATTCGACGGTAAGACATGGAACTACTTTCCATCTATCTCTACCAACTTTACTAGGCGAATGTCACTCACTGTGCACATTAAAATATATGCAGAACCGACAGGGCAGTGACATTTTGATAACGTTCATTTAAAAAACGCTCACTTTATCGTTAACAGCATTAGGTATCTGAATTTCTTCCACCCAAAAAGAAACTTTCCGATTTATTTTTAATAACACATTCCAAGCCTGGATTAAGTGTACATTCACATTGTTTAATATTTGAGTACGTTTTCAATTAAAATGCACAGTAAAAATATTGTTAACTCAACTTGAAAAAAAAAAGTACTAATATTGTTTGAACTTAAATTATTGTCTTTTTTCATACTTCTCCATGTTGTCAATGAACCATTTTAACGCGATGTTTTGAAACGATTAACACTTAATTTTTTTTTTTTTCATATTGATTTGGACTGGGCAGAAAAATGTATACTTTTGAATTTTAGTGGTTTTTAAGATAATATTTTGTGTAATGTTTCCTTTGTGCTATCTGTTTATTTATTTTGAATTCGATACGAATTGAACCGAAAACAGTAGGCCTAAACATTTCAATTGTATTCTTTTTTAGAAAATGGTTTTTGTAGTGCGTTTTTTGTGTACTTAAAAAAAATATAATAAAATTAAGGCAATGTAAATTCTTATCTCTAGAAAACGATAAAAATGTTCCGTGTATCATCAACCCGGAAATATGGCAATGCTAAACGCGCTTACTAAGATTTCGCTTTTTTGTTTAACTTCTTGGATAAATGCCGAAAAGCGAAGGTGGGAATGTGCTAAGGACAATGATAATAACTCCAGCATTTTGTACTGTATTGTTAAGCCTTTACGTTGGAATGATAACAATTTGCGAACAATTTTCTATAGTGTAGTGTATTACTAACGTTAAAATGAATTTTCATGATACGAACCAACGACTCGTATAGCCCATTCACGGTGACATCTAACTTTTCTGAAGTCCTGCTGGAGTTCTACATCCAAGATATTCCTCCGCCATATGCAAAGAAAGCTTAACTGAGTCCAGATAATTACACCAAAGGGCAACGCACCACATTCGTGCGTACTCAGTATCATAATATTTTGTATAAAAACTATTTCTTACTAGGCATTGCCTACACACGTGTTTTTTTTAATACTTTTTTTTTCATTTATATTAATAATGAATTAAACAATATACTGTAATTTATAAATAAAATAAAAATAATAGTTAAATTTAATTAAAAATTAATGTTCTCGTATGTTAACGGAAGTGTTGCATTGTATTGAAAGGGCTTTTTAACGTCCCCCAGTATTGTGCATCAATACTTAGAAGCGGACGGCTTACAGACTAACTTATAACCTAACTTAAATTAACACCCATGCCTTACCGGCGATTCGAACCAAGCGCCTCCCGCACCCCAGATCGGCGGCTCACCAACCGTCTACGCCAGTGGCGCAAATAGAACACAATTTTTTTTGGGAGGGGGGGGGCACACTCTTAACATACTTTACAAAGACAATAAAATACTAACTACACACATTTGTAACATTATATAACACATTTAATTAAAATATAATATTTCTTTATATACCAGGATGAATGTATACATTCAATGTAGTGTTATTAACTCCACTATCTTTATTATTTTTAGTATTTCTATCATATTACTAAACTCCTGTTTCTCTTTCTTTCCATAAAGTACAACATTGTAGTGAACGAATAAGTTCAGTGTTTTTGTAAAATCACTACGGCAGCTCTCCGTAGCTCTAACGCTGTGCACTCTCATTCTCGCACAATCTGGCCCACTCTGAGCTGAAGTATTTTATATAGTCCATTTTATATAACTTCAGTAAATTTGGACAGTTATGAAGACACGTATTATTTGATTTTGTACTCGTTTCGTGACGATGTCAGCCAAATTTTATTGCATAAAATTCAATCTGACACACATGGCTTGCCATTAGCACTTGTAAATATTGACAAGCATTGTACCCCACGAATAAAATATTAAATAGTACATTCTACATATATATACAGCTGTCTAAAATTAGTGAAGTTATCACTTGCTGATGGAATTCAACAGCAGCCATGTTTTATCTACATTCTTAATGTGCTTATGAAATATTTTTAATTAAGAGCAAGGTTTTTACACTCTCGGAAATTTTGTAGAATTAATAATCACTTAAACAATGCATATGTAGATAGAAGTGATTTAAAAAAGCTATTTCCTGCATATATTACTATTTTATTATTTTCTATTCTTTTTCGTAGAAATTTTTTGTCTGGGGGGGGGGGTGATTGTGCCCTAGTGCCCCCCCCCCCTCCCTTAGTTGCGCCTAAGGTCTGCGCACGGGAGGTCGGCTTAACGGAAGTATAAAACGCCTGTGATACATGGCGGACGTATTTAGGAAATAACCGAACACTTCATACATGGGGTGATTTTTCCAAGGTTGGATTAATAAAGTGTGGAGAAACCGCGTAGTGGCGGGTAAAGTACCGATATCGTTGTCGCAGCATAATGAGTTGGGCGACATATTCGTTCGCAGTCAGCGTTGCGAGTTATTCGAGCGGACTACAAACAATGACACGCGCAATAGAGGTGTCGGCTTCGTGTTACGCACATACTGAGATTCAGATTACACTTAAACTGAAACGACTAGCGCGCTCTCTTCCTACGTTCCCGAGACGTTTAGGATGGCTGCGTGGCATGAGGAGGGGGGGGGGGGGGAGATCGTGTCTACATGCAGTATGTTACACGAGACGAGTGCAGTCTTCGTGCTGTGGTTTCTGCAAACTCCGCAGACGATCGTAGCAAGGACGGACACACGCCTGTGTTGTTTCCGCGGAACTGAGTGGCAAAATGCTCTCGGGACGTTCTCCGAAAACGCTCCGCGGGAATCTGACACGTTCCAGATATAATCTTCTTTACCGGTGATGTAGTGTTTTCAAGAGAGCTCTGCAGTCCATGCGACACAGTAAGTTTTCTCTGAACACACAGGCAGGCATCGCTCAGAATGTTTCACGATATTTGAACTAGCTTACGTCTGTTCAAGAGCATAATCCTATAATCCGTTCACGGTTACTTCACACTTTTCTGACGCCCTGCTGAAGCTCTACTTCCAGGGTATTCCTCCGCCTCATGCAAGCGAAGCTTAACCGAGTTTAGAAAACTACACCAAAGGACAACGCACAAATTCGTGCGCACTCAGTTATAATAAGATTTTGTATGAGAACTAATTCTTAAGTACTACCAACACACATGTTTTCTCACTGTTTTTATTCATATATATAATTAATTAAATAATATAACTTATAAATAAAATATATGTTAAAACTTGAATATAACGAGAAATAATATAGCCTACCTTTATGTTATTAGAAGTATAATACGCTTGTTATGTATGGAATATTTAGGAAATAACTAAACACGTGATACATGGGATTGTTTTTCAAAGGTTCGATTAAAAAAATGTGAAGAAACTGCGAACAGACTAAAGATTTCTAGGATATAATGTTTCGTGACACGGCATCGATGATAACTTGATTAAAATACCAAACCACTTGGAAAAAATCATTTGTAATTCTTTAAATTTAAATTAAATGATGTTAACTTTAAAAAAGAATCTTTATTCGTACAAATTGCAAAAAAGTTATTTTACGATGAATTTTGATTTCAGGTAGGTTATTAATTAAAGTCACATGTGAGGCATGGTGTAATGTCTTTGAAGTCCGACGCTTGGTTCATCTGCATAACATATCTCCAAGAAATAAGATATAGAACTACTTTCCCCCCATCGTAACCAACTTTACAGGGCGAATGTCACTCAGTGCGCCCGTTAAAATATGTGCCTGAACATAGGCATAATTCGGGGGTGGCAAGGTGTGGTAGTTGCCACCCCAATATTTTGTTGAAGAAAAACAACAAATTTTCGTAATATTACAAACTTAGAAATTAAAATTTTACTTGCACGTTTTCTGTTGCCCTGCTTAATTTAGCTCAATGAAACACAATGATCGTTGCAAATGTGTATACACAATATTGATAGAAATTGTTCAATTTTTACCTTCCCCCGTCTCAATTTTAAAAAAATGTTGCTAATGAGTTCCGAAACAATTCTGACGGGCCACGGGCGGGCGCCGAACGCTACGGACTGTGGGCTCCTACAACTAGTAGGATGTGATCAGATTATGTAAAATAATCTAAAAAGTTTTGTTTTTGTCTGCTTGATTTTTACTGTTAAAGATAAAACCAGCCCAAGTAACAAATGGATTTGAATTAGGCTTACTTTTTAATTTTGTGTGAATGTTCTTTACTTAAAAGAGGTTTGGTTATTAAATGTTAATGATTAACACAAAATGTTAAAAGGAAAATAGACAATATTAGCAATAATTTTGTGGTCGTAAATTGCTCTCAAAGGGCTTTAAAATCTACCGTTTTGATCATAATTTTTTAAGATTTTCCGGGGAGGACACTTCCCCCCCCCCCCCCCCCCGAGACATAGACCTTCTGGTAATCCATACCATCTCAATCAAAATGCTCAAATTATACCCATGCATGCATGCAGGCAGGGCAGGGGCAGTGACTTTTTTCAAAGGTTAATTTCAAAAGTGCTTTACTACCGTACAAAACTGGACACGTGCTTTCATACATGCTCATGCTTCCCGGCAAAAGAATTTTCTCTGCATTAAACAAAATACGAGCGCAGTAATTGACTGTATATAATATTAATGTATTTCGAGGTTTCTCCCTCCTGCACAGGCGAACCGGGTTCGATTCCCATCCGGGTCGCTCCTGGATTCTCGCATGTGGGAATCGTGCTGGACGATGCCGCTGGTCGTCTGGTTTTCTAGGAGTAGGTATCTCTCTCCCCCCCCCCCCCCCTTCCCACGGTTCTTTCATTTCGCAGCTGTTCCACGCTCTCCTCATTTCATACTCGTCTGTTCTCAAGACCCCGATGTCAAGAGGAGTGTGCACCTGCGCATTCAAGGCCAAGAAGCGAGCGAGCGATACGGTCGACACTAACACGCGCGGCCTAGCACCTAATCGCTCCTACGCGCAAGGCGTGCAGTGTTTCCGTCGTGGTCCTGTACTGTGCAAATCAGATCTGTAACAGTGGAATTGTATTACATGCAATGAAAGTCCACACATTAAACTACGCCCGTATCTTTGTACTTTTTCTCTTGCCGCTTAAGGAAACTGCATAGGCTAGCATTTAAAAATGCTATATTTGACCATTTTCACGAATTTTTTACTTTAAGAATACACGTAATATGTTAAAAGTAAACACATAGAGGCATAGATAAATGTGTTTTATATTGTCTAGAAAAGCGTCGTATTTACAGAACATATATTTACCGAGATACGCGAATACGCGCAAACAACGATTTCACAAAAAATGTTTCAATTCACACTCCTCTTAATAGCCACCCAAATCTCTTCACTCTTCTTCACTCGAGGTTTTTCACAGGTCTATAAATACTCCACAGTGTCGTTTCTGTTTCGCAGTTTCTATTTCGTCACGAGGAATGCATGCAGGTACGCGCTGCGAAACGTCGGTGTTAATGAAAGAAGAGCAGGCCGTGTACCGCGGGGCAATGCATCTTTGTCAGCTGTTGATGCGTTGTAGACCATAATAACAATGAGAAGCGAGGGGTGTAAGAGCGGGGAAAGCGGGAGTTCACGGAGAAAACTCTGGCCAATGTGCTCCACGTTTCCCACGTGCGATCCCAGCGGTAATGGAACCCCGGTAGTCGTCCGTGGTTATTGGTGTTATGGTTGTGCAGGGAGGGGGGGGGGGGGTAGCTCGCACTCAATTAGCTCCATTAGCTGACGAGAGACGCTTTTTATTCACGCGCCAGCTGTATCGTTAATGCGATGACGTTTACACTCGGCGTAATTTCCTTGACCTTCCTGGTCCGGGATGAAGATCCATCGTAGTAGCCGCGTAACACGGAGGAAAGTGGGGCATCGGTTGTGGTTCAACACTTTTGAGAACGCTTCCTGGAATGGTTTTGAAATCTCAAAGATAAATAGATTTCCACATAAAGATGTTAATTTAAGACCAATTTTAAAATGAAAAATATAATTACAACTGCATGCAAATAAATTTTACCAAAAACAACACGAAAACCCAATATTTACGATAAAATGGAAATAAAATTCCCACTAAAAATTATTACGAAATTATACAGTAACAACACTGTAAGAAAACGACAAAGGCAGCAACATTTTAGTATAAATTATTTTATTTAAATATTCAAAACTTTGGCTCACATGAAATGTCACATACGTGCATAACAGCATGCACAAACATATGATGTACAATGTGTGTGATTGAGAAGGGGTGAGGGGGAGAGAGAACATTTAAGTGAACATGAATACTGCCGTAGAAAGTTTGAGACAAGACATTGGCGCCTATATGAACCGTATCGCTGTATTCACGCGTCTATCGAGTGAAATTGTTAGCAGCATAAAGTTTTTCAATATAGTTTGCCAATTCTTACTCTCGTGTGCATAAAACTAACAGAAAAAAAGGCAACGGAAATAAATTCAGTATACAATAATGTATACACAGCATTGTTCATATGACATGAAGATATTGAACTACTTTTTTTAATTTGTTGCAGCGTACGGCGAATATTTCAATCGCTGTTTATGCTTCTCTCGTTCTTCAGAAAATCATCCGACTTCTTCCAAAATTGTAATCAAACGTTAATCGTGTAAATACATGCCCAAAATATTCTGTGTGAAATTTTAGAAATATCGAGAGATTTCAAATAAGCAATTCGTGTCTTTATTCTATAAATAAGATAAGTATACTTAGTATTTATTTGTGTTTAACGATGTTTCTTTACAGTGCAGAGTTTTCGATTAAATAGGAAAAGTAATTTTAATTAACCATAACTTTTGTCATAATGAGAAAATTCGCCTGGCACAGTGGATGCGCGGGCCGGATACAAGTATTTACGTTAACCCTGTGAGCAAGTAAACCATTGCGCACGAACTTTTATGTAGCGGAAATATACAGTTTAAATAACGATGGATGGGAAGTAGTTCCGTATCTTAACGTCGAATAAAAAGTGTTAGGTAACCATTTCTGATCATTTAAATTATTTTTCTCGTGTTTTTTTTTCGCAGTGTAAAAATGAGCAGATTTGTAAAACATTTACTTTTCTAATAATTTCACAGTTCCCCTTGACCGACTCATGAATAAAGTGATGAGGTCCATGACAATGTTACTCAAGGCGGAAGAAAGCACAACGTGCATACAAGTAGATCTTAAGCAGTTTTTTTTCAGAAGTGCTCATTTGACCGTGAATAGCCCATACCTACGTGCATGTATATTGACGATCCGAAGGATGAGATCTCGGGACGTTGGCCAGGGAAGCTGCTACTATATGGCTGGTCCTGAACGCCAGGTTACCTGCACCTCCTGTGTGCAGTCGCGCTCTACATTGACGTGCCCGGTTACCTGCACCTCCTGTGTGCAGTCGCGCTCTACATTGACGTGCCCGGTTACCTGCACCTCCTGTGTGCAGTCGCGCTCTACATTGGCGTGCCAGGTTACCTGCACCTCCTGTGTGCAGTGGCGCTCTACATTGACGTGCCCGGTTACCTGCACCTCCTGTGTGCAGTCGCGCTCTACATTGACGTGCCAGGTTACCTGCACCTCCTGTGTGCAGTCGCTCTCTACATTGACGTGCCCGGTTACCTGCACCTCCTGTGTGCAGATGCGCTCTACATTGACGTGCCAGGTTACCTGCACCTCATGTGTGCAGTCGCGCTCTACATTGACGTGCCCGGTTACCTGCACCTCCTGTGTGCAGTCGCGCTCTACATTGACGTGCCCGGTTACCTGCACCTCCTGTGTGCAGTCGCGCTCTACATTGACGTGCCAGGTTACCTGCACCTCATGTGTGCAGTCGCGCTCTACATTGACGTGCCCGTGAAGTGAATGGTCAGTGCGGCGGCGTGCGCACACACACACACACACACAGTTGTGTAACACGAGTTGGGGTGGCCAGCGAACTCCGCCGAACTTTCATAATAAACATGCTGAAGGCTACATCATGGAAAATGCATTCGCCATTATGAAGAAATGTAAAGTGCTAAATACATTGAAAGGTAATCTGCTGCTGAAGTTATTATTTTCTTGTTCTTCTGACGCTGTTCGATGTATAAGTGATTATGGGTGTTCATCTCAGGGACGGGGCAGCGGTGGCCCAGTGGCTAGAGCGCTCGTCTCCCACCACGGCCATCCGGGCTCGATCCCCGGCGGGTTCACTCCCGGATCCTCGCATGCGGGAATCGTGCTGGACGATGCCGCTTGCCGGGATACTCCCGTTTCCCTCGCCCTTGCATTCCAGCACCGCTCTATCCTAGGGTCTCGCTTCATGTAATGTCCGGGGATGATGGACACCTACGGTTCCTAGCTGGAAAGCCCGTCACTCGGAGAGTGTTGCCTCGCCCTAGGTTCACTCCTCACTCGAGATTTTTTTTTTCATTCTCAGGGACTACATGAAAAAAAAAACTGGTCGTCCCGAAATATTTTGTAAAAGTTCGCCCTACTGTCTTTCCATCTTTTGGGAGAGCACAAAGTTACTTTGTTGTAACCACTAGATTGCTAGTTGATTTAAAAAAAAAATTGTGCTAACAACAAAAAAATTGGAATTTTCAATTTCTACAGTTTTCCGAGTGAACGTTAAACATCGTAATCACACTAGTTAGGATGATTTTTGCGATGTTTTCCCCGTAGCATTCCGGAGTTTTGAACTAAAGTCACGAAGCAACACACTTGGATGTAAGTATTCAACATCTGAAAAATTACCGACTTGGGTGCAATAGTTATAACCAAAAAGGAAGATATATATAGTCTGTTAGGCGTTTCTTCACACTTTTTTAATCACACCTTGGAAAAATCGTTTCATGTATAACATGATTGGTTGTTTCCTAATTATTTTTTAAGTGTTACAAGCGTTAAATCCTTAAAACACATAGAAGTACCTTATTTTTGATTAAATGGAATTTTTATCAATATTTTATGTATTTATTACAATATTTCATGTATAATTTATAGGGCTTATGAATAGAAACAAGAGCTCTCGTGCAAAATATTATTACACTGAGTTCTCATGAATGCGGTGCGTTGTCCCTTTGGTTCAATTTTCTAAACTTGGATAAGCTTTGTTTGCATGAGGCGGAGGAATATCCTGGAAATAGAACTTTAGCAGAGTTTCAGAAAAACTGGAAGTAACTGTGAGTGGAGTTTAGGTAGTTGTGTTTTAAATCGTACAGTCAGCGGGATTATCAGAGGAGGAATCAGTAGTTCGAAAAACCAGACACGAGGAAGAAATCGGCCATATCCTGGATTAGGGATCCGGGATCCACCCAGGATCCTCCGGGAGTTATTTCGGAGATCAGGACGGCCGGGTCGGGAATTGAACCCGAGTCACGACCAACAATGTTAGCGAATTGACCCCCTTATTGACTGATTTAGTTCATGCAGTAGCCGCATATCGTTGCAAGCAAACTAGTGTTGTTAGCATTGCTGGTATAGAGATAACATTATAGATATATGAATGTCATTTTCCCATTTTAAGAAAAAATTGCAATTCCCCTCCCTATACTGGCCACGTCAACTTGGTCCAGACCTGTCTTCTACGGCCGTGACACCAGCCCTCCCTGATGTGGGTCAAGCGTGTTGCCAATGCGCCCCCTCACTCGGCTATTCGACCGAAGGGTCAGAAATATTATTAAGTACGTGGTATTAGGTAATGTGATTCGCGTTCTTTGTATATTTCACCGCACGTGGAGTGCCCGCTTGATGATTATGCCTTCATAAATCACTAGAGGCTTTTCACAATAAAGTTAGCACTTTTGAAATCAACCTTATAAAAAAGACACTGTTCATACCTGCATATGTTTTAACAGGGCCACTGAGTGGCATGTGCCCAGTAAAGCTGACAACGATGGAGGAAAACTAGTTCCATGTCTTAATGTCGAATAAAAAGCGTTAATGTAACTATTTGCGATAATTTCAATAATTCCTTTCGCTTTCTGTTATTTTTTAAAAATCCATTCGAGTTTAAAAATGAGCAGATTGGTAAAATATTAACTTTTCTAATTATTCAAATTTCACTTGACTGGCACATGAATAGTGATCAGGCCCATGGCAATGTTAATTTTTCATAAAGCGGAAGAATACACAGCGTGCGTGCAAGTAGATCTTAAGCAGGGCTTTTGAAAGTGCTAATTTTATCATGAACAGCCTATACCCATTTGCGAATGCGGTTTGTTTGTCAGACATTCACGCCGGACATGACCATAAATAGAGGTGCTGCTAGTTCTCTGCCATCTTAACACGTTTGAAATCAGGCTGTGAAAAGTTTTTCTCCATAGTTAAATGCGTTACAACTGATACAATAAATTGGAAAGTGGAAAAATAGGAAATACTTCTACTTGCATACTTACCTTACATCGAAAGTGAAATTATTTAAGTAACTGCAAGTGAAACTGACATATTTCGATTTCACAGAAATTAAAGTAAGAATTAAGAAATTATGTAATGCTATTTGTAGGGACCTGCAAAATTCGCGTTATTATTGGACATCAGGCTAAACTTCACAGTATTGTATGTAGTTGAGCCGGTGTCGTTTATCCATTGGCTGCTGCATACACGCGAAGTCGCGCGCTTCCTAACTGAACTTCGCGTGATTGCGGCACACAATTGTGAAGTGTTCGTTTATTGGCGCAGAGTTATACAGTATTTGTAATATAAAAAATGTCCCAATGACAAACGTGTTGCAAAAGTACATGTGTTTTAAGTTTAATCTATCCCCAAATAATAACGCGAATTTTGCTGGTCTGTAGCTATTTCTTATCGACACGTCGGTAACTGTCTAACTATGTCAATTTCCACTTCTTGCAGCTCGTAGCTTTGATCACGTAGCGAGGAGCCGCTCTGGCCACGGTTCGAGGACAAGCCCAGGCAACATTAACAATATTCGTGAACGAGTCGGTGGCCACCTGGTTCAGAGCCCCCACCATTATCAGCAGAGGCACGGAGATGTCGCAAATTATGTTTAGGCATCAAGATAGACTCCACAGTGCTTTGTTTACTCGAGCCTCCGGTAGTTGTTCATTGGTTGATGCTCCAGTTTGGTGCCTGAGCACGTAGCTTGGTCATATTTTTCTTTCAGGTTGGTGATTGACTTAAATGCATCCAAAAGCTTGCCTTACAAACTGCGATCCCACTGAAAAAGATAGTCAAATGTACACGCGTTTGAAGTCTAACCCAAATGAATGCGCGAAGCTTCCCGGTCGTGCCAGAAGCCTTAACGCGTGCCGTCTGGCATCGACACGTTGTAACGGCGGACACCAATCAGCGCGGCAACCCGCTCGCCAGACAACAGCGCAGCCAATAGGGAACCGTTCGCAGCATGCAATAGCCAGTCAGACGCAAGGCCCGCTCCCAGAGCCTTGCGCATCCAATCAGAGAATGGCTACGCCCACATTAAAGTAATCGCCGCGCATTTTCGTCTCTTGTGTACTTGTCTACTCTGTGTTCTAGTCTATTCCTGGTTAGTTCCAATTTCTCTGAAGCCCTGCTCAAGTTATACTTTCAGGCTATATTTAGGACTTGGGTTAGGTTAGGTTACGTTACGTTAGGTTAGGTTACGTTAGGTCAGGTTACAAAGTGTAGGTGGGCGTAGGTGAATATTATCACCATATATCATTTGAAAAAATATATTTACTAAATAAATGATAAACACACATGTCTTTTCAAATCGTATTATTATTAGTTATCAAATTAGTGTAGGGACCGCGGTGGCTGAGCGGTTAGCCTGCCCGCATCCCACCAAGGCTATCCGGGTTCAATCCCCGGACGGGTCACCGCATTTTCACTTGTGGGAATCGTGCCGGACGATGCCGTTGGTCGGCGGGTTTTCTTGGGGATCTCCCGTTCCCCCCCACCCTTTCATTCCGGCGTTGCACCATACTAACCTCAATCACCCTCATCGGCTCTCAAGACCTCGCTGTTAAAAGAGCCGTCCAACTCTCTTCAGTCTTCAAATTATTGTAAAAAAAGTTAACAATTGAAAGGCGTATTACACTATCACGTCATGCTAGGGGTGATTATTTTAAAAAGATTTTATTAATAAAGAAGTGTGCAGAATCCACGTTGTGACGCATTTGCACACAGTTGCTGTCCAGTGGCATCTCCCCTCTCGTCTGGCGGGTGTCTCGCGCCGGCTGCCAAACGAGGTCGAGTGGTCCCACTTCTGGCCGGGTGCCACTTATTTACTTCTTCTTCTTCGTACTCGTACTCTTCTTATTACCCCTCTCTTCCCCATCGCACTTTTTTCAAGTGGTCGGGCCGGGAGTCAAATCGCCTTGCCGCATCTGGGCAGAACGTCACGTGACGCCAACTTAGCGTCACGTTTTCCCGAGGGGAGTCGATGTACGCGAACAACACCAAATGACCAAATTACATCAAGCAACTTGGAGCGACGCCAACACGTCAGCCGGGCTCTGTCGCCACACAGTCCGTTCATGGCGAGTTAATGTAAAGCGCGACTGCCCGCAGGAGGTTGATAACCTGACGTTCAGAACCATCTAAAGCGGCTTACTTAGCCAACGACGTCGAGTTTTCCCATATTTGATGTAAGTGGATCGTCTACGGCTACTCCCAAGGAAATTAAAAATTTATTTGTCGCCAATTTATGAATTTGGTTACTGAATTATAAGAATGGTAATTGGAACGCGTCACAAAGTCAGCAAAAATCTCTGTAGGTGGCCCTCTGTTTACACTATTTATTATTTTGTAAATCAGTGTTTTAAACTACAGTGAGAATGCTATCTGTAGCTTTCCTGAGCAGATAGCTGTATTAAAACCCAACCCAATAGGCACAGCTTATGCCCGGTTGCACCATCGTGGTTCGAAACTCGATCTGAGATCGCATCTAAGATCGACACAGAAAACTGTTGCACCATTCGAGTTCAGAACTGGACTGGAGATCGAGATGAAGTTCATTTGGAACCACCGAAATTGGCGGTTCCAAAACTCTTTCCGAGATCAGCAGCCATCGTCGGCAAATGTAGTTTGAAAATACGCCAACAGATAGAACTTCGATCGATTGTTTTCTTGGGAAATTAAAACAACATTATACTCACTTGAATATTGTTCAGTAAAATTCGCACAACAATAATTCACTTAAAACAGATAAAACATCGCACTTCTAGTTCTATCTATAGTGAAAAATACACGTACTTCCATGACGTCATATATTACGAACCAATAGGAAAATTTGTCTCATACTTAATACAGATGTCTCACTTTGAAACCAAGGGCGAAGAATCAGAGATGCAGAATCATGAAGTTTCGTTGATGCAACACTTTTACATTGGAACCAAGATCAAGCTGGAACCTGGTTCGCAACTAGGATCATTTTATCTCGGATCGGGAAGATGCTGGTGCAACCGAGCATTAGACTTCTGAGGAAACAGAACACACGCGAAGGTCGTTTATGCTATTTTCCATCCCGTTACAATGTGCCCTTACGACCTTGTAAGTACTGTGTGGTTCCACGCTCACGGGAATGGCTTGGGTGGGGGGGGGGGGGGTGAGACCGGTGCTGCCGGCCAGCAGGTTACGCACGCATCTCAAATTTAGATTACCCGAGTTGCGACGGCGGCGGTGTCGCCCGGGGTGAACGTCTCGCCTCCGCCGGCCCCGCGCCTCTGCTAGGGCTAGGTCGGCGCCCCGCCGCCGACGAATAGATTGCGCACGCCATCTCATCTGCGCAGCCATCACTCCCCCCCCCCCCAACCGCCCTCTCTCCAGATCCAACGACGGACTGCTTTCCTGTCAGTAGCACTAGCAAATGTAACGTGGGTGTGGTTTGAGGTTAAAAGCCGTTCACTTTAAAGTATAGGCTGTTCACGGTAAAATAAACACTTTTGAAAGCCCTGCTTAAGATCTACTTCAATGGTCGTTGTGTATTCTTCCGCCTTAAGTGAAATTTGCATTGCCATGGGAATCATCACTTTATTCATACGTCGGTCAGGCGAGAATGTGATAGTAGACAAGTAAATATTTTACAAATCTAGTAATTTTTACACGTCGACGCATTAAAAATACAGAAAACAAAGGAAATATTTTTCAGTTATCACAAATGGTTACCTAATACTTCTTATTCGACGTTAACATGTGTAACTACTTTCCATCCATCGTTACCAACTGTACTAGGCGCATGTCACTCAGTGCGCCCGTTAAAATATATGCATACAGGGACAGTGACTTTTTTCTAAGGTTGATTTCAAAAGTGCTCACTTTGTCGTGAACAGCTTTTAAGCGTTTCGGCGTGCATGCATACACGTTTGTGCACTGAAGTAGCGAAAGGTTTAAAATTCCCAAATTAATTATGCCCAACACTAAATTAAGTTAAAACTATGTAGCAGTTTATCCCACCCCCCTTAAAATGGAGAATGTTTTAATTTTTTTCAGGCTGTTAGTAAAATGTAATGTATTTATACTAAAAGAATATTTAGCTAGGAAAGCTCTTGTGTCGATATTTGTCCTCAATATCAGTTCCACATTTCACCCTCTAAAGACAGTATACGCCGATTTTTGAAATTATTATATTTTACTATAGTGTAAATTACGATGAAAAAATAGTCGATTGTTATTGTTTACATAAAACGTGTTATTTATAGGATAACTTTGCGGCGTGTTGTGCAGCGCGGAAGAAATGCAGAAGTGTCGGATACGGCATCGCGTCACAGGCGCCCTCGTTTGCAGCGTGACGCGCCGCTGTCGTCTTGGGATGGAGCCCAGTTGACTAGCGTCCCACGGAGATCACGAGACTTGGGGAGACGCCAGGACTGGCCGGGTCGACAGGTGCCGTACGTGGGCGTCGCCCCTCCCCTCTCGCTTGGCACGAAACACAGGCCAGCCAGCACCGCCCCGACTTTCGCTCACGTCAACTAGGCGGGCTACACGACTGCTCTACTGCATCACTAAGTTCATTCACAGTCACGTCTTCGGAAAGACCTCAAATATTTATGCGTGTGTGTTATTCTTTACACTTCTGACCATTATAATTGCGACACCAAGAAGGCCGCACCTCAAGCGACCCCACATTGAGAGAATGCGTAGAGCAGGGTAGGACAGTGGCGTGGTTAGTTGTTCAGCCGAGTGTTGCAGCACGTGCGCCAATGTCGACTCCTATACAACGAGCGGTATATACTGTACGTGGATGTCGGGGAACCAAGGAGAGACGGCGGCATTGGGTTTCCTCGCCTTTCGTGTGCACAGCCAGAGTGAGCATGACACGTGAAAAACACGGCTACCATATGAACAGGTTTTCACCTTTGATCAACAGAGTATCGTGGCCTATCGGGATCGTGTATCATCATACCACGATATTGGTTCTCGCGTTAGAAGAAATGCAACCTCAGTAAAGCGGATATAGTATCAGTGGGTTGAGGAGGGACGGGCTGAGCGCAATAGAGCATAGGGTGACGTGCAGTAAGCCAATGGCCGCGTCTTACCAGTACCAGCGAGCACGGGGAGAGACATCTAGTGCGTATAGCGATTACGGGCCATACTGCTACATCAAGTACACTAGCTCAGACATTCATTCATATGGCATGTCAACATTTGTTTTGCACACGAGGTGCATCGCCGTCTGTAGCAGCGAGGCATCGTGTCCAGCAACTTCTGACAGGAGCCTGCTGCTGCAATTGTGCGAGGAACGCCGGGCCTGAAGGTACGAATTGCATGCCATCTTCTTCTCTGACGAATCCCGCTTCTGCTTGCACAATCATAATGGTCGCATTCGTGTTTGGCAGTACCGTGGCGCATGCTTGACCGAGTCCTGTGTTGTGTGTCACACCATACCAGCACCTGGAGGGAAGTCAGTTTTGTCTAATCTCCCAAGCCATCTCGAAAAGATTCTGTCAATTTGGAGTTCTCATTTCAACTCTCAATAATGCCATACCATGGCTGTTGCCATCTCCATAATCGAAATCAAATTTCTGTTTCCATCCTTCTTTTGTCGTAATGGTGTGTACGATTGTGCATCCCCTTGTGACTCAACCAACGTTTACCAGCAAGTGCATAACTTCTGTACCAATGTCGTCTCCCCCATGCCACCTGTTTTTTAGTCTTTAGTCAGGCATATGCAGCCATACAGAAAGAACTGGTGTCTCAGCACCCCGTTCATGCTGCGAAAGACAGACCCGCCATCTAGAGCAAGCTTTCTCCAGCACTGGGTCGGAGTGCGCAACCTTAAAACTCCAGACTAGCCATAAGGATGCTTGCTCTTTTCCAATCCCGTCAGTAGTCCGATTCAAACTAACTGGAGCCACGGTCTCACGCCTCTCATCCTGTCATCGACAAACAGTGGGCATCCGAAGCACTGCCACCTTATGCATCAGTCCCTCTACTCCTAAACATGAGGAAGCAACGACTATGACATCATGTACATGCAGTCTAACGACTCAGCATGATCAAGCCAGAACATTTGCATTATTCCTGCATGCTTCCATACCATCACACTCTTGAGTGTCCAGTTAGCATGCACCTGACCTCTTATAATGCCACCTTTTCGCTACATTCTATGCAAGGCAATCCACTCCGTGCCATCATATTTTCTGTGTACATTTTCATTATCATTGGTCTCGGACCTTGTGTCAGGTACTTGGCTTGGTACTCTAGCCATTTATTTCTAAGTCTCTCCCCCAACAGAAAGGAATAGCTGATATGTATAGCTGCCCCATCTTAGAGCTATCCCATCTCTTCAGCCATTTGCACAGCATCTCAGCATGCTTACTTTACGCTGTATGTTGGCATGTTCCTTCTTGGGCAATTAACCTACAGGAGTCCCCTCTCCTGCATTAGCATATCGACAAGTATGACCCCATTCAAGACATGCAACACTGTCTTATAAGCCTTGGCTACAACCAAAGGGCTACTCTATGTGCCTTCATACGGGACTGAGCAGCGACAATTATACATACCATGAAGCTCCGCCATATGTTATTATGACAACAAAAACGCCTATTTAAATAGCCATTAACGTTTTAAAATTCAATCCGCAGGCCATAGGAGCTACTGCTTTCAGCCTGTGAAATGTCACCACTGCATTGTTAGCCAGATACCTCTAATTTTCATGGAATGACAGGGGTTCTCCGACAACTTCGCCTACGTACTTGATCCAGGATATGAAGCAAAGAAGCCTTCCCATAAATCGTACCATGTGTCTCTTTTTAAATGCTCTCTTGAGCACTGTGGCGTTGGTCTTTTTTAATTGTATATTTAAGATTGACAGTCCTGGACGATGCGCGTATCTTTTCAAGGGCCTCCTCCGCCGTCGCCTCAATATCATACCCCGAATCCCAACAAATAGGCAGGAATCTGTCGTCCACATAACCGAACATTGTACACGCATCAGGCAATTCAAGCATTAATAGCCCATCAAAGAGAAGATTCCAGAGTACGGGACCCAACACACCCCTGCGGACAGCCCTTAGTCAATCGATTTTCCACTCTGTGATGTTCTAATGCTGATCAGCAACCATTACATCGCGGAGTGTTGTAGCCTGTTGTCCCCTGTCTAGGGAGCCACCCTGGGGCCCTGTGCCAACAGGATGATGCGCGACCGCATGTAGCACACATCGTCCGACGCTTCCTGGATGACCACCATGTCACACTGCTTCATTGGCCTGCGCGTTCACCAGATATCTCGCCTACTGAAAACGTGTGGTCCATGGTCGGACGACTACTGACCTGCTACAGGACACCAGCGGTCACAACGGATGAACTTTAGGCACGCATCGAAGCTGAGATACCGAATACGGATATCCAAAGTCTATGCCAAATCGTGTAGCAGCGGATGTTACCGCCTGTATGTATGGATGTCACCTGTGTATGAAGGACATTCTGTCCGATAAATCTGGTTGTAACAGCTCGCGCCATTTTTGGCGTCGCAGTTTTAATGACCAGAAGGGTATTGCGAACGAAATATAGAATTCGCCAAATCCTTGCTTAATCTACTTTCTCTAACACGTAAGGATTCCGTGTAACGGTAGGAAATTAAAATTATTCCCGTATTGCTTTATAACTATATAAGATAGACAGACGTCAGTTAACGATTACTCGTAAAGCAGACGTCCATTACGATCACATTAATGGAGGAACACAATTTGCTAAATATCCGAGCAGGTCTAGCCGTCATTTGAACTTCCTCTCCTTAATATCTCTCCTCTCCTCGCCTCCTTTCTCTCTCTCTCTCTCTCTCTCTCCCCCCCCCCCCTTTTTTTCAAACGAATTTACATTTCGTAGAACTCGAGAAGCCTCCAGCGCTAGACGAAAATAATTGGGAAAACTTCATCATATCTATTGTTTATTACGTAAAAATTCTCTGTTCACCCGACAGATGTTGTGGCATTTTATGCGGGCACCAGTGTCGGCTTTATTATAACTTTTTTGATTTTCAGCCCCGTGCACAAAACATTTTCGGAAATCCATTTCATCAAAACGAAATGGAAGAAAAAATGTGCAATACAATTTCCATGAGTAACAATAAATTATAGGTAAATACATTATCTTCTTTAATATTTTAAGTATTTATTATTGTTAAATGCTCATTTAGAATTTCTAATGAGTTACCTTACAAAGAGTAAAAAAAAATTAGGATTAAAAATATTGGCATAGTTATTGAAGTAATTAACAAAAAAAAAAATACTGTCAACGTCCGGAAGAAAAGCACCTTTCGGAATATAGTAAACATTTTTAGCGATAAAATGAAAACAACTGCTGGAGTCTCATTTTCTCTCCCAGTAGCTTTGGTTTTTCTTTATTTTTTTTTGTCATGAAATGATTGACGTACTAGAAATAGAAAGTCAACTTCCCGAATCACTATTTTTCACGACGCTGAAGTATTTTTTACAGCAATGGGTTGTGGCTCAATAAGTCACATTGCCCAGATCTGTAGTAAATAGTCACATAATTCATTTCCCACTACAGAAGCCTACTTTTCGCAATATCAAAAGTTAGGTAAATTGTAAAAAGGAGAGAGTACGTTATAAAAAGCTGCGAGCGAGTGAATAAGAGGCTGTGTGTATTGGGGTTGCACGCTGCAAGTGTAGGCACAGGGACCTTCTGATCAGATCGCGCTCCCTAGTTCGAGACAAGGGTTGTCGCGGCTGGGTGTGTAGGTATTATCGTCAGTGGGACCAGTGGCGTGTGGTGTAGTGTTGCAGGGTAAGCTGGTGCTTGCTCAGTCAGTGCTGTACACACTTGGCGCACGCAGCAGGAAACAGTAACCAGAGTGGGGCCGGGGAAAACTTAATGTACTGCGGCGACTTACGAGAAAGAGGCGAGGCACCCATTACACATGTGCTGTGATGTCAAATGGACTACTACGTATAAGCGGCCGATGAGTAAACTATCAAACGACTAGGTATATAATCCATTCACGATTACTTCACACTTTTCTGATGCCCTACTAAAGTTATACTTCCAGAATATTCCTCCGCCTCGTGCAAACTAAGCTAAGCTAAGTCTAGAGAATTAGAGCAAAGGACAGCGCACCGAATTTGGGCGCACTCAGTTGTAATAATATTTTGCATGAGAACTATTTATTATTAAAGGGTGTTCACAATAAAGTGAGCACTTTTGAAATCAACCTTAGAAAAAAGTCACTGCCTCTGCCTGCGTATATTTTAAAGGGAGCAATGAGTGACACGCGCCCAGTAAAGTTGGTAACGATGGAGGGAAAGTAGTTCCATATATTAACGTCGAATAAAAGGTGTTAGGTAACCATTTGTGATAAATCAAATTATTTCTTTCACTTTCTGATTTTTTAAAATTATTTAATACATTGAAGTGTAAAAATGAGCGGATTTGTTAAATATTTACTTTTGTAATAATTTCATAGTTTCACCTGCCCGACGCATGAATAAAGTGATCAGGTCCATGACAGTGTTAATCTTAAATAGGGCGGAAGAATACACAATGTGCATACAAGTAGATCTTATGCAGGGCTCTCAAAAGTGCTCATTTTACCGTGATCAGCCTATAGGCGCTACCAACACACGTTTCCTCGCCGTTTTTATTTGCATTTATTATAAATGAAATATAAGTTATAATTAAAATATCGGTATAGCTTCAATTAAACGAAAAGTAATATATTGTATGTTAATAGAGGTATAAGACGCTTGAGATACATGGCATATGTTGAAATAAGTAAACACGTTATACATGGGGTGTTTTTTCAAAGCTTTGATCCAAAAAGTGTGAAGAAACCGCGAATAGACTATAGCACAGAACATAACACAGCTTAGTATACCTCGCAACAGTTGACTGACTAGATGTCGCCAGTGGGGGCGACCTCCTCGCATCGTGGACGTGGCAGCGATCAAGCACGGCACGGCAGCCGCTTCTACTTCAGTGATACACCAGCAAGCGAACTGGTACCGCAGTCCAGCAACACGTTCGAACATTGTTCGCCAATAAGCCCCTGGTAACCCTTGCCAGCCAGCATCCCACCCAATAGGGAACCTTCCGCTGCATGCAGTAACCAATCAGACGCAAGGCTCGTTCCCACAGCCTCGTGCAGTCAGCCAATCAGGGAATGGGTATGCCCGCTTTAAATGAATCGTTCGCCTCAGTGTACTTATCCAGGATGGCTAGTACCAGGGAGAACATTGCAAACCTGGAAAAGTCAGGGGATTTTACATTTCTGAAAGTTTGTGCGAGATCGGGGAATTTAGTTAAAACAGTTATAAATGTATTTAATAAGAAAAAAATAAATATTGGATTTTTGCATTTTTGCTACGTGCTATTTTATGAATCGTTCTGTTCTTTTCAGTCTTACTTATCTTTTGTAGGAAGATTTATAAGCCTGGAGACGATTTTGTTTTTGTATGCGTGTAATCATAACTTCTATCATATATTTTTTCTGACGGAAATTTTGTCTTTGTGATTCAGTAAGCATAGGTATAGTGAGAAATGTGACTTTAGTGGCAAGAGTAAGATTTTGCAAATGAAATATTTACTGAACCAATTCGAACACTCGTAGTGGTTCTCATTGAATAATTGCCTGTGTCACCTTTATCCATGCACCCTCATCGTATTTTGTATTAAATATGTTACTTCATATGGAAGCATCCAGAAATGAAGGCCATGTTAATGCTACCCATAAAAATTGTGTAATTTTTAGGAAACAACGTAAAAATATTCATAATTTTTGCCACGTATGTTAAGGCAGTTGCAAAAGAATACCTGGAAAGTGAGGGAAGTGTCAGGGAATATGTTGTAAGGAAACTGTTAGCCACCATGCTATAGTCTATTCGCGGTTTCGTCACACTTTTTGAATCAGGTCTTTGAAAAATCATCCTATGTATGACGTGTTTTGTTGTTTCCTAAATATGGCACTACCTCAAGAGTTTTACGCTCGTGTTAACATAAAACTACCGTAAATTTGGTTAAAATTTTGTCAATATTTTGCTTAAAAATTATATATTTTCTTCTACATTTAAAATAAACATACATAGTGAGAAAACAGGTGTGTTGGTATTGCCTAGTAAGAAATAGTTATTGTGCAAGATATGCTTACACTGAGTGCGCACGAATGCGGCGCGTTGTCCCTTTGGTGTAATTATATAGAGTTGTTTAAGTTTTGTTTGTGTGAGGCGGAGAAACATCCTGGAAGTAGAACTTGAGCAGGGTTTCAGAAAAGTTTGGAGTAGCCGTGAATGAACTGTGCCCACTCTCTGTGGGCACGACACAGGGGACTACGCGCGGTACACTTCGGACCCTCAAGTGTGGAACCTCTTCGTGAGAAAGGTGGTAGAAAGGAAGGGGGGGCGTTCCGAAAGCTGTCGCTCGCGAAGGACGACCCGCGCGCGGAGCGAGTTTGTGTCGCTGGAGGCAGGCTCGAGTTTAGCGCACGCCACCCCGTGCCTTAGTTCACACACACATACACACGCACACACTCGTCGTAGTCCGTCCTCGATGTAACAGGGACTTCTCTGGCCCCTGCCGTGTGCCGAATCACTAAACGATGTTCACGGTAAAATGAGCACTTTTGAAAGCCCTTCTTAAGATCTACTTGTATGCACGTTGTGTATTCTTCCGCCTTATATAAAATTAACTTTGCCATGAGCCTCATCACTATATACATGCGTCGATAAAGTGATACTATGAATTTATTTAAAAAAGTAAATATTTCACAAATCTGCTCTTTTTTACACCTCGATGTATTAAAAAAAAAAGTACACAGCGAAAGAAATGATTTAAGTAGCTACAATTTGTTCTCTAACACTTTTAATTTGACGTTCAGATATGTAACTATTATCCATCCATCTTAACCAACTTTACCGGGCCTATGTCACCAAGTGCTCACTTTATCGTAAACAGCCTTTACCAGAGCGGGTTTTGTGATTAACTCAGCTCTTTTGAATTCGACATTAGGAAATAAATCCGTTTCTTAATTGCATAGACGCTATTTTTTAAGGGGCCCGCCTGCCTGGCGCCCGAACTGCGTTACAGTTTGTTCGAAATCCAGTTTTTTTTTTAAATTACGAAACTATTAACCGTGCGTCCAATGTGCAGGTGTACGAAAACAACGCACACTTCAAACTATGCTTGTCGGTTACTTCCAAGATGCCGCGCACATTAGAAACACCATTTCGGAGTACTCCAGCATAGCTAAACACAGCTTTTTCAAAGAACTGTATCTCGAAATATACGCGTTATATACACACAGAAGTAATCGAGGGGCATGCATTGAATCATTATACGGTCACCGCTGGAAGTCTCATAGGTACACGCAACACCACGAGAACACTGCACGCATGCACGTAGCGGCGTTGGCGCACTTGTAGCGCGTGAAGAGTGAAGAGATTTGTACGGCTCTTAACTTCGAGGTCTTCAGAGCAGAGGGGGAAAACTCTCCGACTGACGGCATCGTCCGGCACGATTCCCACATGCGAAAAACCGGGAGTGACCCGGCCGGGGATTGAACCCGGGTCGCCGTGATGGGAGGCGAGCAGGCTAACCGCTCAGCCACCGTGGCCCCGAGTAGCGCGTGGCTCTGTTGCCTTTATCGCTCCACGCTTCTCGGCCTCAAACGTGGATACAAGCTCCAGACAGGCGGGCCTCTTAACGTAGACTTCGCCTGGAGTTCTTCCAACAGTGCTGGCAGCAAATTACGAGGGCGTGGCAGTGATACATAAATAAACACTAAACACATTCATACAATATACACAGGTTTTTTTTTAAGTGAATGCAGAAAATCTTGGAAACTGTAATCTTAGGTCACTAACTCTGTGAGCAAATATTTTACCAGACTGTTGGCTTACTAGGGAGCTGTTATTTTCTTCTAGTGGGCCGCAATTTTGCGCGTTACAGCGTGAGATATCGCGCTAAAGGAATGTATCACTCCGTCAAAATATTTGTTCACAAAGCAAGCAGTAACTTCTATTAAGGATCGCCCGTCCTTTTTTCTTCTATACTGGCTCCCAGAAACCTGTAAACGTCAATTTACGTGTTCAGTGTTAATTTATTTATCGCGCCCTCTTCAGGAAATCTCATTAGAAGCGTTGCGATGGGATGTCGCTTTCAGCTCCTCTGCAACCTGCTCACGAAGAAAAGTAAATTTATTGTTTACCCAGGACAGATTTTAACTGGTGTTGCTGGACACAGCATATCAAATGTTACATATGTGCTACCAAGTAAGTAAGGTAAGTAAGTAAGGCATGGGTGTTCATTGAAGTTAGGTTAAGTTAGTGTGTAAGCCGTCCCCTGCTAAGCTTTCCAGCATAAGACCGGGGGACGTTAAAGAGCCCTATTCAAACAATACAAGAAATTGGACTATATATATATATTTGATGTACTTTTTGTACTAAAATTCCAATTTAAAAATGTTTAGGGCCTATATATATCACGTCGGGTAGTAATTTTTTTTTTCAAACGGGGAATTTAATTATTGTAGCAATTCTAAAGGCTTTTCAAGGCTTGATATAGCTTAAGAATAAAGTGTAATTATTATGCATTCCTCTAAATATTATGTGCGGAACATTTCATTCATTAAATCGGCATGTTTTTTGCTTCAACAAGTTTACAAAACTGGTATAATACGTATTTTTGTTGGTAGTAAACTTTATATTCAACTTGCATTCATTGTCAGCAAACTTGTCTAGTATTAAGTTCGTCATGTTTATTTGCAACTTTAATAACGACGTTAGTCCTGCCCTCAGTCCGAATTAGAAGTTAATAGGTCCTAAGGCAAGGTAGTTCTCGGACTGACAGTAATACGGGTCTCTGACACACGAAAATAATTTGGTCGGATGATGATCCTTCTTTAGTCCGGACTAAAAACTACTATGAATAAGGCATTTGTTAGTACAATGGTCCCGTGGCGACCAGCCGAAGAGAGCGTTCAACGCCGGCAGCTGACTAACGAGTAGGTCAGATTTTTAATTTGCGCCATCTCACATTTCCTCAAACCTTGGAACCTGTATGAAAAGTCCACCAGAGCAGAAAAACAATTTTAAGAAATTATACATTTACAAATATGACACTGTATCACAGTAAGGAATTATTTTGGAGTTCCTAATATACATAATGGAAATATCTTTAATATACATTGGACTCTTTCGTAAGAAAATGTAGAAATGTTATCATGGATGTGCGTTGCCAAAAAACGTCATCATTCGCGCCTTCTCTACGTAAACTAATATGGTAAATTTGGGAATAATTTCTTATAGTTGGACTTTGTTCTGCGCCTGTCTCTACACGCGGAGAAACATGAAAACGATTGCATATCGTACAGATATTGAAAAAAATGTAATTTGATAAAGAGTATGTTTTTTACCTTTCAATTTTTTCCTGCTTATACAACATAATTTAAACGTGATTGTTATTTAAATTGTAATGCAAATATCATAAGATCGTGCTGGTGCTGCTTATTCATGAATTTAACGGTGATCGGAAGAATAGCTAAAGGATGTTCATGATAAAGTCAGCACTTTTGGAATGAACCTCAGAAAAAAGTCACTGTCCCTGCCTGTATATATTTTAATAGGCGCACTGAGTGTCATGCGCCCAGTAAAGTTGGTAACGATGGAGGGAAATGTAGTTCCATATCTTGACGTCAAATTAAGTGTTAGGTAACATTTGTGATAACTTAAATTGTTTCTATCGGTTTCGGGGGGGGGGGGGTTATGCGTCGAAGTGTAAAAATTAGCAAAATTTAAAAATACTTACTTTTCTAATAATTTTACTGTTTCACTTGACCGACGCATGAAGAAAGCGATGAGGCACATGGCAATGATAATTTTACGTAAGGCGGAGGAACACATAATGTGCTTACAAATTGATCTTAAGCAGGGTTTTCAAAAGTGCTCATTTTACCGTGAACAGCCTGTATAAATAATTGCATTGTTTATCAGTGCTATGATTTGGTATCAATTTCCCACAGTTACGTACAGAATGCTCGAATATGTCGTGAGTCCTCTGAGTTTGAGTGTACTATCGTAGTTTTTCGACAGCATTCCGTCGTAATTATGTACATGCACTCAGCCACTTCTCATCAGATATGATTGTGGTAAAACTGCGACCATGCAGTTCCAGTTTACGGTCATTTTATTCGACGTCGCTGTCGATGAGACGATGACTCCTATCTACTTTCGACAGTGTGTCGCTTTTAAATATGCCTATACAGCTGCCTAGTGGCATCCTGAATAGGTTCTATAAAACGTCATCAAATGTTAGTTGCCGGCTTCCTTAACAGTATTGATCTATAGTTATTTTCACTTTGGTTATTTTCACTCACATTACTGTAGAATTTTATGTGAAACCCTGTGCTAGTTGGCATCACACGTATTTTTTTTGACACTTGCAGGTTTGGAAATGAATATGAATTAAAGTTTACACTTTGAATATATGAAATAATAATTGCGATGTTTATGCTATTTTGGTTTTATTTCTTTAATGGTGTGGTCTAGAGAGGGTTAAAGAACAGTTGTCAACTGAAATACTGCGCCTTTATTACTAAATAAAGAATATTATTATTATTATTATTATTTGAACTACTGTTGTTGTCTATGCATTTATTGTCAGTTCTACTAGCGATTGCTGCGCAAGTGTATTCCCCTTCTTCCTGGAAGCAGTTGTGGTAACTTTTCCACAGTATGTCTGGTGCAGGCATGCTCTATCTCCGTGCGAAACCACTGCAGCTAGGTCGCTCTTCCTTTCCCTATCGCAGTGTCAGTTGCAAGTGCGGGCGGTGAATCGCGTGGAGAAGTTATAGACGTGTGTACACGACTCCAGGATGGTCCTCGGGTAAGTGAAAAGCCCCCGTCCAACGAATAAGAATACTTCTCTTATTTTGTTGATTTTTAACTTCCCCATTTTACATGCAGAAAGCCAATTCAAGCACGGCGTACGGACCACCAAGCGCTAAAAAATATTTACAGTTCTAATTAGTTGTTGAAGTTGACGGAGTGCGACAAATAAATTTCATGAAATAGCGTTGTAAAGTAGCCTATGTTGTAGGCTATTTCAATTTTTACGATAAATCTGAAAATGAAAGTAGTCAAATCCTTTGGCTTAGTGCACGGCCATTTTCATTTTAAATTTTTCTCTTTCTCTCTCTCTCTCTCTCTCTCTCTCTCTCTCTCTCTCTCTCTCTCTCTCTTTCTTTCTTTCATTCTCCCTTCCCCTCCCATTTTTTGCGTAGTGGGACGTTATAAATCACAATTTTATAGTTGTTTTGTAATGTACAAATAATAAAAATTACATCACCGAAATGAGATAATTGGAATTGAAATAAGATATACTGAGTTACTTCAAGAAATATTTTAATCTCGCTTAGAAATATTTTCGCAAATTTTAAAAATTGCTTGAAATCAGAACTTTTTTTTTTTTTTCGAAATGTTTGATTTGTAGCATTGCGTTATTATTATTCTTTTAATAAATTTGCTTAAGTTTATCTTGAAATGTACTAGGACATGGCATTTTAGCCACCCTCGTTAAATTTTCTGTAAACGTCTTAGTTTATTTTGAGTTTACGTCCCGAAAACATTACGCCGTGATTTAGACATACGGACCACACTGGTGGAGGAAACACGAAACCCTGAGGAAACTCATCTTTGCCGTGGCGACGTCCGCCACGTTTCCCGCATGCGAAAATCTAGACTGGGACTCCCGCGCAGGGATGGTGTGCATTCGCCCACCAACGTAAAGTAAGAAGTCCTCTGGGAAACTCGGCACATATGCGTTATTAAAGGCTGTTAATTATAAAATGAGTACTTTAGAAATGAACCTTAGAAAATAGTCACTGCTCCAGCATGTATATATTTTAATGGACGTACTGCGTGATATTCACCCAGTAAAGTTGGTGACGATGGATGGTAAGTAGTTCCATATCTGAACGTCGATTAAAAAGTGTTAGTTAACCATTTGTGGTTGCTTAATATAATTTCTTTCGACTTTATAGATTTGTTCATGCATCGAAGTATAAAAATGAGCACATTTGTAAAGTATTTACGTTCTCAATATTTTCGCAGTTTCATTTGACAGACGCATGAATAAAGTGATGAGGCCCATGGCAATGTTAATTTTGCATAAGGCGGAGGAGTACACGATGTGTATACAAGTAGCTGTTAAGTAGGGCTTTCAAAAGTGCTCATTTGACCGTGAACAACCTATACTTTAATCTGCTGTGCGCAAGCACGTATTAGTTTTACTGCAGGTTTCCCCACTTTTTTTGCAAGAAGAGAAGAATTTATTGTAATTACCAAGTTCGTCGTTTGAGGCGCCACGGAGGTGACGTAATCGCCGTTAAGCGACGTATTACCGACGTATTCACGTAGGAGCATATTTTATGTTATCTCGTTAGCAGGAAAGTCTTTCCAGGGGGAAAAAAAAGTCTTAAGTACGTAGCAAAGCATTATCTCCTTCTCTGCTGTGTCTTGGGCGAAAGAGATGATGGTTGGAAGTGAAAATCTGCGCGTCAAATTGGACATTAAAAAGCGTGGCTATAAAAAGCGTGGCTAGAGCGTAGCAGATGCTGGGGTCTCATCAAGGGAAGTCCCGGGCTGCCGAGGTCCGCCATTCTTCTCCCGCATCGTTTCACCTGCAAGAGCCGCCTGTTGCCGCGCGCTCTGCAGAGATGGCCGGCCTGATCCTGCTTGTACGGCGTGAGTTCACATTATGACTAAGGACACCCGAATTTTCGCGAAAAGATTTCCGCACAGGCTAGATTTCCATACCCTACGGACATACAAGCAGTTTCTTTTTTCTTATTGGTAGGGGTAGGAAAAATTCGCGATTTCAATGACCTGTAGGCTAGATTCCACAGTCATGTGTATACTCGAGCCTCAGATGTTTGTTCATTGGCTGCTGCGCTATAGAGAAGCCAGTGTTACTTCGCACTCGGCAGTATGGCACTCGCGACTTGTTTCCCTGCTAGTCTGCTATTGGCTCAGAGTCGTCCAGGGCGTGTCTAATAAACTGCGATCCAATTACAAAGTCAACTTCAGTGTGTACGTGTTTGACGTCTATCTTGTCCTGAAATTAACTCGCGAAATGTTCCTATCCCTACTTCTTGGAGACGTCTATGTGAGGAGATATTTTACTACTTGGCTGGCCTATCTGAATTAGCTTACTCTAATACTCTAATTCTGTGATTCGCAGGCAGACCCCTAAGACGCGTAACACGTAAATTGTCCAACCACAAAAGTGGATATTAGCTAAAGTGTTATGAAATATATACAACTGGTCACCGAATCGATCAGGGTGTGCAAAGGAACACTCATTGAGAAATGGTTAAAACGCAATACAGTGATGCTCTCCCATGTGGCTCACAATCCCAAAACACGTTTTAGTAGATAGGGGCAGGTTCAAGATATGTTTCTTTCAATTGGTTGGTTTTGTTGAACCGCAAATACGCCTATAGTCGATTCGCGGTTTATTCACATTTTTTGGATTTAAACTTTAAAAAATCACCCAATGTATGACGTACTTGTTCGTTTCCTAAATATATTGTGTATAGCAAGCGTTTTATACCTGTCTTAAGTGTCCTATGTACTGAAACGTTTTCTGTGAAATCGTTGTTTCCGCGTATTCACGTATCTCGGTAAATAAAAGTTCTGTAAATATGACTCTTTGTCAGAAAAGATAAAAAAACAATTATCTATGCCCCTGTTATTTTTACTTTTGTCATATTACGTGTATTCTTGGAGAAAAAGAAATCCTGAAAATGGTAAGTTATCGCATTTTTAAAACTTGCCTATGCAGTTTCTTTAAGCGGCAAGAGAGAAGTGCAAATATACGGACGTAGTTTAATCTGTGGGCTTTCATCGCGTGTAATAAAACACCTGTTACAGATCTAATTTGCACTGTACGGCGTCAGGACGGAAACACTGCACGCCTTGCGTGTAGGAGCCATGAGGCGCTAGCTAGAAGTGCGTGTTAGTGTCGCCCATATAGCTCCCTCGCTTCCTGATCTTGGACGCGCATCTACAATATTTTAATACACTAATATTCACTCCGTAATAACATGTAGTCGTCGTGGTGTAATGGATAGCGCATCGGCCTACCGTGATAGAAGTCCATGGCTCGCGCCCACCCTCCGGCAAGTATCGCGGATTTTAGAGATAAAATTTCGGCCACTATTCGTCAGAGGATGTAGGTGATAAAAAAGATTAACATTACTAATACCCCGTGTATTTCTTAATATAATTCTAGTTTACAATAGAGTAAATATTACTTTACTTATATGGGATTTCCCCCCACTTTTGTCACGTCCTTGTAATGTAAATTTACTCCACATTTGACAGGTAATTTTACCTTACATGTAGAGAAAATTAGCTTCCCTTACATGTAAGGGAATTTTACCTCCATTTTTTTTTTCAGTGTGGTTAAAAGAAGTAACACTAATAATTAAGTAGAATAAATGCATGTCTGGTTTAACTTAATTATTTGGTTTAAAAAATATATCGTATTAGCCAAGTCAAATAAATGCTCGTTTGTTTTAACACAGGCATATATTTGATTCGAAAAAATGATTTGGTTAAAAGTAATTGTCTTATTAGCCAAACAGCTCCTTGGTTGTTTTAACACAAACATGTTGAAGTTCAACAGAATTATTGGGTTAAAAGAAACTACTGCTGTGGTTCTGCCAAATCTGTGAACTGACTTGATTCAGCAGTGTATATCGGTTATTATTACAGTATTATAACATGGTTGAAACAACCAAATAATATAAACAGATAATTTTGTTGCGCCAAGCAATTATCTTGATTGCTAGTAGACACATGTACCATTTGGTCGTTTCAAACAAATTCCATTAGATTCTGTCAAATATTTTTCTTATGCTTATAGTCGGTCCACGGTCAGATGAGAACTTTTGAAAGCCCAGCTTAGGATCTATTTTTCTTCTCGTCTTATATCCCTCCTTCTTACATAAAATTAACATTGCCATGGACCGTCTTTATTCGCCCGACATCCACGTGAATCCGGGGAATTTTTTAGGAAAATAAATGGGCCAGTAATATGCGAATTCGTGTGCTTTCGTGTATAAAACAATAATCCTGACTGCATATTTCATCCATTGTCACTTACAACTTTTCTGAATCCCTGCTAAAGTTAGGATATTCCCCCGCCAAAGGAACAACACACCGCATTTATTCGCACTAAGTTTGATAATATTTTGTATGAAAACTATTTCCTACCAGGCATTACCAATACACTTATTTCCTGTTTTATTGTTATTAATTATAAATAAAATATAATTTATAAATAAAATATAAGTAAAATTGTAATTTGCCAAAAAATATGTTACTTTATGTCAAGAGAAGTATAAAACGCGTGTGATTTTTCAAAGGTTTGATTCAAGAAGTTAGAAAATATTGCAAATAGACTATAGTAACCATCTTAAACGTTACACTCTCAATACAAATTCAAAGTGCAGAACTTTTATTTACCTGGTTCACTGCCGACATTTTAATGGGAACCTGCAGGCCAGTGTGTGTATAGTCCACTCACTGTATCTCTTCACACTTTTTGAATCAAACCTTTAATAAACTCACCCCAAGGCGTGTCGTTTTTTCATTGTTTCCTATATATGTCACGTATCACAAGTTTTTTTACACAGCTTTTAAAATAAAATCATATTGTTGGTTGAATGGAACTTATATTTTCACTTTATCTATACACTGCAACGGTAATATTTCATTTATAATTAATATGAATAAAAACCGAGATAACATGGGCTTGGTGGTATTGCCTACTAAATAACAGTTCTTATGCAAAATATGATTAGACTCAGTTCGCACCTATACTGCGCGCTATCCCTTTGGTGTGAGTTTCTATACTTAATGAAACTTTGTGTGCATGTGGTGGAGGGGGGGGGGATAGTTCGAATGTAGAACTTAAGCAGTGCCTCAGAAATATTATAAGTTACCATGAATGCACTATGTCATAGTGCATATGTAATTACGGGCGGTGATTTTTTTTTTCAGAGGTTGATTTCATAAGTATTCACTTTACCATGAGCAACCTTTACAGTACTTAGGTACATTCTTCTCTTTGCTTTACCACGCGGTTTCATTGTAGTATGTAGTTACTTTATATGTTGAGTTCGACAACTCTGTGTGTACTGTGAACTCATTATTATTGGTTGGCAAAACATGTGTGGTATTCCACAAACACAATTTCTTCCTCCACTTCCTCCCCAAAAAATAAAATTCAGTGATTTTTTTCCCCCCGCATTTTTACGTTTAGTGATGTAGCGGGCATTGGCGACGAGTACATAGTGGTTTCAAAAGCAAGCGTGCGTGGCAACGTTGTAAGACGTCTTACTGCGTGCGCCATGCTATGTTATTTTTTTTACCGTTAGCGTATTTCATGTATAACACATAAAAACGTTTTCGTTCGCAGGCATAGGCTGTTCGCGGTAAAATTAGTACTTTTGAAAGCCCTGCTTAGAATCTACTTGTATGCAAGTTGTGTCTTCTTCCGCCTTATATAAAATTAACATTGCCACGGTGTTCAACACTTTATTCATGCGTCGGTAAAATGAAACTGTAAAATTATAAGGAAATCAAATATTTTAAAAAATTTGCTAATTTTTACATTTCTATGCTTTAAAAAAGCAGAATGGGAAAGCAATAATTTTAAGTTATCACAAATGGTTACCTAACACTTTATTCCACGTTAAGTTGTGGAACTACTTTCCATCCTTCGTTACCAACTTTACTAGGCGCATCGTTAAAAATATGCATATAGGAATAGTGACTTTTTTTAAGGTTGATTCCAAAAATGCTCATTTTATCGTGAACAGACTTAAGGAAATTGTTACTCAACAACATTTCTTATGAAGTGTGCAAAATAAAGAGTTTTGTTGGATTTAATGTTACTTGTTTCGTTATTTAACTTTTCATTGTTTCCTTTTGTTTGTCTACATTAGCCATGTGTCTGTATCATTTTAGTATTTTTTCGTTTTCTGGTGACGTGATTTGTTCGCTTCACTCTTGACAAAGAAATTCGCATAGAAAGAATGTAATAAGCCACAAGAAGGCCTGAATGTTTCTGATTTTCCAAGTCATATTATTTCCTATGAAATGAACAAGACATACATATTGACGTTGCACTCATTTCATTTTTTTTTACATGGCATCTTACAACTCAGCCCCTTATGTTCGGAATTTGAGAGACACGAAAGTTTCCTCTCGGGTCAGTGACAATTTCTCGTTGAGAATGAGCAGTATGTTAAATGTAAATGTACGATAGTATAGGTAGGTCCTTTGGCTTCATGCTTCACACACAAACTTGTCGTTCTGACGTCATCAGGCTGCGGTGGGAGCCGCACTGCGAACCTGTGATTTCGAGCGGTTTAGTAAGTTTAAGACCGCTGTAGCGACCGAACGGCTCATACAGTCGGAGAAATTCTGGTGTCAGTTTGTGCGTATAAAAAAAAAAAAAAAACTAAAAACATAACCAAGAATCATAAATACTGAAAATACATAGTGACCTTCTAACCAATAATAATTTTCTTTGCAGATTACAAACCAAAATAGTTTTAAAAAGAATACGAGTCAGCCAACAGCACCCTAATGATATTAACAAAACGAATAGTGCTCGAGAAGACAGATCTCATGCTGAAAGGATGATTGAGCTACCTCAAGCCATTCCGGAGTTATATGAAGAAGGAATTTATAATTTTACGCAGTAGCGAAATGCGGACGTGGCAATTGCGTCATCACCGCATGCCACATCACGTGACGAGACTAAGACTTAACAACAATGAAACAATCAACGCAAACGCAAAAAGGACCAAGATATATTGCAACAACTCAGGAGAATTAAATCCAAAACGATGGAAGAAAGCAATAGACACGTCTCCAGCAAATACATAAATGACATTTCGGCCAGACACTTCTCAGCCGGACACGACTCAGCCAAACGAGCAGGATTCCACATTTGAAACGATGATGAAGTTCCCGATGACTTCCACATGAAGATCCAGAGAATACCGTCCACCATTTTGTTTCCTCTCACCACACATAGAAGTCACGTAAAAATAGCCTACCTACGGATATGTAGACGACACAGCCCACCCCGTTTATTTTAAAGGTCCTTGACGAAGACTTGTATTTTAAATAGACATGCAGCGTTTACGTGCCAAGGCCATGTTAGGTGTAAGCACTTCCGTGACCCGCGAAAATAAGTCAGTCGGACAGAAGGTCAACACGCAACAGGGAACTGTGACGCTGCGGGATTCCGCGGCTACGGGACAATGCCAAGAGAAGCAGAAGAAGGAAGGAACGGGATGCAAACGAACCTTTTCACGAATATTACTTCATACAGTACGCAGCTTTAGCTGCAATGGCTCCGTCCTGACCAGACTGGTCCATCGGTTCCAAGCGAAACTTCGCTCATGATTACACTTACTGGACATAAATTTAACGACAGTAGCGTTGCGTGATGACTACTACAATTCTGTGTCAGTAGAGTGTTAAGTGCTTATTCTTCAGTTAGGTTTGTATACGACGAGGTACACGAAATACGGCGCCGCTAGCTACAATCGTACACTCTACACTTGAATCAGTGAGCATTGAGCCAAAACAGTGAAAACAGTGAAAATTGAGCGACTGACGATCAGTGGCAGATAAGTAATTAATGTGGTTGCTGATTTTCACATTTTTATTTGTGATTCCCACTGAATGTCAAGAATTCCATTGCTATAAATCTATTGTTCTCAGTTAATTTGCTTGATTCACCAATCGGTAGCAGCTTATTAACTGACATTCAGTTAATGTTATTTCACTGATTTATATCACTGATTCGGGCTTAGAGTGTAGCACATATAAAGTGCGAGTAGAATCCACGAGCATTACGTTGTCCCGCAGTACTATTGTAACAAATTTAATATGGGTAACTCATGTTACATAGTCCCACTTGCTAGTTGCAATAGATCTTAGTCGCTTGCGATATTGGCTGTTCCCGTCTTGTTCGGTGATAGTGCGATGAACACGTCTTGGCAATTCAGTCAGTATAACTTCTATGCAGTTTCAGTTAAGGTTGAAGTAAAGCAACTGCCTATGGAGCACTCTACCCGACATTGCAATGTGAAGAACTCTTAATAAAGTAATACAGACATCATAAAAATTGTCAGAAAAGTGCGATTTTTGTTGCGTGTGAAAGAAGATATTTTGCAACATTATAAAATATTTTACGAAAATATACTTTTTAAATGTAAAAAATTATTTATTCAAATAGTCTGTATTTTTAACAAAGTTTAAGCATATTTCCGTTCTGGATACTTAAAAAAAAAAAAAAAAACCCCCCTTCGTCATGGATTATCGTCACAATGTTTACTATGAATTTAGGTAAGGACATTGTAATAATAATGTAGGAAATAATTTTTATAATTGATTTTATGTACATTCATTTGCCACAAACATTTATGGCTGAAACTGTCATAAATGAAGTTAATTATAAAATTGATATGATACATTATTACAATTATTTTATTACATATGATAATTGTAAATATTATGACGAACTTTTTTGAATGAGATTTAATTTTAAATTGTACTTTCCGAAGCATCCAAAACGGGAATGTGATTAAATTTTGTTAAAAATGTGGCCTCTATCGATCGATTAATTTTTTACATATAAAAAGTATATTTTAGTAAAATATTTTATAATGTTACAAAATATATACATTCTTATTTCATATACAGCATAAATCGCACTTTCCTGACCATTTTTGTGGTGTCTGTAATACTTTTTTATGAGTTCTTAACATTGTACAGTCCGGTGCAGTGCTCCATAGGCAGTTGCTTTACTTCAACCATAAGCGTATTGTTACGGATTAGATATTGCTTTAAAGGTTAATTTAAATCCCATTATTCAAAATATATAACGGCATTAAATTCAACTAATTTTTATTAACTATTCTAATTTTGTGAAACTTTTATTTAATAAATGACTGTGTTAATACTGTATGGTAAAGATGACACATGTTGAGCTACAAAAAGGAAAATATATAAAAATTGTTGTATTTGAATGAACGAAAATGTAATCTCAAACATTAGTTGGTCTTTCTCCAATGCCAAAGCTGATCATGAGAAGAGCAACGAGAAACATATAAAACACAAACTAAAACAAAGTATTATCATAAATGCAAAAAAATTTGCAAGATTTTCAATATAAAACAAAAGTGGAACAAAAAAAAACGCAGAATGGGCAACATTTGATTACAATGACCTTCAACAACTAACAAAAAGACGCAATATACATATCATTATAAATAACCCAGTCGTCAATTAAAAAATAAATACTCTCGGTTCTGTCAAAATTTTTATACTTATTTTATTGAGGTATGTATTCTGGTCTTCTATAACTTGTTGGTGGTCATTGTCATAATTTCATTGTGTTGTCTATTCGGGTTTTTTATTTTTATTTCCATTTTCATTTAATATTGAAATTTTTGCATATTTTTGCACGATTTTTGGTGAAATTTGGCTTCATTTCTGTCTATTTATTGAATTGTTACTTTGTATGTTTTATTAATTCCTTGTTCTCATTATAATCCAAATACACCTTTGCAACTGAACTTCAAAAACAGAATAAAAATGTGTATGCTGTTCGTGTATAACACATGGTAAGAACATTGCGTTCGGATACGCTCCCTGTTTGAGGTTTCTACTTACATATAAAATATTATGAAACTGTAAAATCTGCAGTTTTAAGGTGGCCTCAGGCTTACGATGTTTCAGGTTCCAGCTTATCTCATGAACGAATTAATTGACAGACTTTCTGCATCATAGATGCCAGATGCCTGATGCCGTATCCAGTAAATACCCTCAGTCAGGACGGACATTTGAACACAGTCAAGGAACGTTCAAAAGGAGCAAGGCTGAGCAACATATTGCTCCAAACACATACATATATCTATGTGATCCAGGCGGCTTGAAGTAGCAGGAACACATGCGCGCCGCGCAGATTGGGCGGCGTGACTTTGACTGCCGTGCCGCGCGCCTCCTGTCGACGAGATGCGTAAACATATTCGAGATGACAGCAACCAGCGCCTCTGGCGGCGTGCCTAGCCAATATTTTCCCGAGCGCGTGTGTTTACCTTGTCGCAGCGCTCAGGTATTTTGTCATCATAGCCTTTCATCAGGGCTGTCCAAGTGTTTTGCTGGAGTCAGCGGCCCTCATGCTGTGGTAGCGTAACCTCATAGTGTTTTGAGCGCGCATTATGAATGATTTTGAAGGTTTGCTATAAATAAGTCTTGCTCTATTTCTCCGAATTGGTGATTGCTTATGCCGGGTTGCACCAACATCTTCCCCGATCCGAGATCGAATTATCCTAGTCCCGAACCAGGATCCAGTTTGATCTTGGTTCCAATGTAAAAGTGTTACACCAACGAAATTTCATGATTCTGGATCTCCGATTTGTCGATCTTGTTTCTAAAGTGAGACATCGATATTAATTATGAGACAAATTTTACGATTGGTTCGTAATATATGACGTCATGGAAGTAGAAGTACTTTTCACTATAGATAGAACTATATGTGCGATGTTTTATCTGTTTTAAGTGAATTATTCATGTACGAATTTTACTTAATAACATTCAAGTGCGTAAATGTTGTTTTAATTTCCCAAGAAAACAATCGAACGTAGTTCTATCTATTGGCGTATTTTTAAACAACATTTGTCGACGATGGCTACTGATCTCGGATCGAGATTTCGAACCGCCAATTTCGGTGGTTCGAAGTTAACTTAATCTGGATCTCCAATCCATCTCTGAACTCGAATGGTCCAACACTTTTCTGTGTCGATCTTAGATCCGATCTCGGGTCGAGTTTCGAACCACGATGGTGCAACCGGGCATTAGTGATCGAACAATTTCCAGCGAATAAAACTATAGCAAACCGAAAACGTTTTTCTTCCTTACGTTCAGAAAAATCCTCAAGTATTACAGTTGCCTGCATTTAAACTTATAAAAGTTGTACTATGGCCGTCTTAACTGTAAGTCTGTGAAAAACTGTAGGCTATCTGCATGTAAAAATTAAGTAGGGAATTAATGGCTAGCGTTTTTACAAAGCCTAAGGATTCAAAATGGGGTGAGGGGGTCGCTTTATCAAAACAGCCACCAACCCTATAAAACCAGTCATAAATAACTGTACAGCGTAACTGAAGTAAACGCATTCATATTGTGCTTTCGGAGTTAGGAGGTGCATTTTTAGCCTGGTTATAATTTCCTGTAATGGGTGTAGGCGCTCGATTGTTGGGCCTGTTCCGACCTTTAAATTCTTGCATGATCCAAGTTCAAATCAGCGTAGTCTTCACGTGATCGCAGCATCATAATTTTTTTCAAACTTGAAACGTTCCTTGAAGAAAATCCCGGGACCTCCACTTCAATGACCAATATTGCCGCTGTACTTTTAAAAACCTAATTCATGTGTAGTTTAGGGACAGGATTTATAATTATTATCTCTTCCGTAAGGTTGGTATCTGTGGATTAGAAAACAGCGCAAGCTTGCAGTGGGACTTCCGAGCTAACTTTCACTTATAGCGAGTGCCCTTTGGCACCTCGTTACAATTCAAAAACCCGGCATGAAATGTAACCTCTGTTACCTGGGTACAATCATGGTCAACGTGAATGCTGTAATAATATATACCACGAAGTTTCCGTGACAGTTCAAGTACCTTATGATCATATACTTTATACACTGCATTTTGAATTTTTTTTCCTGTAGTTTAATACATGGGTACCTGCAGCACTAAGCTTCTGATGTCTACACTAGCTCGAAATGATCTTAAACGTTGTACTATCTAATTGTGTTTCAGTGCCTCTTTTTTCGCTCCAATAATTAGGAAGATGAAAGCTGATAATGTGACCCCCCACCCCTCATAATTCTAAGCTACAGGTTCTGCTTGAATCCTGTTGCTTAACATAACCTTCTAGAATCCTGGTTATCATGTACAGTAACGTAATGAGTCGGACGATAATAGTTATTTTTGAGATGCGATCTCTGTATGCATTCACCTTGGGACATCTTCCAAGTGATCCATTTCCTGGTTTTATAACTTATGATGTGCACGTGCATTTCGTACATTCTGGTAATACCTAAACTGGACTTCGGGGCGCTGACAAAACGCAGTGACGGGACAACTAGGAGGGGATTTATTAATTTGCTCCAGAGTGGGAGTTAATTGGCACCCAAGCTTGTTGATATTCACAGAGGTGTGTTGATGCATTGTCTACAATATGTATAGTGAATGTTTGTGATTTATTTCTGACACACATCTTCGCTTCTGAGTTACAGACTTTTCTCTATGCTTTATACAGAATGTAATTTAGGTTTTGATCGCACCAAAATTTAATTTATAAGAGAAGCATAAAAGCGTGCCCCGTTCCAAGTTGGAGCTGTAGTTCCACCGGTGCCGCTGCGAAACCAAACTTGTCTCGATAACTCCTCGTTACGCCGTAGGTGTATCGCAGCATCACTGACGTGTCAATAGAAAGAGTCGATCGGTGTGAATAGACCGAGATAGGTTCTCTTGTCGGACGTGTAACACCAGCAGCCCGTGGCGTAAGTTATTGGTCGAGCAGTAAATATTGGTATAAACGATTAGGACCGTTATCGCGGCGGCCTTATTGTCTCTTGGCACGTCAGCTTCGGCCACGCCGGCGCGTGCTGCCCGCGCCCCCGTTCAGCGGAATCATAGACTAAAGATGAGGTAGACCGGTTATTCGTCTTCTGCGCATTTACCCAACATTGACCTACCCCAAAGGAACACAACTGTCAAAGTCACATGGTCAACAGTGATGAACGTGTTTGTTTATGTCTTAATTTTAAAATTACAAGAACTATTATATTAATAAAATACTTTTACCAGTATGAATATAATCACAAAGCATTACATATTGGTTAGAGGAAGTATAACAACATCTCAAAAGCACTTGTTTACTAAACAGTGTTTTAACCTCAAACCCAATCCACGCCATTTTTGCAAGCTGTATTGGTAAAAAAGCAGTTCAATGTTAGGACACGGAAATTGGTTGTGCGCAGCCATCTCACCTTTAGTCTATGAGCGGAGCAAGCCGCTCAGATGTAGCACACGGCCCGACGGCAGCTGGACGCCGGCCGCGTGTCTTCACAAACAGTTGTAATAGCCAGAATGCAAACACTTGTCAAGTCAGTCGAGAGACGTTCGGGCGGCTCCTAACATCGAGTTCTTGAGAGCCGATGAGGGTGAAGCGAGGCGAGTATGGAGCAGCGCCGGAATGCAAGGGCGGGGGAAACTCGCCGACCAGCGGCATCGTCCGGCGCGATTCCCACGTGCGAAAACCCGGGAGCGACCCCGCCGGTAATAGAACCCATTCCGTCTTGGTGGAAGGCGAGTGCTCTAGCCGCTGCCCCCCCCCCCCCCCTTCTGTACAAGTCAAAGCAGATGTATAGGCTGTTCACGGTAAAGTGAGCACTTTTAAGGCCATAGTTACTTTTTCCCTCCAGCCATTTCTTACTCTTTACCATTTTTTTAAAAATAAATATCGTAATTTAAGTAATAAACACAGTGTATATACTCCACAGCACTCAGAAGTTAACGTCTAAGGCTAAAATAAAATATATTTATAGGCTATTGTTCCAAATGAGACGGCCTTCAAAAGTGCCCACTTTACCATGCCTAGCCTATAGCAAATGTACCAAGTTACAACAGACACTACAATACGGTAGAACTTTTCGTACAGCTGCAAGTGGAAGTTGGTATAGTACGTACATTCACAGTTACTTCCAACTTCTCTAAAGCCCTGCTAACGTTCTACTGCGTACCTATTCCTTCGCCTCATGTAAATGAAGCTTAACGTAGTCGAGACAATTACACCAACGGACAATGCACCACGTTTGTGGGCACTCAGTTTAATAATATTTCTTACTAGACGTTACCAACACGTCTACCCACTCTTTTTTGTTTATATTACTTGCATATGAAATTAAATAATTTTTACGTATCATATTAATAAAATTTCGATTTAACTTAAAGTATAAAACACCCCACATATTTTGGAAACAACCCCACATGTTGTACATATATGTATAAGGTGATTATTCAAAGGTTTGATTCAACAAGTGTGAGAATACAACGCGTGGACTATATACCGCATTATCACGGATGTTTTTTCAACTTATAAAGTTTTGGCTATGGTTCACCGCGTAGAACAGCCACAAAGGGGCGCTTAAACCGGCACAACCCTGTAACGGTCGTATATTGAAGTTGTGCGTGTGTGTGTGCGTGTGTGCGTGTGTGTGTGTGTGTGCGTGTGTGTGCAGTATTAGGACTGTGCGTGTACAGTGAACGTCAAAGGTTTAGTTTACGAATTTTAAAAGTAAACGTAAATTATTTGGCTGCATAAACCTACCGTTTATTTATCGCATCTATTTGCAAATGTATGTGAGAATTCTAGGTAAATTCTGTGGGCTCACGTGCTTGCCTCGACTGAGCATTTTCTCAACTGGCTGTATAATGCCCGCCCACACCCAACAGCACAAGTTTCCCACGGCTGCTTCAGCAGACACCTTTCCTTCGCCAGACTCGTCTCTTCGCCTGTATAACACGCGTAGAGCCAGCTGGGACGGTAGTTTAGCCTTCGACGGGTCCACAGCTTCTGGGGGTTTATTCTAAGTACCGAGCGAAGTGGTGCAGTTGTAACTCACTAGACTCGCATTCGGGAGGACCCGGATCCGGCCATCCTGATTTCGGTTTCCCGTGGTTTTCCTAAATCACTCCAGGCGAATGATAGGATGGGTCCCTAACAAAGGCCATAGCCGATTCCTTCCCCAATCCCTCTTTCCCGTGTAACTTGCACCGTCTCTAATGAACTCGCTGGCGACGAGACGTTAAGCCCAGCTACCTACCTACCTTTATTCTTAGCTGGTCGAAACGGAGCTGCCGAACGTGAAATAACGATTTACGTCATATTTCTGGTTTTTGGTATTCTAAGTCAAAGATGACTTCTCGATTCTCGTGAGAAAACTATCGAGAGCACTCGGCAGCTAATGTGTTGTTAAAAGCCGCGTTCCCGATCAGGAAGCGTAAATTCAACATGGCGTGTGAGAAGCGTGGTGGCCATATTTATTGTAAACTGGCATACATCTTATGGTGTCGTACTTTTTAAACTGGGATTGAATAGACATCTAAAAACGGATTTTATTGTAAATATTGGAACTGCCAAATATGGACGCATAATTTATAAAATAATTAAATAGGTAGATACACTGTCTATTGGGACTGATTTTTAATTATTTATTTTCATTGATTTCTTTGTGGTAATTATAAACTGTACTAATTGAATTCATAAATTGTAAACAGTAAGTGATAAATTTATTGTGAGAGGTTGAGTCGAGAGAATTTTGTTTGGAGTTATTGTAAATAAAATCAGGGAATTATAATTAAATCTTTTATTTAATTTACGAACTTGGTTTAGCCCACTGAATTTCGAGAGAGAAATTGTAACTACTTTTCAACCGTTAAATTTTGTCCGAATAAACGGTTAATTTTGTTTTTGTCGTAATCGGTAATTTTTTTTATTATTATTCCAATTGCCTGCGGTAATTTTTAAGGCAATGTGTGTATTTCACATGTACACGTTTCTTAAATAAGCTAAAAATCTTCACGTGTCGTTTATTTGAAGGTACATATTTTTTAATGTGCTGCTTAGAAACAATTTATTTAAATTTTTTAGGAGTGTGACACAGGTACATTCTCTCCCCCTCCCCTCCCCCTTCTGCTTCATGCTACTGGTGTTGTTATATTCTTTTATAAACACAGCCATCGCCTATTCATCAGTATTATAATTAAAATCTGTAAGTTACATCTGCGGGAGGGGGGCTGTCTCAACCCTCTCCCTCCATTCCCACCAACCACGCAAGCTTGTTTCGTTAAAACTTTTTTTTTTCTTGTTTGAGGGAGGATGTAAAATGAAGGCGGCTTTTTTTTTTTGCTGCGATTAATGCGCCGGCCGTTAGTGTTCGCCTGCTGTATTTGCATTTCTGTTAGCGAAGGTCCGGTAACTTGTCAACCTGCAAAACGAAAGTGTTTTTCATTCAACCTAAACGAATAGTAGCGACATTGTTTGAGGTTTCTAGTTCACATCGCGATTCTCTCGCTAGTTCAGGAGTGGGGCGGGTAAATTGGGGAGAACGTTTTCTTGTAGGCAATGGGAGGAAGTGATTGAAACTGGAAAATTATTTTCTTTTCTAGTTTTCTAATAGATATAGGCATTAGCGGGCACTGATAAGTTCTATGAATGATACTTGCAATGAATGAATTGCTCTTGGGATAATTTTTATGTTTCTAATACCTGTTGACAACAGCGGGTCTTGGCTTGGTTTAGTTTATATTTGTCAATGTCTTCCCCTGTGTTTTCATTGGCGTGGAGACACAGCTCTGCAGTGGCGTGTGTCCGAAGTAATTTTTCACTTAAACATGACACGGTAGCATCTCATGGAGACATATCATCACCGTTTTGACTCCGCATCGTGCAAATAGAGCGGGATAAGGTAAAGAAAGAGACGCTATTAACACGGCATGTCCCCCTCCTCTCCTGTTTAAGTTCTATTGTGTACGCGTTGTGTGTTTTCCGCCTTATGTAAAATTAACATTGTCATGGATCTCATCACTTTATTCATGCGTCGGTCATGTGAAACTGTGAACTCGTGGGAAAAGAAAATATTTTACAAATCTGCTCATTTTTGTACTTCGATGCATAAGAATTACAGAAATCGAAATTAATAATTTAAGTTATCACAAATGGTTACCTAACACTTTTTATTCGACGTTAAGATAATGGAACTAATTTCCATCCACAGTTACCAACTTTACTGGGCGCATGTTACCCAGTGCGCCCGTTATAATATATGAAGTCAGGAGCAGTGACGTTTTCTAAGGTTGATTTCAAAAGTGCTCACTTTATCGTGAACACCGTTTAGTAGGCGTACGCCGTACGGTGTGCGATATCATCGAGATATGTAGGTGGAAGTAAGAATCAAGATTTCTTACTTCCGCCAAATTCCGGGTCACTACCATAGTTATAGTGGCTCAGCTGTCAGATGTGGGCAAGAACCTGCACCGGCTGACATTTCCCCAGTCGCGTTCTCATACTACAGCGAACTGACGTTTCATAAGCCTTATACCTACATATTACGTATGGATGTCTTATATTATAAATAATGTCAATATTATTGTTGTAACGACCTAGTAAATTTTGTATTATAATTGCCTGATTTAATTACTTTCTGATACGTTTAGGTCAGGTTTAAGGAGATTGACCTAAATGGTATTGTCCATTTTTAGATATGCAAATAGTACACGTTTTAGCAAAAATTGTACATACATTTCGTTTGCGACCGCTTGCGCCGTACTAAGGTTGTACATTTTTAGGAATTGAGAAGAGATATAGTTGGGAATTTTTGTTTAACAGTGGCAACATCCGACTTCTTTGTGTAGAATATCGCATTACACTATTGCATTTATGGTAAGCATTTAAATGAAATGTTGTAAACATTTACGTTAGTATTTATTACTATGGTAATTATATTACTAACACACGTATAAAATATGTATTTAGTTATGTTATTAAAGGGTGATTAATAATACAAATAATACATATGTTAATATTGTATATTAGGCGTGTAAACAAATTTTCTTCCAATAATATACTTTCGTTAGTTTTATATTGTTACTTACTTAAATTTTTATTTTGATTAATTATTTTAACGAACTACACATATAAAAGTGCTCATAATATTATTTCAGTAGATGTAATCTAAATGAAATATGATTTTATTGTGTATATATTAATATGCGATACAATGTTGTATTACTAATAGCAATATAAATATGAATGTAATAGGCATATTATTGTTCCTTCTCGCAAAGCTCTGTTTACATACCACCTATCTGTAACTGAACGTTGTAGGGTAACATTACATTTCGTTCGAAGGTAACTAATTTATGTAAGAATTTCGAAGTAATTTTAATTTTAATCTCATAAATAAGTTATCTTAAACTATATTTCCTGAGTTAAAAACGTCTGTTCAGTCATTTCCGCGTACTTATTTTTTATTAACTACGCAGTTATTTAAATGTAATTGTAGGACTATACGATTTCAGCGTTCAGGTTAATCTGGAGAGTACCAAATCAGTGTGTGTAGAGAATATCCGAAAAATTTGGGGCCAATGAGAACAGCGCCTAGTAGGACCTATGTTGAATTGTATTTGCAGCCTGACATAAATCTCGTCTTTCACTTTCCTCTACGAGGACGATCCATCTTCGTCGTGTCATTCATTGGCAGTGGGAACGTGCCATTTGTAAAGGAGGGAAAAAACATGCGTTATGGAATTTGGGTATGCAATTAATATTACTGTGGGTTCAAACTAATGAATCATCCTGATCTTCTTGGGCTGTCAGAAGGGATTTATAGAAAACCGTTTACACTGCTGCGTAGAACCAATAAGCGCGCCGAAAACGAGTAAGAGGATGGGAGGGGAAATTTTGCTCGGTGGTTTGCACTATGTTTGAACTAAAATGCAAGCTGGTATAGGCTGTTCACGGTAAAATGAGCACTTTTGAAAGTCTTGCTTAAGATCTACTTGTATGCACGTTGTGCATTCTTCCGCCTTATGCAAAATTAACATTACCATGGCCCTCGTCACTTTATTCGTGTGTCGGTCAAGCGCAACTGTGAAATTATTACAAAAGAAAATGTTTTACAAATCTGCTCATTTCTACACTTCAATGCATTAAAAAAAAAAAAACAGAAAATGAAAGAAAGAATTTAAGTTATCACAAATGGTTAGCTGACACTTTTATTCGACGTTAAGATATATAGAACTACTTTCCATTCATCGTTGCCAACTTTACAGGGCATATGTCACTTAGTTATCACGTTAAAATATATGCAGGCAGGGGCAGTGACTTATTCTAAAGTTGATTTCAAAAGTGCTCACTTTATCGTGAATGCAGCCTTTAATAGGCTAGTTATGTGAACGCAAATATTGTAACCGTGAAGAGTATTTGACGTTTTAATTTATAGACGTAAACAGGAATAGTTGATATTTATCAGAGACGCGAATCGATAAGAAAGTTTTTGTTTTTTCTCGTCTCCCTTTCTTCCTTCTTGTCCCATCACCATTATCGTCCCCTTTTCTCCTTCCTCACCTTGATCACGTAATGCGGACGCGTTTGTACGTACTGTGGACATTGTCGAGCGTGGTTCGAAGTTTTCGCCTTAGTAGCGAGGCGGCAGTGTCAGCAGCGGAACTGCGTTCTGGTGGCTGATGAGTCAACGGGTGACCGGACGTAGCTCCGGCCTCCAAACGTACAGTGGCGGGCAGCATCCCCCCGCCCCCCTTCTGTACCTGCACAACGGCCGCCACTGCCTCTGCTACTGGTACAGGATACGACGCCGCGCCGTTCCCTTCCATTGAAGAGTATTCCGTTCCTAGTGGCTACTTTATGACTTGGAAACGGACCTTGTGTCTTAGTAGCCGGACATGGGACAGGGAAATGTTTGCTGGTATAGGCTGTTCACGGTAAAGTGAGCACGTTTTAAGGCCTTCCCAACAGGCATTAACCACTAACAAATATATCTTATTGCAGCCTCAGGCATTAAATTTTGAGAGTAGTGAAATGTATACACTGTGTTTATTGGTCACATTGCAATGTTTATATTAAAAATCAGCAGGAAGATGAAAATTTGACGAAAGGAAAAATTTAGAAGGGCCTTAAAAAGTGCTCACTTTACCGTGAACAGCCTATATAGTCTGTTCGCAGTTTTTTTTCCCCGCTTTTTGAATCAAACCTTTGAAAAATCACTTCAAATATGACGTGTATCACAAGCGTTTTATATACTTGTGTTAACACAAAAATACCCTTTTTTTTATTGAATTTAACTTTTACTTATCTGTCGTTTTTTAATTATATTTCATTTGTGTTTAGAATGAATAAAAACAGTGAGAATATAAGTGTGTCGATAATGCCTACCCATTCTCCGACTGGCTGCACGATGCACCGGGCCTGTGTCTGGATATTGCGCGCTGCGAAAGGTTTTTCCCTATTGGCTAGGATGCCCATTGGCGAATGGGTTACTACGCTATGATTGGCGAACGGCGTTACAACACGTTGCTCGCCAGCGACGCCATATTTCTGGCGTCTGGAGTTCGCGGGACAAGAGGCTGTTTCACAGCTGTATTATTAAATAGAGAGGCGAGATATCAACCATCGTGGATTATTTATTTATTTATAAATCGTCGTAATCAAACTTTATGACCGGTCATTAAAAATACAAAGCTTGAAGTGGCATAAATGACTACTTGACAGAATTTTTACATTTTGTATGATTTCAATTACATCTGTGTTTTCCGCGCAAAACGAAAATTATTAATAATTATAGGCTGTTCATGGTAAAGTGAGCACTTTTGAGGCCCTAGTTACATTTTCCTTTCAGCCATTTTTTACCCATCATCCACAGTTTAAAATAAATATTTTCACGTAAGTAATAAACACAGTGTGTATATTCCACCGCACTCGGAAGTTAACCAACGTCTAAGGCTAAAATAAAATATGCTTTTTTTTAAAACTATTATTCTAAATGAGAGGGCTTTCAAAAGTGCTCACTTTACCCTGAATAGCTTATAGGAAACCTTTCATTGCGTTTATATAATTGAAATGAGTAATGCAATAAAAGTAAGTTGGATTGCAAAGTGACTATAGGCTGCCATAATTCTTTAAAATAAAAATTACTATTTAGTAATAAACACAGTGTCTATATTTCACTGGACTCGAAAGTTAAAGTCTAAGGCTACAATAAAGTATTTTAATTGACTATTATTGTAAATGCGAGGGCTTCAAAAAGTGCTCCCTTTACCGTTAATAGCCTCTATTAAGATGTTGCATGTGCTTTGACAATCTTGATTTTTAAATATTGAATCTGGAAATGTAGTTGTGGAGGAATATACGTAAATCCACGATGGTGTGGATCTCTCCCTTTCAAATACTCTGCACTATGACGTAGAAGATTGTCAGCTTGTTGTGATGGTATACTGATGGCTTCTCGCCATATTTATAAAGGATTTTCACGACGAAGTGAGCATTTTTGAAATCAACCTTAGAAAAAACTCACTATCTCTGCCTGCATATATTTTAACGGCCACACTAAGTGACATGTGCCCAGGAAAGTTGGTGACGAAGGATGGAAAGTAGTTCCATATGTTAACGTCGAATAAAAATTGTTAGGTAAACATTTGTGATAATTTAAATTATTTATTACGCTTTCTGTTTTTTTTTTTTCGCCTTAGTGTGTAAAAATGACCAGATTGGTAAAATATTTACTTTACTAATAATTTCACCGTTTCACCTGGTAAACACATGAAAAAGTGACGAGGCCCATGACAATGTTAATTTTACATAATGCGGAAGAATACACCGCGTGCATACAAGTAGATCTTAAGCAGGACTTTCAAAAGTGCTCATTTTAACGTGAACAGCCTATAGCGCAGCAGTGCGGAAATGAGCCAGAGATGTGCGGCAGTTTCGCCTCCGTACGCTGTGATGTTCTGTGCTGCTGTCGCACGTGGTCGGAGAAACACGTCCTGCTGCACGGCAGGCGCTCGTCGCCGGCGTCGTTAGGCGATTGTTTTCACTTAGCGGTACCCGCCGACCGCTAAACGACAGCTTTCCTGCCTTTCCCTCGTCGCTCCGCTCGGACAGACTGCGCCACGGGCCGGAACAACACTCCTCCTGTTTAGACCATAGACTAAAGATGAGGTAGATCGACTTCGCTGGCTGCGCACAACCAATCTCCGTGTCCCAACATTGAACAGCTTTTCTGCCAATACGTCTAGCGAAAATGGCGTGGTTTGGATTTTAGCTTAGAAAACTGATGCTTTGAGATGAATGTATACTCCTCTAACCAATTTGCAATGTAGTCTGATTAAATTAAAACTAATATATTTAAAATAAATTTAAATTTAATTTAAAATTAATATATAAACAAACACGTTCATCACTGTTGACCGTGTGACTTTGTCAGTTGTGTAGAATTTGGGGTAGGTGGTTGTTGGGTACACGCGCAGAAGGCGAATAAGCGGTCTACCTCATCTTTAGTCTATGGTTTTGACTGACTCTGCGCTCTCGTACCCGACTGACCTCAGAGCACACCTTTACACATTAGGTATGTTCGCGTGGTTTTTGTTATTCTGCTAGTTTAGTGCTATTTTGGCTAGTTGCCGTTCGTGTTACCGGAAACGTTTTTTTTGTACTCTATTCGGTTGGCGGTAGCAATTGCTATTTGTGCTATAAAAAGTAACTATTTCTGCTTTTGCTCATCGAGGTACAGCATAATACCAAAACGAGCAAGGTGGGGAAAAAAAAAGGTCGCCAAAATATAATTACAAACGTTGAAGAATCTTGAGAGTGACGATTGCAAATAGTAATTTGGTTTTACGCAGATTGATGAGAATATGTTTGGTTATCCCGTAAGATGTGCAGAGGGAAATAAAAATAACTTAAGACACATTTATCCCCGAGAGTAAGTTGTCTTGAGTGGCCAAAATCTTTAATACACTTAAAGTACACAAAGGCAATAATGATTATCAACATTTTTTTAATAACATTTTGTTTATTTATATTTGATTGCTGTAAGTCGTTCGTGTCTTCCCGCCGGGAGTAACTGCTGGTTTTGCTACTTTTCCACTCGTGAAAAATATCACTTGCTCTCGGATAGTAGAAAAAGCATACCACACGAACAAACCTATTATCCTCTCTTGAACATCCTTCTCGTAAGGGGAGATACAAACGTGTGCGAACCGTCTAGATTACTACTTACGTTAGCCTTGTAATATTTTAATTGGTGGCCATTCAAATAAGTTTATTTTAATTTCATGTATAATTATTGTATTACGGAGGCGGATCCACGAGATGGTGGATGGAGGAGGTGGGAGTGAGGAAGCTGACCCCCCCCCCCCCCCCCCGGTGGAACTGGATGGATGAAAAGAAATTTATCTGGAAACATATTACAGTAATACTGACATTTATAAGCAGCATTAAAACTGCGTGCGTTATTGTATACATGTATTTTGAACGTTAACAGATTGCGCCCTTTTCCCCCCTGCCCTAATCCATTTCGCGCACTGGCTAAATTACACATTATCTATGCAAAATTAAGTAAAGAAGAATGAGAATGATTAAGTGGAATCAGGAAAATAATCCTTGGCAATAATGCTGTTGGACACAAAACTTGTAATTCCTTAAATAAAATTTAGTTGTTGTAACAGTTTTATGGATTTAAATTATATACATTAATTTTGTATTCATAAATATTTATAAATAAAAGAATTGCAAAACTATGATGATTTCCAAGTTTGGGAAATGTTCATGTTTCATGCATTCTATATTAAACATGTTATCAATCCAAAGATTAATAATATGTAATTTAAATAATATATTTAACTAATAAATTAAAAATATTTCAAACCTGTTTTTTTGACGATTCTACTGCAGTTAGTCTTAAAATACAATTTTTAAGCAAAATTTGGTGACAAATATAGGACTGCTAATTGTCCAACAAAACAAACAAACATATAGTAGCCCCCTCTCCTTAAATGATTGCTAGATACGCCGATAGCGTATTATTTTTTAAATCATTATCACAGTGACTTTTGATTAACTTTTGGAAATTTGTCATTAGGTCTACGGTGGTTTTAATTTATTGATGGTAGACTTTACAACATAACATTCATGGCCAGTGAGGAATAGAACCCATGCCATCTGTAGTTACACACTGCGGGAACCTTAGCCTTCCTGAATGTGTTTTGGATGTAGGCTGCCCGCGGTTAATCTAGCACTTTTCAAAGCCCTGCTTATCTGCTCCTCTGCTCATTTTTGTATCCTTTCGCTTTAAGGAAAATTAGGCAACACCATCATGAACCTCATCACGTCATTAATGCGCCGATAAGCTTGAGCTACAAAGTTGTTTGCAATGTAAATACAGTACTGAATTGCAAGTTCTTACTCATACAGATAAAACAGAGGCCACGTGAAATAAAATTCAGTGTCCTTTAGTTTAAACATCACGCCGTTGATATGGCTTTAAGATTTGGAACTACTTTACCCAATTCGTTGCCAACTTTTCAGCGAGTACTTCGATCGATGCTTACGTTGAAATGTATGCGTTTGTGTGCAGAGACGTTTTTCAAAGATTGACTTCGTAAGCGCCTGTTTAATCGTGAACAACCTTTATACGTTGTTCACGGTAACATGAGCACATTTGGAAGCCCTGCTCAAGATCTACTTGTATGCACATTGTGTATTCTTTCACCGTACGTACAATCAACTTTACCATGGGCCTCATCAATTTATTTGTGCGTCGGTCAAATGTAATTGTAAAATTTTGGGAAAGTAAATATTTTATATTTTAGAAATGTTTTATTCACACACACACACACACACACACACACGCGCGCGCGCACACACACACACACATACATATATATATATATATATATATATATATATATATATATATATATATATATATATATATATATATATATATAAACAAAAAGTAAAAGAAAATATTTCAGTATTCACAAATGTTTACTTAACACTTGTAATTTAACGTTAACACATGGAACTGCTTCTCTCCCGTAGTTGTCAACTTTACTGGGCGCCCAGTGACAGTCAGTGCGCCAGTTAAAATATACGCAGACAGGGGCAGTGACATTTTCCAAAAGGTCGATTTCAAAAGTGCTCACTTCATCACTAACAGCCTTTACGTGCTTGTACCTTCATGGGAAATTGTTGTATTTTAGAGGGCGAGGCGAAATCTCGATCGTTTGAATAAAAATAAGTAAATCTTAAAGTTAATATATCACGTCGTACGGGTATGAATAGGGAAGCTGAGGATGCAGGTGTAATATATTCGCGGTGTCTTCACATTTCACGCTTTTCGAATAAAATCTCTGAAAAATCACCCTACTTACGACGTGTTTGGTTGTTCTCCTAAATATGTCGTGTACCACAAGTGTTCTATACTTCTCTTAACAGAAAAGTATTTTATTTTTGATTATATTGGACTTTTACTTATTTTATACCTACAATATTGCATTTGTAACTAATATGAATGAAAACAGGGAGAAAATAGGTGTGTTGGCAATGCCTAGTAAGAAATAGTTTCCACTGTTTTCAAATTGAGTGTGCACGAACGAACACGGTGCGTTGTCCCTTTGGTGTATTTCTATGGACTTAGTTAAGCTTTGTTTGCCACGAGGCGGAGGAATAGAGTGAAAGCAGATCTTCGGTAGGAGTTCAGGAAAGTTGCATGTAACCGTGAATGAACTATACTCCCTGATGAGTACAGTGGCTCCCGAGCCTTTGATTATTTGACGCTCATAAACTGAGGCCGTATTGGAATTGGCACTTGCAGTTTGCTAAACGGTCACGTGCCTGGAAGTAGTCGTTTAAAATTATGACTCATTTGTTATTTTAGTATTTAATTTTTAAGATGTAACGAAACTTACTAAAATACTAAGTTACCGTATAGAATCCATTCTTGAGCAAGTGCGGTCTAAAAAAAATCCATACTAAGTTTTCTGTATGGTAAAGAAAACCATTTATTTGAGGCTGTTTTGTTTGCAGCAACACAATGTAGCTTTAATTCAAAAATCTGCAATTTTTTTTAATGGCAATATTACCTTCCTTTATAACAAAGTAAAGAAATATTACTTTGTACCAAAGGTAATGGTTTAGCCATCTTAAAGGTTCTCTGTTGTACAGGGGCCACGGTGGCCGAGCGGTTAGCTCGCTCGCCTCCCACCAAGATGATCCTGGTTCAATCCCCGGCCGAGTCACCGGGTTTTCGCACGTGGGAGTCGTGCCGGACGATGCCGTTGGTCGGCGGGTTTTCTCGGGGATCGCCCGTTTCCCCGCCCCTTCATTCCGGCGCTGCTCCATACTCACCTCAATCGCCCTCATCAGCTCTGAAGACCTCGCTGTTAAGAGCTGCTCAAATATTTTCACTCACTCATTCTGTTGTAAATTGCAGTTTTCAGTACGTAACTGTTGTCCCGAAGCAAACATTCATAAACCAATAAGGTTATTCTGCAGCTACGAAACTGCAGTTGAACAAATGCACATTCCTTCTGCAGACATTTGTCATTATGAAGTGCAGTGATTCTCCAAATTACTCATCTCAGTTCTTCCCAATAAGTGGCATATTCTGGCTGATGTCGCTGCCTCGCATAACTTGCCTATCAAAAGTCATCTGAACATAACAAGAACAATGTGGCCGTTTGGTGAGGGGCGTTCGGCCAACAACACAGGATGCGCAGATTCGAGTCTGAAAGCACATTTTTTTATGGTGAAGATAAATTCGAAAGATTTATTACTTATCTTCTATTTACAAATTACTGTTATTTTTCAGAGCACAAATTTTTTCTTTACAGTATAACTGACATAACTACAAAGACATATGTTGAACTATTGTAACGACAATGCGAGGTTATCGTAATCATTACTATACATGGAGATGAAGAAAAGTTATGTTTGTGGCAAGCCTACTTTGCTGTGGTTCATATTTAAACAAAACTATCGACGGCGTCCAAACTGAACGCCACTAAATACTGTACCAATACTAGTATGCTAAGTAATCAGTTCGAACACGGCGTGAGTAATGTCGGCAACTGGAGGGCGCCAACCACTACCCAGCGAACGCCCGCGCTGATGGCCCTGTCTTCAAGTGTTCCTTTGTTATGTTGCGAGGCCGGAGTGGCGGCGTGATATGGATTAGCAGCTGGGTCCTTAATTAACAAATAAACTGAAGAAACAACACTTACACTGTACAACACCTACACAAATATTACACTGACACCAACACAGCACAGACACAGACATTAAGCACACGACAGACACCTCACAAAACAATAACCGTTGGCCCCTCTGTCTCCGGAGAGGATGGCGAAGTGAGTGTTCAAGGGTGGAGGCAGAGGGATTTAAACTTTTGACATTTTAAAAATTATAACGCAACTTTTCCTTTTAAACTTTAACAAAATAATTTCAAGCCTCTGCTGTAAAGTTCAACTTGTTTTCAAATGTTATAAAGCGACAAATTTTGTTTCCACTATTTTATAAATTTATTTCAAATTCAAGTAACTGAGACCTTCGGCTGGGTACTGGCGCCATTTTAATATGTTCTGTTCTGTGTCTTTAATTATTTGCGCAGAGTGTATGCACTACGCAGCATAAAGCATAGACTTAAGATGAGGTCGACCAATCTTGCTGGCTGCACACAACCTTATCTGCTTTTCTGCCAACACGTCTAGCGAAAACGGTATGGTTAGGATTTTAGGTAAAAAAACTGATTTGTAAACAAACGCTTTAAGACGTATGTATACTTCCTCTGACTAATTCGTATTGCAGTTTGGTTGAATTCAAATTGGTATAAAGTATTGTACTCATCTAACAGAGCTTGTCATTAAAAAAAATAAAGATATAAAGTAACACTTTGGACACTGGTGATCATTTGACTTTGACAGTTGGGTATGACAGGGGTAGGTCAATGCCGGGTGCATGCGCAGAAGACGTATGTACAAGCGGTCTACCTCATCTGTAGTCTGCTGCATAAAGCTGCTTTGTCTTGTGTTATCAGTGGCCGCTGCGCCTTCCCCACTCGATATCGCGCTGGGCATGGCGCGAGCGTGCTTGGGAACAGCGTTCGTGCCCGGCCAGCCCTTCTTTGTCCGAGACAACACTTCCGAGCTTTTTGTCGCACCCACGAAGCTCACTACGGCCCGACTTCATGCTGTAGCGCCAAAAAAAAATATCTATGTGCTTTGTTCCTAGCAGCACGATCTTTTCTTTGTAAAAAAAAAAAACTTTCCCTGGTTTTGTAAAAAAAAAAAAAAAAAAATACATCCAGAAATCTTCCTAATTTACGAACATCCATTACTTGAGTGAACTGACCTTCCCCAAACCACTTTCGAACCTCAGAGAACTTCCCCTATGTTTAACTTTTTTCTGAAGTTCATGGTGAAATTGTGTTTTGTTTTCCTTTATGTTGCTGTACATTGCGCATAAATAATTAAGGTAAATTTTCGTTTCATGCCGGAAGTTGAACGAAGAATTCAGTGGTTCAGCACTAACCGGACTTTACACTAATTGCGACATGATGAAAATATATTTACATTTAGGTGATTTACAAAGATTCCAAGTGTCCCTTATTGTTTATGAGGTTTAATAGGTGCTTTCTGCACGGGGGATAAAATTAGGCGAATGGAGATGACTGCGTTTGTGTTCTAATGCAAATTTTTTTGAACTCGCAGGAATAACAGGCAAAAATATAAAATAAATAAAATAGATGACTTTTGCTTAAGGTGGCCGCTTGTGGGCTTTGTTCAGTAGAGTCAAATCCATTTTGACGTGGGTTGAAATGTTTGTTGTCTCCTGCATTTCAAAAACCAATTATATTTGTTATGATTGCGGAGGCCAACGATTGCAGATTTGATTGATCGCTTCTGTTCAAAATTGCACGTTTGTAAGAAATCTCCAGCAGCTATAAACGTTTCTTACATAGTTAACAAAATGTTGCCTGAAGTGGCAACAAAAAATTAAGTTTTAGCATCTAGTTTCCAAAAAAAAAATAATTTGCGTAAACATAAAAGAATACTGCGTGTTATAACTAGGCGTTCTTGCGAACTTTTAATATTTTGAAGATTCAATTGTAAGAGATATATCAGCGAAGACTCATTATTGCCTTGTCGATAAATATAGTCCTTGCTACAAAAATGTTGTTTATTTTCTAATTAAAGGCGGTTCGAGGTAAAGTAAGTACTTTTTTTAATCAACCTTAGAAAAGTCACTGAACGTGCTTGCATATATTTTAACGGGTGCACTGAGTGACATGCTCCCAGTGAAGTTGGTAACGATGGATGGAAAGTAATTTCGTAACTTAACGTCGAATAAAAAGTGTTAGCAACCATTTGTGATAAATTAAATAATTTCTTCTTTTTTTTTTTGTTGTTTTTATAATGCGTCGAAGTGTAAAAGTGAACATTTTTTGTAAGCTATTTACTTTTCTAATAATTCTACAGTTTCATTCGACCCACGCATGAATGAAGTAATGATGCCCATGGCAATGATAATTTTATAGAACTTGGTAACTAACCAACTGTTTATAAAATTCAGGATACCACGAATAAGTTGATATACATGTTATTTTTTTTTTTTTTAATATTATTAGTATTTTTAAATAGGCAGTTCTAAAGAAATTATTACTTAGCGCTTCTTTTTCTGTAAATTAATATAGCTGCGAAGTGTCAATATGGTAACCTTACAATATTGAAGAAAACGAAAAGTTAATTCGTGAAACTTATTTTTACATAGTTTATTTACAATGGTAATCAATTACTTTTACAAACTGTTCTGTTTTTTCTTACGTTTTAATATGTTACTGTTTGTTCCTGTCAAGTCATTCCTATGCGTCGTACCGTATGCACATGTACACGTGAAAATATTTTGATTTTAAACTATATTTAAAATTCTTATTAAATTAGACTGATTCCAAAAAAGTACCCCATAATTTAAAATTCAGGCAATAAAGTTCCTTGCAAATTTAATACAGAAAACTAATAGTAATTAAGAATTCAGCCTTCTGAATTACCCAGTGATTCCTCGTTGCTATATAAGTATATTGAAAGTAATAAATTACTGAATGGTTGGTAGCAACACTTTATTTCCAACACTTTCCTAATAAATAAGATGTATTACTTCCTTTGAACATACGGCGTTTTTATTATCGACTGTTACATTCTATGGCTGTCACACTTCATAGTATCATTCCTCTGGTAAGAATGATATTATTATTATTATACTACAATTTTATATTTCGAGCTTAGATAATCATTTGAGATAACTGTTTACAAGATATGTGGGATCATGAGCGTGGAAAAGATTTACACCTGCATTTAAATCAAATAAACTCATATTTCATTATTTCCCTGGATACATTTGTCTAGATTTAAGATGTTGATGTTATTTGAACTTGCCTGAACTAATTTGTTCTGCATTTTCTCTGAGACTTCCTTTATATATTTTCGCGTTTAAAATTAATTATAAATGTTCTGTAGTTTAAAATGCATCATTATTATATCCATGTACAGGTTATTCTAACTATGTTAGCAGTCTGCTAACCTTGAATAAGAAATTCTCCCAACAATATCTGTAAGGGAATTAAACATGTAGGCTATTTTGTGTTAAATTTGGTGTATGGTTCTAATACGCGCGTAATTTAAATAGTAAGATTCTAAAAATTCTGTGCAAAGAGAAATATATGTGCGTAAATGTGCATGTACGTGTGCGTGTGTGTTAAATATTGTTTGATGTGTATTTGTCTGCAAAAACGTCAAGTACAATTGCCTGTAAGCAAATTTTATGTTAAAAGCATTTTTTTGTAAAGCCCCTTTTTAAGGACAAAACTTATTGCTCAGGATAGTGCGTTTGTCTAATTTAAAAATGGATAGTAACTCTTCTGGCTTTAACATGATTGCTTTGCGTACTCATTCTTCAAACATACTTATTAAAAACACTAAAATTGCATACTTATCCTTTGTTACACCACGTTCGAAAAGTAAATTTAATTAAGTTTGCATGAATTCAAACTCAATAGCCTGTTAATAATTTTTTTCCCCCCCTTTTGGTCTTGTATGAAAGTCCAGAGTGCAAAGTTTGTAGACAATTACCAACATGCATGACGTGGGGAATGAGTTTGTAAATTACGTGTCCATCCCCTGGCCTGTATCAACTGCCCTACTTTTTCATATCAAGTAATGATGTCAGTGCCTTGATTTATAGTTGTACTGGAATGACACACAATTGGTTACTGCCCACCGTAGCATCTGACTCTATAAATATGAGCCCCTCCCGTAGAACTGGCAGTCATTATTTTGTGTATTTTGGAATCAGTGAATCTTAATATTGCTTCATTACTAATAGCAATTAAAACAATTTCATGCGTACTGATATACTTTTAATATAAAGTACTTTTCTTCAAGTACTTGCATGATTTATGCTAGAACGCATCATGCACTTGTTTCTTGATAGGGGTCCGCGGTAGTGTAGTGGTCAGACTACTGGTCTCCAACCACGGCAAACCAGGATCGAATCCTGGAGCGGGTTCATCCGGACTCTCGCATTTGGGAGACGTGGCGGACGCTGCTGCAGCCCCCCCCCCCCTCGATGCATTCACGCTTCCCCCAGCTATGTACCACGCCCCTGTACTGTCTTCACATCTTCCTCACTGCGTGACCAATAGGTGCATTGTTGTTAGAGGCATTGACCACGGAATCATTGTACCACATATTGTTCGACTTGTAGAAATTATTTGTATAGGCTGTTCGCGGAAAAAGTGAGTACTTTTGAAAGCCCTGCTTAAGATCTGCTTGTGTACACGTTGTGTATTCCACCGCCTTATGTAAAATTAACATTGCCATGGGCCTCATCTCTTTATTCATGTGTCGAACAAATGAAACTGAAAAATTATTAAGAAAGTAAATACTTTACAAATATGCTCATTTTTACACTTCGATGCATTATAAAAACAGAAAGCTAAAGAAATAAGTTTAAGTTATCACAAATTGTTACGTAACACTTTTTATTCGACGTTAACATATGGAACTACTTTCCATCCATCGTTACCAACTTTACTGTGCGAATGCCGCTCAGTGCGCCCATTAAAATATATGCATGCAGGAGCAGTGACTTTTTTCTAAGGTTCATTTATATAGTGCTCACTTTGTCGTGAACAGCCTTTAACTACTTTTTTCCTCGGATAATTTTTTTTACATCAAATGGTATTTGTAACATGACATGTCGGCGTCAATATTTGACGGTGTTTTCAATGTACAAATTAAATACACTAATATATTTGTACATTCAACAAGGACAGTCGAAAGGTCTTGCCGTACCCATTAATTTTTAAGGTATGCTTCGCAAAAGTTATTTTACAAAAATTCACGGTCGGCCATAACAAAATAATGCAGGAATTTCCTATTTAACAGCTATTTATTTTTAAATTGCAAAAACATTGCCTTGTGCAGTTTATAGATGGTATGAAGTAGCGCTTGGAATCTTCTTTCAGTTTGAAGAATCTTATTTATAAGTTTGTTTTCGTTTTTTGTACATTTTTAAAGCAGTAAAATTGTGATTTTGGCATGTAGGCCCTAATTATGCGTGAACCATGCGCTCATTTTTTTGCAAGGAAAGAGTTATAACTGATTTTTTTCGTAGCCAACGCCCTTAAGGCAGATTCACACCCGTCATCTTGGATTTATGGAATTTTTGCCACGCCCTGGAAATACAGTTTTGTATCAAGTTTTTTTTGGAACGACAGAGCACAGAGCATTGCCTAATGCATTATCTGTGGTCAGTATTTCTTTATTACTGTTAATATTATCGCCTTTGTAATCGTTCGCAAGAAATAATCTCGCGTTTCGCCTCGACAGTTACCAGCTAAAAATTAATAACTGGTGAAGCTGTGGCAGTTCGATAGAGTTTGGGAAGCTGTTGTTTAGGATATGCCGTGCGGAAAAATTTCAATACACCTTCTGAAATAGAAGTTTCTGCGAAAATACAATAAATCCAATATGGCGGGTGGGAATACGCCTTAACCCGACGAAAACCTCAACATAATATCTTAGTTGCAATACACATGCAAAAATTATTTATAAAGAAAAATATGATAGACTTTAGAACCCACTGCCATGAATTATTCATCGGTGTGTGGATCAACACAGTACTCTACCACTGCGCAAACAGAACTAATAAATCGCGTTAGAACGTTAGTGAATGTAATGTTTGAGTAACCTCTCACATAAAGTGTTTTGTTGTATGGGTGGTGTGTTTAATACTCCTTCCGACGTTAATTAAATATTGTCATCGTCAATTTCATTTCAATTTGTCTCTGGACGCAAATACCTCTGAACGTATAATTATGCTGAAGACATCGTTTTCGGCTTTATCAGTTTGTTTCAAATAGCTACCGGCCATGACAGAACGCTTTAACCCTCTGAAACTGCAGTGCAATTGGCCAGGTACAAAAGTTGGTATAGAACATGCCAATGAAAATATGACAGGCTCTGTTACCAGACCACCGGGGCCTAATCTCGAGATCGTTCGAGTGCAGTTAGTATACGAGACGTCTCGCACAGTCCGCAACGTACACGAGACAATTGTTGTAAGCTCCAACCTCTGGAACTCGCATACGTTTTCAGTGTGCGAGGGGAGTGCCAGGCAAGCGTATACGAGTGACATTTTGTCATATTGGTGAACCTGTGGCGAGACCGGAACAAATATTAGCGGAACTCAGCCAATCAGAAGCGTCGCTTGTATTGCGTGCGTTTGTTTATTTACACTGTACACGGTTGAATAAGCAAATGGCTAAAATTACAAAAATTACCAACGAGCAGAAGTTTATTCTTTTCGAATTCGTAGAAGGTTACGTAATTGAATATATGGTGTTGTGCCGTTCATCTATGATGTTTACAGAAAATTAATTGTGAAAATAAAATCTCGTGTTGTCCTTACTTAATCTCTACGTACGTTGGAAATACCAACGAAATTAGGTTATTGTCTTTATTAGTGGCATGGCTTGATGCAATATTTATATGCCTTACAGCTAATAATATGGATATTAAATGTTACACGGAACAGCAGATTTGTTTTTTTGTCTTTCAAATAGTTTACGTGGCAGGGATTGGTCAGTAAAATTCTTCCCTGTGGAAATTACATACAATTTAATTAAGAGAACACAGTTGTGTATCATACATTTCCACAATGTTTACATTACATTATAAATAATGAAATGTGAATGTATATGATAAGTTGCCCATCGTTTGGAGAGTATTAGCAGCTACATGGTACTTTGCTAGACGCCGTGTTTGAATACGAGCAACTGTGAAGTCCATAGATATTTTTAGTGTAATAATACTGCAGACGTAGATTAAAGGTATCAGTTATTTTGGTAATGGGCTGTCGTTTATGGCTAGTAGTCTGAAGTGCTATTGAATTTAATTGATTTACACTGTTAAAAAAATTGAAGGAAACAAGAAACTTGCCCAAGGCAAACTGGCAGCTGACTGGGCAGCCAAGGATGCCAGCCGGTTGTGGAAGAAGTTTCTCTGAAACTGAAAGTTTGTGCAATAATAATAATAACATATGTTATTTACATATTTTTATATGCAAGACAGACTAAATAATAACTTATGACGTCTAACCAACCAACTACGAGTCACTGAAAAATAATGAACGTCAGTAGAAGGCCTATGTAAATTACACTTTTACTCATAACCTCATTTGCACTCTCAACACACATTTTAATTTTTGTCGATTCAACAAGTCCTTAATTTGCATACGATTATACATTCAGCACAGCATGAATGATGTGTAAATTGAATTCTCACAGCGTCAACAGTCATCTTATGTCTAATATTTTGTTTGTTTTGATGCGCTACTCGTCTACGACTCCACATCTCGCACGGCGTTGATCGAGTGAGTGGCCACTCGCACGGTAGAGACGTATACGATGGCTCTCGTATGGTTCGATCTTACCGTTTTCTAAAATCGTGTGAGTTACGGCCGCAATTCGAAGATTTCGTATACGAGTGCAGTTCGATCTTAGGTCCCCTGGTATGAAATCCGGCCGTGCAAGGCAACGAATGCCATGATGGCTGCCGGAATTTAGAAAATTCAACTATCAAAAGATTGAAAAAGGGTAAAATATGCTTTCTCAAAATCTTCACTATCTCTTAAACCTGATACAAGATTGCAGTTATTTTTTCATCAGAAGACTACCTAAAATAAATACCTAAAAATAAATTTGAAATTTCAGATAAAATAACATATTTAAATTACAGGCAGACGTAACTGCGGGAAAAAGTTAAATGTGATTTCAGTCTACCACACTCAAATTCCTAGCATCAAAACCAATATTTTTTTAAATATATAAATCCATCTACACACAACAATTTGAATTCCCGAATGTCTAAGCTGAGCGTATAGCTTGCAGTAACACCCCCCCCCCCCCCAACTTGATAATTTCTTTGCGTCTCTCTGTGGTTTATCTGACTGACACGTGGCAGCCACCCAGTCGGTCGGTGCACGGCGAAGTTAACTTCCGCATACAGCGGAAGAATAACAGTGAGCAAAATTAAGAAACTTAGCGAGGTTACTCGTACGTGTTTACCGCAAAACAGCTGTGCGATACACTGATAAATCTTTCGCAAATTTACCACATCACTGTACACGCACATTGATAAAAAAAAAACACGAATTGTAAAGTTAAACCCTCCCCTCCCCACCACAAATAAATTATTAATTGTAGTTTTCCTACATTTGTTTTGGTAACCGTCGAATTCGTAGCAAATTAACAACATTTTCATATAGTAGTAATTTTTTACTTGCAGCCTGTAATATGTTCCACGATAACTAACTACTTTTGAAATCAGTCTTTGAAAAAAAATGTCCTGTCTAACGTGCACTCTGTGAATTTAATGGACATATAGGAAAAGTAATTTCATGACTTAACGTTGTAGTTAAAGTTGGACGATTAAATTGTTTTTACTCCGAATTTATATTATTTAACATTATCATATTAGTAACATATTAACAATAATGAAAGTGAGAATGTTCGCGGCACTGTTAACGGTGGTTGAGTATTGCGGAAGGATACAAAATATTAACAGAAGCAGATCGTGAGCGGGGCTCTCAAAAGTATTCAATTATAGGCTATTCGCGGTAAATTGAGCACTTTTGATAGCCCTCCCATTTGGAATAATAGTAAATATCTTCTATGTTAGACTTAGACGTTAACTTTCGAGTGAAGTGGAATATACACACTGTGTTTATTACTTACATGGCAATATTTGCTTAAAAATGTGGTTAAAGGATTAGAAATGGCCGTAAGGAAAAAATTACTAGGGTCCTAAAAGTCCTCACTTTACCGTGAACTGCCTATGACTGCAAGCGACTTCTTAGGTATATCCTGTACTTGTGTCAAGCAGCCGCTGATCTGCGAGCGTAGTTTAACCCAAACCATGTCTACAGCAACTTCCAAGAAGTGTACGAACTGCACGGACCGCACTGACTCGGTTGATCTGCGACCCCTCGTTGTAAACCGCTAAGAAAATACACTCCTTATTTAAAACGCCCACGAACGTGGACACAGGAACGGAATGGGTTGAAGAGCAAGTCTTTCGCTGGGTTCATTGTGATGCAGGCAGATCGCGCGACGGCAGGCCTGTGTGACTAGAGACAGCGTTGCCTGAGGACCAGCTGGCGGCTGTCGTCTTCAGCCGTCTCGTGACGGGACGGGACGGGACAGCCAATGGACCGGCGATCTGGGGCGTGTTACGTAACCCCCTACGTGCTCGCAGCGCGAACTGAGCACCACGGCCTTCGATAGCTGGTTTTGGCGCCACGCCGGCGTGTGGAAGATGGTTCGACCCCGGCTGCCTCGGGACAGCTGGGTGCTTACTACAGCGCCCGTCCGATGACCGGACAGTCCCTCATCACTGTTGCACGTGTGACGGACTGACAACACCTGCTATGTCTCATGAGAGGACAGTTTTGCCTGCAAGTTTGAATTGCACTCGGGGAGAGTCATGCGACATTTGACGCTCCTCCAAACGTTTTATGCCTCGACAGCTGGTATAGAATTCATGCTAGTCCAGGAATCCTCGCGTGGCAACAATATGACAAAACATATTTCATACGCCCAAATCCACTGGACATCCGTAAATCATTCTTTGGGATCGGGCGGTAATGGTGGTAGGATGAGGATATTTCTAGGTCATCCATGCGCCATAGGAAACGTATTCTTTATTTTTTACCTAGGAGAGGCAACTTGACATATAAATGGCACGGGTAGGTGTGTAAAATGCGAAAGAGAATAAGTGAATCGAGTAAAGTGTGAGCCAGTCTGGAGTATTAGCCTTGGCCACAACCGGGAGAAAAACCCTTCACTGCTGGTTTAAAAAAATTTAAAACCAACCGTGTGCGTGTGTGTGCGCGCGCATACAGGTTGGGGCTAAATTCGACCGACACGTTACGCGACTTGTTCAAAATCAAATGGGAACTGTTTAGGACATTTTCTACTTAAAATGAATATAAGGGCAATAAAAGTTCGTGAAAATAGAATTTTTAAACTGTATTTTTGCGACATATCGGAAACGAAATAAAATAAAATTACAATTCTCCGAAAATTCTTTTATATTATCGGGATCTTTAGCCCGAGAGCAAATAACTCATACCTACCACCGCAATTAAAATAACACGAGTGGCACACTCTTATTAAATACTTTCATGATTTTACGTCAGGATCACTCAACGTTTGATGCTCGTTTATTGAGCAATATGATATGTATGGACCAAAATAACCCTCTTGTTGCAACTGTCTATACTCATCGTGAATTTGTCATAAGAAAAATGATGAATTATCATTGTTTTGATATGTGGTTCTCAGCTAAAATTCTCTTTGTATTTGACTGTGCTCACGTGTCCATAGTCCACGCATCTAGTGTGCGACTTGCAACTTAAAACTATACAAATTTAAACTAGCCATTAATATACAGTTCAGAGTGCATAACTAGCACGTGTTACGTCATTAAGTCCTTTGTTTAGTTATAGTTTCTTTACAAAACATTTTTTCTTGGCAGTTGCTTTCGTAGACGTGATGATAACGCTAGCACGCTATCATGCAGTGGTTTATCAAAGTGTACAAGCAGAAATAAAAGCTGACACTTGCTTGTTCTTGTCGGAGGAGCTTATTTCCCGTTATCGCACGACGGAGTGGCTTGCGAGACATTCACTGGCTGCAGTCTGGATTCTCACGACTGCCTACGGTCGAGCTACGTTCAGAAAAATCCAGACTGACAAAAACCAATGGCAGCTCTATGGCAGGGGCTCCCAAACTTTAGTTTATCACGCCTTCCTTCTGCAAAAAAATAAAAATAAATAACTACGCCCTCCGTGTCACAACTTCATTATTTATAAGGCATAACCAAATAAAATTCTAAAATGTTTTACTTGGGCAATAAATTTTAATGCTTATTGAACACAATGCTGGTGAACAAATCAATCAACGAGACGGATGAGCTTGCATATTTTTAACAAGATTCCCAATACTTGGTTGAATAGAAGAAATTGCACAACCTAAATCACTGGCAATATCGAGTTTGCCTGTACTAGGCTACACTTGGTTTTGTCGTTTTGCAATAGTTATAGGTATCTGTACTACAGTCCTATTAAAAAAGTTTGAATTCTACTTACTAACTGTACAAATGAACAGCTGGGCCCCCGCGCTCCCCTTAGAATGTCACGCCTCTCTTGGAGGCATACCTCCCCCCCCCCCCCAAACACACTTTGAAAATCAATGCTCTAGGGTTTTAGAGTCCCTAGGCAACGTCTTTGTACAGAGCCGTGCTCGACGCTCATCTTTACGCGCTTCAGTCTACTGAACTAGAGTACTGCTAATTCTGCTTATCGGATGATAGAAATTTCAAAAACTGCATCCAGTCTACGCATACATTTTTATAACTATGTACAATAATACTGTTACAATTTCTCAAAGTCCGTAGGCTTAACCAGGTTTTTTTTTAAAGGGATGGAGGAATTAATAAAAATCAGTTAATTATAATTTCCTAATTTTTTTTCCAATAACTACAAAGAAAACACTCTCGACTCAATATCTCACAGTAACTTGTTATCACTCGTGCTATTCACAAATATTAAATTCAATCAATACACTTTACCATTACCCCAAAGAAAAATAATGTATTCAAGTAACTAAAATCAGTATAAGCTGTTAACGGTAAAATTATCACTTTCGAAAGCGCTGCTTAAGATTTACTTGTATCCACGTTGTCTATTCTCCCGCCTTAGGTAAAATTATCATTGTCTCGGGCCTCGTCACTTTATTCATTCGTCAGTCAAGTTAAACTGTGAAGTTATTACAAAAGTAAACATTTTATAAATCTGCTTATTTTTTACACACTGATGCATTAGAAAAAACAGAAAGTGAAATAAATCATTAAAATTATCACAAATGGTTGCCTAACACTTTCTATTCGAAGTTAATATATGTAACTACTTTCCATCTATTGTTACCAACTTTACCGGGAGCATGTCACTCAGAGCGCCCGTTGAAGTATTTATTTCAAAAGTGCTTACTTTGTTGCGAACAGCCTTTATCAGTAAACACTGCATGAAAACCTATTACATTATTTTATAAATTATATGTCCATATTTGCAGTTCCAATATTTATTGTAAAATAAAGTCGTATCATGCACAGTAGCCCTCTACTCGTCAGATATCACGCCATGTCGTCTGTTCACACCTCAAACACGGTTGCCATCATTTAGTACCATCCGCCGTCGTCCCGTCCTATTCGTCGACGTCCCTCGTCGCACTAGACTTTACTCGATGACCCCACGTTGGCCACAGCCATGGAATTCCTCTAAATGCCACTTAGCGCCGAGGGTCGTAGTAACCAGAATATTCTTGCACATCCTCGCAAGTCGTTGGCTCCTCCGGAGGGAGTGGGGAGGCGGGGCTAAGGCGCCAGCCAGGTCGGCTGTCAATCACTCCCCGGCCGCCGAGCGACGGAGCACGTCTGAGACTGCAATAAAATATATTTATTAGGGGTTAATGCCTTTTGTGAGAGCCTTAAAAAGTGCTCTCTTTACCACGAACAGGCTATAACAATTCATTGTCATAAAGTTAAACGTCATATGTAACATTTAACTTTAACTTTGAATTTTGAATGGATAATGAGAATATTTCTGATAATTTATATTAATTGGAATGCCAAGATATTTCCAAGACTACAGGCGGGGCATTTTTCGCTTTAATGTAGGGCCGCTACTGGCGGAGACGGGTGATGGCTCAAAATTCATGGCGATTGTAAGCAGAGTTGTGACGTTTTGGTGACGTTCACAGCGCAATTTCCGTGCAGCTTGTAAAGAGTAGAAGGAAATGCACAAACTTCATAGTAGCGTCGAGATTTTATTTTGCCCTAATGTCTTTAAAATATTTTATACCATATTTTTAATTTTTAAACAGTGTATTCACAGGGCAATTTTGAAATAAGATAAAACTGAATTTATTTATCTTAGTTTGTGTTATTTCTGTACCCATAAGCGTAGCAATTGACAAATTATAGCCTTTCATATAAGAGGTCTCAAATTTGACAGTTCTAGGAAAGTAGTGACAGTTACATCTGGGTAGCTATGTATCCTTCCGCCACAGCTGGACTGTCATTGAAGGTGACTGTTTGCAAACAAACACCATGTGACTGCCATTATTTGTAAACAAACAACATGTGACTGCCTGTTTTTGTAAACAAATTGCATGTGCCTCCTCCCAAATGACTTTTATAAACTGTAAAGGGCTGTTCAAACAGTTGCAGGTTTGCAACAATCCCATTTTTTTTTAGTTTATGAATATTTTATGTAAATGATTAACAGCCCATGTGATAAGTCTATAAATTGATAATTTTTTTACCTTGCAAGAAATTTGTAACCAAGATGTACGAAAATGAAATTGTATTTTGACTGTCAAATGAATAAGATATTTTACTGTTTTTGAATATACTCTAAATATATTAATGGCACATAATCTTGCCAAACTTACCTGAAGTAAGCGCTTGTAAGCATAGAAATTTAGCATGGTTTCCACGAACACGAAATACCAAAGATCCCCCCCCCCCCGGAATGCACAAATACCGAAATACCCTCTCCCCTCGGGCCAGTCAACCTTCTTTACAAAGACAGTATACATTCTTACATGCAGGCTATGCCTACGATTTCATTAAAAGTACATAATTCAGTTTTGTGGTATGATATAACAACAAACTCTGTACAGCGTGATACTTTTATGGTGGTTGTAATTCTCAGGGTGTTAAAGTGTGTAGATAGTCAAAATAAGCAAATGTTACTTAATTTCAGTAATTTTATAATAACTTTTATTTAGTAACTCAAATGTTAAGTATTGCAGGTCTACTTACAAAATACTTTAATAACTTTTCTCAAATACCTACGTGTTCAGATTGTCATGCTGGAAATAAAAACTTATTTCTGACTAACTCAGTGTTATTTACACCAAAGTTCAGTCGCACAACCTCCCTCCTCAAAATTGTGACTACAGCCCTACGCTTGTTCTCGGGTACCTAATGAAAATCTGTATTTCAGTTCAGAGATTGTACAAAGTTCTCTAGAGAAGCAGATGTGACCTACAGCAACAATATATTAAACGAACATGTTACTTACACACTAAAAAGATGCTCCACCTACCCATGATTGAAGACATCATAAAGTTCATTTTCCTTAGCGATTAATTTTGGAATGTCGCAGTTCCTGCTGATGCATGAGACACTTCTTTAAGATGTTGGAGCACCTTCGTTGGGTGCTTAAATTGAAAGAATTTTATTTGATAAGCATGTTGTAATTTACTTGATATCAAAAAGTGGTCTTTCCAATGTAAATCATGTTTATGTGAATTACTCTTCCGTTACTCTTGCAATACTCTTAACAACTTATGTTAAAAACATATGAGCGCTTTTAATTTGCGAAACCAAAATGCTCAAAACGTTTATGAAAGACTCCAACGTTGAAACCTACATGCCATTATGTTACTTTCAAATACAGCCATTAAAAGCAGGAAAATCCTTTAAATTTATTTGATAACAAGTATCTCTGCATAACAAGTTTGACAAATTTTATAGGTGTTCTAAAAAAAAATACAAGTGATACAACTTACAAGTTTATATGGCCAGTAAGCTTTAATTTTTGTATCCCTCCAGAACCAGAATGTTAGAGTTTCAATAAATAATAACACAGAGAAATGTTCATAGCAATGAAATGTGGGCCCAATTAGGGTATCATCTTTATTTTATTTCGAGGAAAAAAGGAAAAAGTGAGCAGAGTTTGCCCCCCTCCACCAACTCTGCTCACTTTTTCCTTTAGTTTATCGTCTTTCTTGAGACGGGATTATTTTGACGTTCTTACGATGCCTGAATCACATAGCCCCAACGCATACGACACAACGGCTAACAGCCAATGAAATACAAGATAGATTGTTGTAAGCCCGACCGATTCTGTCGTCCGACCAGCAATTTTGGATTAGAACTGATTTCTACTCTTCGTCGTGTTGTGCGGCACTTTGCACAGCATTTACAAAATTGCAAAATGAAATTGTATTGCAAACTTTTCTTACAATGGCAAATACGCAGCTTAAAAGAAAAATAAATTGAAAACTACTGTATCCAACTCTTAAAAATAATAATTTTACTCTTGTATGCCATAGCGATACCAATTTGTCACCATTATGTATTACAAATTTCCCTCTTGTTCACCGCCTTTGAGACTAACGTAGCTTATCAGCGCCTTCTAAATAGTTAGGTTAAATGCCGGGAGCGTGGTGTCGGACGTGGTGTAAATTCAAGTAGTCACATGGAAATGTGTCGTGGTTGCGTTTTTGGTGTGCCGTGCTGTGTTGGTCGGGGCTATGTGATTCCGGCATTTTAAGTTGCATATTCTTTTGATGAAGCTCAGTGAAAAATTTTGCTGGTATGGAAATAACATTTAAATTGTTTAACTTAAAAAATTATAACTTCAATGAAAATACAAAACGCGATACATACACACGCACACACTTAGACCGAAGTTAACCTGACACTCGAATTTACGATGTAGACAAACAAATATTATTAACTCACTACAAAAGTGTGGAAAGTTCGGCATTTTTCAGGTCACGTGCATTTCAATAATTGTATTAACGGTTTACAAAGACATTTACAAAACACGCAAACTTACTGTTGCAACCTCTTGAACACGTGTTTTTCTATGGTATTCCTTACGAGTTTACTTTACTAAAATCACGTTTGTTCGTCACTAGCATTAAATAATTTATTTGCAGAATAATTCAGTAAAATCAACACTGCGCACGTTTTCTGTTACAAACAAACTTAAACTTATATACGGAAATTATACTCGTATCACTGCATTGTGGAAGGCGGTTAGGAAAATGGCGGAACGAGCAGTTTTAACGACGTGCCGATTAATATTATATTTGACTCAACAAAACGCACTACAATGGTACCTACAACCAACTATGTTTGGAAAAAGTAAATAAAAAATAATTAGCTACTGATTAAATATACCAAGAACACCAATAAGATATTCCTATAATAAACACGATGAGAAAAAAAGTGGACGCAAAACTGCCTTTACCGGGCTGGGAACATAAGCATGGTTATTGGCTGGAAACGTTTACTGTTCGTATGTGTTGACATACGCTGTCATAAATGCGGAACATGTTTTTAAAGTCCCATTACTAATATCCAAGAAAATGTAATATTGCTTTAGAAACATAATCTAAACCATAAATGCTGTAAGTATAATTAAGATTTTAAATTACAACTTTTAGTTCCGAGTACTATTTTCCTCCAATGTCATCATCAAAATATCCAACTTAACAACACGAATCCCACAGCAGTTCATCAGCTGATACAATACAGTAGGAGCAAGAGCATTTACTGTGTACATAGCGTGTAGGTTGGTCACTTTGTCTGTCAAATTTGAGACCACTTATATGAAATGGACAATAGAAACATTTTACAATACTACCCACAATTAAAAAATTTAAACCGGTCGACGAATGAATAATAGTTTTACAGCAATGTTAATTTCAGGTGCTGGAAATAATGAGAAACGTTATGAACAGTATGCTGTTCACGATAAAGTGAGCACTTTTGAAGTCAAAATTAGAAGAAAAAAAGTCACTACCACTGCCTGCATATATTTTAACGGGCGCACTGAGTGACATGCACCTAGTAAAGTTGGTAACGACGGATGGAAAAGTAATTGCATATCTTAAGGTCGAACAAAAAGTGTTAAGTAACAATTTAGGCTATAATAACTTAAATGACACCATTCGCTTTCTGTTTTTTTTTTTTTTTTTATTGAACGAAGTGTAAAAATTTACCAGATTTGTAACATATTTACTTTTGTAATAATTTCACTCATTTACCTGACCAACGTATGAATGAAATGACGAGGCCCATTGCAATGTTAATTTTTCATAAAGCGGAAGAATACACCAAGTGCTTACAAGTAGATCTTAGCAGGGCTTTCAAACTTGCTCGTTTTACCGTGAACAGCCTATAAAATGAGAGCCAGCCGCAGACGGATCGCCGTCCCCGACCACAGAGCACATACTATTACAGAGGCGAATGAGCCGTTTAATTCGCGAATTCGAGCCGCACAAGCCAACAAAGTGGCGTCACCGGCCAGCAAAGTGTTGGGACGGGGTTTCACCAATCAGCGAGCGCCAGGTGACATGCTCGCCAGCTGGTGTAGCCCAGCTGCTAGGGCCGCAGCACACGCTGGCCAATCAGACACAAACCCGCTCCCAGATCCTCGCGAAGCCAATCAGAGAGTGGGTATACCCACATCAAGCTTCACGCCATTCCCTCTCTGCGTATAGGATGTTCACGGTAAACTAAGATGGTATGAAAACCCTGTTTAACATATACGTGTATGCACATTGTGTATTCTTCCAACTTAAGTTTAATTATCATTTCCATGGGTTTGACCACTTTATTCACGCGCTGGTGAAGTTAAACTTGAATGATAGGAAATATAAACAATAATTTTACAAATTTACTAATTTTTATGAGTGCATGCATAGAAAACTCGAAACAGAACAAAATAGTTATAAATAACTAAAACCCGACTACTCAAAAGTCAAAAACAATTCTTCAGTTGAAAGTACGAGTATAATCATAAAGCTGAAGTCACACGACGTGCCGTTCAAGGCACTTTACTTAAAAGGGGGGGGGGGGGGGTACAGGGGGAAAATTCTAATTAAAGTAGGTAGATATCAATGTACTAAATCTCAAGCATTTCAGTTCAGTGATGTAGAAACTAATCGCTATGACACTCCAGGATGGACAAACGGATGGATCTGATATTATAAAGGCTCCTTGGTGACTACGGAACAATAAAAAGGTGCAGTTCTATAAAGTGATGTGTCTGGTTTAATGGATTTATGTACTCAATTAATTGTGTTTTATACATACTTATCGTTTTATTATTAGAATATTGTATCCCATTGCTGAACAAAGGTCCTCCACCTTTGCCTTCCATTTGTCACGGTCTTGAGTCAGGCTTAGTTAGAATTTAAAAGTGACAAAATTGCAAATTAATGTTCCCCCCCCCCCACCCAATACATCTCCTAGGCCGTTCACGGTAAAGTGAGCACTTTTTAAGGCCCTGCTAAATTTTTCATTTTAATTAATTTCTACCTTTCTGCCACTTTTTGATGCAAACATTGTAATATGACTAATAAACACAGTGTATACATTTCTTCGCTCTGAAATGTTAACGTCTGAGACTTCAATAAAGTATATTTATAAGGGGTTAATGCCTTTTGGGAGGGACTTAAAAAGTTTTTACTTTACCGTGAACAGCCTATATATGTAAAGTGTCTTAAACGGCACTACGTGTGACTACAGTTTTATGATTATACTCGTACACTTAACTGAAGACTTGTTTTTTTTTTACTTTTGAGTAGTCGGGTTATAGTTTTCTATAACTTTATTTTTTATTTACCACTTCTTTCGTAAAAATAAGTAGGGAAATTTCAAATATTATGAAGCATTTCCAATTCTTCTGGAGAACTGGGGTTATATGGAATATTCAGTATTTTTCTGGGGTCAGATCACGTATGATGTATGAATAATCAATTTAATTTTCTTACCCTACTAATGGCAACATATACCTGAACTTTGGCAACGATGCGGCCCTTTCAAACTCATCCAGCTCGACAAAGGCTGGCGGTAGGGGGATGCTACGTGTTCACTGGACTTGGCTGTGTGATCCACACTGGAGGTCCGCCGAGGTCGAGCCAAGCCTTCTCGGCGGCTGTGTAGACCATCCTGGTCCCACTGCATCCAACATAGACTCTCAGTGTAAGCAGAACGGTTCAAGTCACGAGCAATACCGAAACGTCCAACCTGCATATCAGTAATCTTAAAGTGAAACTATCGTAAAACATTGACACATACTTCTAAGCCGCGAATGAAATTCTTGCGCCAGCTAACTGTACCTGTGGCGCCATCTAGTTAGTCACGGCCGCCATCTTGAATTTTATTAATTGTGTCATAGCTTATGACACTCGGGTTATAAAAAGAAATCGATAGACATCTAGACACCTCATTTATAAAAATCGGTGCCTAGGTGCGATGCTACAGTGGAACATTCGAAATTTAAAATGCATACTTATATCATGTTAAAACCACAACCCTTCCGGCACTCACAAATGTTGATCTAACGTTTTCAATTCAGTGTTGATACATGAGACTGCTTTCATTCCATCGTGAAAGGCTGTTCACAATAAAGTGGGCACTTTAGAAATTAACCTTAGAAAAATGTCCCTGCCCCTGCATACATATATTTTAATGGGCGCACTGAGTGGTATTCGCCCAGTAAAGTTGGTAACTATAGATGGAAAGTAGTACCATATCTTAACGTCGAATAAAAAGTGTTAGGTGACCATTCGCGATAACTTAAAATGATTTACTTAGCTTTCTGTTTTTTTTTTTAATGCATCGAAGAGCAAAAATAAGCAGATTTGTAAAGTATTTACTTTCTTAATAATTTCACAGTTTTATTTGACCGACGCATGAATAGAGTGATGAGGCCCATGTGAATGTTAATTTTACATATGGCGGATGGATACACAACGTATATACAAGTAGATCTTAAGCAGGGCTTTCGAAAGTGCTCATGTTACTGTGAACAGCCTATGCCAACTTTACTGGGCGCATGCCAGACATTGTGCTCGCTACAATGAATGCAGCTAGGGCAGTGACTTCATCCAAAGATAGATTTCAAATTTAAAAGTGATCAATAGTTTCCCGTGACCAGCCTGTTCTTACCTCCTGCTACACGAGCACTGACTCACGCCCTTGCAGCGTTTGTGGAAGGAGCGTTTGGGGGGGGGGGGGGGGGGAGTTGCAAACCGCAGCGAAGGTTGGCCGCCGGGGATTACAGACTGGGAGAGCGCTCACCGGTCCCGAGGTCTATGCGGTGTGATGATGACCGCGAACGTTGTGTCGCGTGGCAACCCTGTACCACTAGCTGGGCTCCATCCGTGTATGCAAAAAGGGTGGGAGGGGGGGGGGGGGTTGTTGGTCGACCGTGACGCACGCCTGCGGCGGCGGAGGGGAAACTGTATCTCCACCGGGCGCCGTGACGTCACGTCTCTGTGAGTCAGCCTTTTTTACATTGATCAATGAAATTTCCTCCACGGAAAGAGTTGTAGTTGACGTAGTACGACGCAGTTGTCGTTTGCATGTGTAGAAGTGAGTGGGTGTGAAGAGATTTGGACGGCTCTTAAAATCGAGGCCTCGAGAGCCGATGAGTGTGAAGTGAGGTGAGTATGGAGCAGCGTCGGAATGAAAGGGCGGAGGAAACGGGAGATCCCCAAGAAAACCCACCGACCAGCGGCATCGCCCGGCACGATTCCCACTTGCGAAAATCCGGAATGAATCGGCAGGGGGTTCAACCTTGTTCGCCTTGGTGGGAGGCGAGCAGTCTAACCGCTCAGCCACAGTGGCATATATATATATATATATATATATATATATATATATATATATATATATATATATATATATAAGATTACTGAGACTATCACTTCGACATGCTGAACATGTTTTTTAACTTCTTGTAATCTTTCTAGTACAATATGCGTATGTTACGCTGAATGAAAGTTTGGTTACTCCTGGTATCCACATCAAACTCGTGATTACTTCAAAAAAAGTTGATTATGAACTGAAGGTAATTTTTTTATGTTTGTCGCCAAAGGCTAATGGGCCTATTTTATGAACGAGTTTTGCCTCGTGACCATTCTGTGATGAGGAGCGCCCGCCTATATCGATGCCAGTGAATTCCGAGAACACATTTGATAATTACAATGTCGGCTCTTGGAGTTTACTTTCTACTCTATCTTACAAACTATACATAACTCAAGTCAGTGAATACGGATGTGCTTCATGTATTTCTGAGAGCATTTCCGAGAACGCACTTGACACGTAACCTAAGATTGTAACTTCCTGGATGACACAGTAATCGCCGTTGTCATACTAAAGCGAGATTTACTGGCTTGTGTGAATGGACAGGACGGCAGTGATTAAAAAGAAACTGCTCTTATCATAAGAAAAATTTTATTTCCGAGAGCTGGGCGGGTTAAAGCTCTGCTATTATACACAAAATATTCATCGTCGTGTATAGTTTTGAGTTTCAGAGATGTTATTGGAAATGTTTGACTATAGAAAATTTTACTATTTACTAGTTTAATACTTTGTACCTAATCGTCACTGAGTGTTATTTCCTTCTTGAAAGTAGGCAGAAACCCACTGATAAAATATAGACATGTTCCCCAATTTGCACTACTATCGGATAACACACAATGAAAATCAAGCACAAAAATATAGAACAATTCGCAAAATGTAAATTTTCTATGACCGTACATTGTCAGTAATTAAAGGCTATTCACGGTAAAATGAGCACTTTTGAACGCCCTGGTTGAGATCTACTTAGCATGTTGTGTGTTCCTCCCCTTTATGTAAAATTAATATCGCTATAGGCCTCATCACTTTATGTATCCGTCAGTCAAATGAAACTGAAATTATTCAGAAAGTAAATACTTTATAAATCTGCTCATTTTTACCATTCGATGCATTAAAAAAAAAAACAAAGTAAAGAATTAATTTTAAGTTATCACAAATGGTTACCTAACACTTTTTATTCGACGTTAAGATATGGAACTAGTTTCCATCCATCGTTACCAACTTTACTCGGCGAATGTCACTCTTTGCGACCATTAAAATGTATGCATGCAGGGGCAGTGACTGTTTTTCTAAGGTTCATTTCTAAAGTGTTCACTTTATCGTGAACAGCCTTTACTCTGAATCGGGAATGTATGACACGAAAACGAAGAATCTCGGCAAGAGAGGTGAAGCATGAGCCTTAATACGGAGCGCGCGCCAAAGTAAAGTCGTGACTGGTTCACTCAGCGCCGACCTTGGAATTTTCTATGGAGACAAGCAGGCATCATTTATTGTAATTCGCGATTTCGCCAGGAGCCTTTCGCAATACAGCTGTAGTTTTCGACGTAGCCGTTGAGAGCTCACAGTTTTTGCACTTCTCCGTGAAGGCCGATATGGAGGTGGGCGCGAAATGAACGACAGGCACGTCAGGAATGCAATTAAAAGAAAAATCGGAAGTACTGTACTTTAGAAAGTAATGACTTGCCTTATGAAAGTGTAACTATTCGATATAACTAACTCCAGAAATTTGTTACGAGAACGAATACTCTGAATAAGAAACGTTTATTAACCGTGTTATACTCACTATCATTTATGGTTTAAAATGTTGCAAGTAATATAATTTTTTAATACGTTCTCCAATTAAGAGCTCTACCTAAAGGCTGTTCACAGCAAACTGAGTACTTTTGAAAGCCCTGCTTAGGATCTACTTGTATGCACATCGTGTATTCTTCCACTATATGTAGAATTAAAACTGCCATAAGCCTCGTCACTTTATCCATACGTGTCAAATGCGAGTAGGAAATTATCAGAAAAATTAATATTTCGCACATGTTTTAATTATTACAATTATGTGCATTAAAAAATGAAAGCGAAAAAAATAAATAAATTTCACTATTCACAAAATGTTAACCTGCCTCTTTTCATTCGACATTGAGACATGGAACTACTTTCCCTCCATTGTTACAAACTTTACTCAGCGCATGCCACTCAGTGATCCCGTTAAAATAGGCGTGCAATCAAGGGCAGTGACAATTTTGAAAGGTTGATTCCAAGAGTGCTCAGTTTATCGTGAACAACCTATATGAAGCCTGCAGCCACAAAAATAATTTAATGGGGAATCGATGTTAAATTAATTAATTCTCAGTGCATCAGTTTTAAATACGACCGTTTCGAGCAAAAAGTATTATATGTGAATAAAACGTTAGATCAGTACTACGGTTTACTAATTATTATCAATTCACGATTACTTCACACATTTCTTAAGGCCTGCTAAAGATCTACTTCCCGGATATTCCTTCCGCCTCGAGCAAACTAAGCTTAATTAAGTCTAGATAATTACACCAGAAGGACAATGCACCGAATTCGTACGCACTCAGTTGTATTAATATTTTGCATTAGAACTATTTCTTACTAGCCGCTACCAATACACGTATTTTCTCACTGTTTTAATTCGTATTTATCAGAAATGATATATTATAATTTATAAAATAAATATAGGCGAAACTTCAATTTAACAAAGAATAAGATACTTTTATGTTAACAAAGGTATAAAGCGGTTGTGTTATTTTGCGTATTTAGGAAATAATTAAAGACGTCACGCATGGGCTGATTTTTCAAAGATTTGATTCAGAAAGTGCGAAGAAACCGCGAATAGACTATAGTTACTCTCAGGGAAAATTATTGGCCATCGAACCTCGCAGTGTAGGTATAGCTTCGTGTGCGTTTGGGTTAATTTGAAAATTAGTCTTATACTAGACTGAGAGAGATTTGGGGTGAGGTACTGAGAGCGAATGGGGGTGAAGTGAGATAAATATGAAGCAGCGACGGAATGCAATGGTGAGTAAAAGCACGAGCACCCCAGGAAAACTCAGTGGCATGCGGTGACGTCCACCTCGTTTCCAAAATGTGAGAATCCGGGCTTGACCCCACCAGAAATCCCTGGTCCTCCACGGGCCGGAAATTCTACTGCACATGCGCATAGCTACACTTCTGCATGCGTTATGATGCTTTGAGGTGAAGCGTAAACCACGTGGTTTGAACGTGCCGCTTGACAATGTATTATGCAAGTGGATGTTGCAAAACTCTTCTCTTTAGTATTGCTGGTACGAGAACCACGTGGAGTGAATCGAGAATAACAGATATATAGACACGATAATATGTTGAGATCAGCTGCATGTGCTGAGTAAATACATACCGGTAGGTAACTCGTTTCCGTATACACACACAAAATAATTTATTAAGAATTTTTAAAAATTTATTAAAAGTTTTGTTTTAAAAACTCTTAAAATTAAATTGTTGAACGTTTGTGCTCAGAGCGGACGAGAAGCCGGAGCCGACCGTCTGCCATGTTGTGACATCACCCGACCTCCAAGTTGGATGTCGGTGACCTTGACCTTCACCTTGGGTCTTGACCCCATGGCCATGACCTTGAACCCAAAAATTGGCTCGATTGTTTTTAAAATTCCCAAAAAATTATAAAATCCGTAAAAAATTATTTTAATAATATAAAGATTTTATTAAAAATGTATTAAAAATGTTTATAAAATTAAAGTTTCGAATGTTTTGGCCTAGAGGGGACGAGAGACTGGAACCGTTCGGCCACCATGTTATGACATATTTGAACATATTGAGGAAAGAACTGATAGCGAGCTCAGAGAAATTAGGCTTGCGGGATTGTTTCACGTTTTACCAGGAAAACGACCCGAAACATACGGCCCATAAGGTACACATGTGGTTACTCTATAATTGCCCCTATATACTTGATATCCCTCCACAGTCCCCAGATATCAATGCCATTGAAAATTTGTGGAGGCTGTTGTAACACCTGGATATGTTAGCTTGTTTTATTTTATGTAGGGAAATAATATTATCTTTGATTGCCATAATTTATGTTCTGATATCGAAGTGTGTCAGATGGTAGTATGCAAAGTGTATGTGAGAAACTGTTTTGGAAAGCCTTCGTAGATGGTAGTTTAATATTTAATTGTAACTTTATCCTTGCATTTTGAATGTTTAAAAGTATTTTTCCTTGGTAGAAAATAAACAAGCCAGGTTGGCATTGACAACGGCGACTTATTAGGAACAAATAATCGAACGTTAGTTTTGATTCTTCTTAAAAAGTGTTCTAAGAATGGAGGCAGCATAAGTATAAGGCTCCACGTAGACGTTGATTGAAAGAGAATAAATATTGAAATGAGCTTTTATACTGCCCTACAATACATCAATCCAGAACAGAGGGAAATTTAATCCTGTATCGTTAAGCTGTCAGTATAAGTTGTATGCACTGCAAGAAGTCAGCTGCGTAGAGGCTGTGTTGCCCGCACGTCGTCAGAGGACCCAGGCCTGAATTAGCGCAGCATCCGAATACGGAGTTCACCGTCCGTTGCCCCGGGTCAGAATAGGTACGACGAGTGAAAGGAGCCAGCCATGGGGTTCGATCAGAAACGGCGAATCTACAACGAAGCAGCTGGGACGAGAGTCGACGCCAGGACCACGGTACCAGAAGGCGGCCGAGGATGACCAGTTCCTGCTGACGAGGGGCGAAATCCGTTTTAGTGGCATGGCGCATCGTCGATAGCTAAGTCCAGCGCACATAATTATTTAAATTAGAGATGCATGAACACTGAAAGTAGTACAGTCATTATGAAGCAGCTAATATATGGGTGGATTCGGTGAGTATAGTGCGTTTGTGCTTCTTGCCTTTGCTTGTGTGGTAGATAAATGTAAGCTGTGCGCATTTTTCTGTTACGTTCATATGATTTGCCAATAATATGTTTAATAACTATAATTCATATTTGAAACATATTAAGGAAAGTCATTAACAAATATGATATTGCAAATTAAAACCCATAAATAAAAAAATCTTCAATGGAAGCTTATGTAAATTCAGTAGCATAAGTAAGGATAATTTGGTCAAGTCATAGATTCCTGGATCAGTTTTTACAAAGAGGAAATTAATGTTATGTAATAGCGCATGTTCTAATTAAGCTAACCGGAGCATTGCATAGCCGACATTTGTCAGTATTTCTTTATTTTTATTTAGACGTGTTACAGTGTAAAAGGAAACATCCGCAAACATACCATATCTAACCGGAATGACATCAAAATTGCCCTTCGAACGGAATGGGATAAGATTGAGCGCTCTTATTGTGAAAGGTTGGTTCGATTTATGCCAAAGAGGCTTAAGGAGATGAAAAATAACTGTGGTCGTCACACTAGGTATTAACTGTCCACACATGCCCTTCAACGACAGGAAATACACAGACTGTACCATTTTTCATTGTGGTGTATATCTTGACCTCAGAATGTGTAGTTTATTGCTGTAAATATTCTTTTGTGAAGATGTTAGCATTTTGTATCTGTTGTGTGATGTCTGCAAATACATTTATTCACCAATGCAACCAATTTTCATATCCTGAAGACCCTTATTACAACAATTAAATCTCATAGGATAGGTATACCACTATAATTGTGAATCACTGTATGGCAGAAGGGTGGGCCAAGAAGTTCCGGGTTGTAGTCCCGGGCAGATCCTGGACGCATGTGTTGCTGATAGTTCACATTAGTTCCGTTCGTAAGCCTCTCTTTGTTCAGCCTTCCGATATAAGTTCAAAACAACAACAAAAAAACTACACATATCAATTAAGCTAATAATTAGACACCCATTTTTACTTAACTTAGCATTCCAGCAGGGTATTACACCCCCCCCCCCCCTTATCATGCCACGCATTTTATTGTCTAGTCGCCGGACGTATTTGATCCCGCCACTACAGAGCAATGCATTGCTAATAGTGGCGTAGATGGTGAGGGAGAATGATGTGGGGGGGGGGGGGAGTTCCTGGTTTACACATCCTCCGAAATATAAAGGACACACATGAAAAAAAATAATAATTTCAGTAAAATGAGAAATTAGGCGTAATACAACAGCAAAAATAATTAAAATAAATTAAGTAAAACAAGAAATGCAAGTGCCAACATGTACGTTTGTTCTTTAGCTGAAAAAAAATTATAGGCGTTGTTTTGTCAATAAAGGAAACCGCCCCCCAAAATAAATTTCGGCCTACGCCACTAGTTGCTTATTTTGCTTTGCACATATACATAGCAATATTAATTGGCACCCAGGTACTGATGAGAATTGCTTCCCAAGTAACTATATACTTTTCTGTTGATTATTAGGCCCTATGTATAATATATTACACATAAAATATTGACATTTATTAAATGATTGAACGGCACTTCAGCGTGGCTGACTTGTACGCTGCACAGACGACACGTCAGAAGAACAATCGTAGAAACCGACCTACAGTAGGTCCGCCCTGGTGTTACAGTGTTTGCTACCACTACAAACTGACATGGCCGTCATTGACACCCTAGCTGAAAACTAATTCGTGCTCTCTTAAAAACCTGTAAAATTAGGCCTACATTAAAAACCTTTATAATGCCTCTATACGATGCTTGAACACAAAATACTGGGAAGCATCGCCCTTTTCGGGATGCAAAAAAAATGTTACAAACCAACCCTGGGCGTTTTTTTGGAACAACAATTCTTAAACAGTGTTCCACACACACCAGTGCAAGTAGTATATTTTACTTTTGATAAAAATGTTGTAATGTTGTAATTGTGTAAAAAATTTTTTGTTATTAATAGAACTCGTTTTTATATAGTAAATAGGTTGGGCAGATGAAAATATTATTAGCTTGCTTTAAAAAAAAAAAACAGTTGGATGTCCGGAAAAACGTACGAGTAGCCTACATTATATCAGAGTCCTCGAAATCACAAAGTTTCGGACACCCTGTTTTAGAAGCATAATGTTGCCATTTGTTAAATATTTCTGCCGAGCATACAAAGAGAGGCCGAATGTCGCACGTGTAGACAAGTCACGTACTGTATACATTACTGACGCAGGAAAAGACTGCGCGAACAGTAGTCGTGGGAAATGATGCTTTGTTTTGTAAGGCGATTTCATACAGCGATAGTATCATCACCCTCCGTGCTTTACAGTGTTTCCAGCCAATTGTCTGTTTGAAGATAGATATTCATAACGAGATTTTTTTTTTCGGCTTGAAGAAACTACTTTCTTGAGGAATATTATTCTTCTGTCCATTGTAGTTTTGACATATTTACCTCATACGACCAGTTACCGACACACATACGTTTTGTATTTGCTCTATTCATTGATTTCTTCCAAAGTATTAGTATTTTGCATTTTGGATAAAAATAAATTTTAACAGTGGGATGATTTTTGTAGCTGATGTAGTTTCGCCCTATAGTTATGGTCAGTCAGAACATTTCCTAAAAAGAGTTCTTTCAAAACGGAGTGTTTAATTAGTTTTTTTTTTTTGGTCTAAATAATTTACGCCGATTGTAGTAATCGGAACATTACTTGTATGTACAATGATGTGAAGAATATTTTTAGCCTACTTTTCTTGGGAAAGATAAGCTTACACGTTCATTTCCCTTTCTGTTTGCTTGCCACCGCCTACTCCTTAATTTTGAAACTACTTGAAATATGCATAAAAGTTAAGAACGGGAAAACTAATTTAGGAACTTGAATTTTGTTAAAAGCTTGTTTCTAAAATTTCTCTGATTTTTTTAAGGTCGCATGTTACGACATTATAAGTAGCCCACTTTTTATAAAGCACGAATAGAAGTAAAAATTGGTTAGGGTTATGTGTTTCTCTGGCAGCCACGTTTAACAGACGTGCACTACCGAAAATCAATTTAATGGAAATATTCTTCTTTCATAATACTAACTTATTAGTTCTGACTTTTTTGGGGGGGGGGGGGAAGTTGCAAAATAAGAGTAATTTATTTGTGATTCAAACTACACAAACTGCAAATAATTAATTTGAAAAAAAAAAAGGTAACTTTTTAATCTCCGAATAGTATTTATATGCCCTTCTACGCCACGACTAGGAATTACGCAGCTATAGCGGACGCTGTATTTTGTCTGCACTAATCAGGTCAATTTCCCTTCTAAAACCGTACATAGAACGGTTGCGTGAATCGTGATCATACTAACTTTTGCAGCAGTGTGTGGCTACGACCAGCTTTACATGAACCTAGTATTGTTTTATACAATGACGGTCCCGAAATTCGTTTACGCCTCCATAAAAATATTCCGTCGGGAAAATTGACGATTCAGCACCATGGACTCTCTGTGGCGAAGATGGTGATATCCAGTAAAAGGCTTCAACGTCTCCAAGTCCAGGGTACACGACCTTGTTGGTGCACAAGAAGGTAAAGGCTGTTCACGATAAAGTGATCACTTATGAAATCAGCAGAAAAAAGTCACTGCCCCTGCCTGCATATATTTAAACGGGCACACTGAGTGACATACGCCCAGTGACGTTGGTAACGATGGGTGGAAAAAATTCCCATATCTTAACGTCGAATAAAAAGTGTAAGGTAACAATTTGTGATAATTTAAATTATTAATTTCGTTTTCCGTTTGTTTAATGTGTCGAAGTGAAAAAATGAGCACGTTTGTAAAATATTTTCTTTAAGTCCCTCCTATTAAGTATTAACCACTGATAAATATATTTTATTTCACTCTGATACGTTAACTTTCGAGAGTGGTGAAATTAATAATCTGTGTTTATTAATGACACGGTTATATTTATATTAAAATGTAACGGAATGATAGAAAATGGCTGAAATAAAAAAAAAATTGCCGGGTTTTCAAAAGTGTGAGGGGGCGCGGTGGTATAATGGTTAGACTACTCGCCTCCCATCAAGGCGAACCAGGCTCGATTCCCGGCGGGGTCGTTCCCGGATTTTCGCATGTGGGAATCGTTTCAGACGATGCCGCTGGTCGGTGGGTTTTCTCGGGGGTCTCCCGGTTCCCCCGCCTTTGCATTCCGGCGCTGTTCCATACTCACTTCACTTCACCATAATTGGCTCTCAAGACCTCGATGTTAAGAGCTGCCCAAATATGTTCACTCACTCATTCAGAAAGTGCTCACTTTACCGTAAATAGCCTATGTCACTATTGTCGAACGCTAAGCCTACAGCTCGTTGGTTGTGATAATGAACAAGCGTATTCCTTCCTCCATGGTAGCAAGTACTAAAGGCTGTTCACGATAAAGTAAGCACCTTTGAAATCAACCTAAAAAAAAGTCACTGCCCCGACCTGCATATACACTATCTATCAAAAAGTAATTGGGCACCTGTCCACAATGTTTGCTCGGTGGTTGCCACCCCGTTAGAACCTCGTAGGGCCACCTCTTGCGGCTATAACAGCAGCCACCCTATCTAGCATGCTCTCTACGAGTGTTTGCAGGACATCCACGGGGATTTGTCGCCATTCCTCTTGCAACCATTCCATGAGTTGAGCAATGGATTTTGGCCGAGCCTGACGAGCCCTCACTCGGCGATCCAATTCATCCCAAAGATGTTTTATAGGGTTGAGCTCGGGGCTCTGGGCGTGCCAGTCCAATCAGCGAACATTGTTGTCGGCGTACCACTGCATAGTAGCCCTTAAATCATGTCACCTGGCATTGCCATCCTGGAAGTAACACGGGTCCATTCCGTAAAAACGCCACAATGTTGGGAGCATTTCATTATCCAGAATGTTACAATAGGCCTCTGTGTTCATGCTACCACGGACAAACACCAGCGGTCCTACGCCGAAGGCCGTGAAAGACAAGTCAACTGACGTACTGAATTACCTACCTTCACGGGTGCCCAATTACGTTTTGGTAGATAGTGTATTTTTAACAGGCGCAATGAGTGACACATGCACAGCAAAGTTGGTAACGATGGAGGGGAAAGTAGTTCCATATATTAACGTCGAATAAAACGTGTTAGGTAACCATTTGTGATAACTTAAATTATTTATTTCGCTTTCTGTTTTTTTTTTTTATTCATCGAAGTGAAAACATAAGCAAATTTGTACAATATTTATTTTCCTAATAATTCCGCAGTTTTACTTGACCGATGCATGAATAAAGTTATGAGGCCCATTGCAATGTTAATTTTACATAAGCCGAAAGAACACACAACATGTATACAAGTAGATCTTAAGCACGGATTTCAAAAGTGCTCATTTTACCGTGAACCGCCTATATATCAGTTCAAGTGTAGTAAGAAATCAAATATTTTCCGCAACGCCTGAAACTATACATTAAACTGGGCGTGAAAAGGTCAGCGGGATAGCCCACTCCGAAGTGGCGGAAGGAAGTTTATAGATTGGTCTCGTTGGCGGATGCACGGCATGAAATTAGCACGTGAGTTTGAGAAGGTCGAATGAATGAAGCGGCGGTGGAACGGAAACACTCCGAGAAATTCCACCGGCAATTGTAAACGTCCGCCTTATTTGCAGATGCGAAATATTCAGACTGATACCATATGTGAATACAACCCGAACTGCCGTGTCGGGAGGCCTGTGTACACTTCGCACTACCAGCTAGTCTTTACACTGTCTTGAATAAAACGTTTTGTGTTGGGAAAATTTTGAATGACTATATACTCCATTCACGGTTACTTCCAACTTTTCTGAAGCCTTGCTAAAGTCCTACTTCGAGGAAATTCCTCCGCCTTATACAAACAAAGCTCAAAAATTTCACCGGAGGGCCAACGCACAGCATACGTGCGCACTCGGTGTATAGGCTGTCTGCGGAAAAATGAACACTTTTGAAAGTCCTGCTTAAGATCTACTTGTATACACGTTGTGTGTTCTTCCGCCTTATGTAAGATTAACATTGCCATTAGCCTCGTCACTTTATTCATGCGTCGGCCAATTATTAGAAAAGTAATTATTGTACGAATTTGCACATTTTTACACTTAAATGCATTAAAAACAAAAAGCGACAGAAATAATTTAAGTTATCACAAATGGTTACCTAACACGTTTTATTCGACGTTAATATATAGAACTACTCTCCATCCATCGTTACCAACTTTACTGGGCACATATCACCCAGTGCGCCCGTTAAAATATATGCAGATAGGGGCAGTGACTTTTTCTATGGTTGATTTCAAAAATTCTCACTTCATCGCGAACAGCCTTTAGTAATATTTTGCATAGTACTTGGCATTACCAACAAATTTATTTTCTCTCAGTGTTAATTTATATTAATTGCAAATGAAGTATTACAATTAATAGATAGAATATAAGTAAAAGTTACCAAAAATAAGGTACTTCTATATTACCAGAATTATAATACGCTTGTTGTGATACACAGTGACATATTTAGGAAACAACGGAGGATGTCATACACGGGGTGTTTTTCCAAAGGTTCGATTCAAAAAAGCGCGAAGAAACCGCGAATAGAATCTAGAGGTGTGATGTCGGGTAAGTTCGGAACGAATAGACTTCGCATTCAATTAACTTTAACGCGTCAGTTGCAACATGTATTCAGATTATTTTCAATTGATAGCTCCGTGAAAATGGCATTGAACTTACCATCATTTTGAATTATTACTATGCCCTCAGTAGATTACGGTATGGCCAGTGAATTTATTCACCATAACATGAGTACCAGATATTAAAAACTAAATTGGTTAAGTTTAAATCCAGCTTGATAAACACGTCCGTCGGAGACAAGCATACATACAGTTGTTCTTAAAAAAAAAAAAAACTGACAATTTACGATACGCTCAGCGTTGAGTTGTTCTTCTTGAAGTGTGTCGTAATGATGTTGCAGACATACGCCGGGTAAACTTCAAACTTCGCCACTGAACAATGTCTTGGGGGCCACTCACAGTCTTAGACAATGATGGGAAAATATCCGGACAAACGACCGTATAATAAATTTGTGCCAAACTGTAGAGAACGCACATATCCTGCAATGCAACTCAAAAAAACTTTTAGCCCGTAAGTTTTCTTCAGGAGAAACAACATATCCATGACGTGCAGTTAAGTTGCGGATAGGAGTTGTGTACTTAGAATATAAAAAAAAAAAAAAATTGGTGTGGCTGTGTTGGGGACACGGCCTTTTGTTTTGCGTGAATACGTCTAAGTTGACGCGCTCGGACGCCTTGATTTTTTTTTTTTTTTACGTTCCCGGCACTGCTTCACTCGATCATATGGGGTTTTATGGGTATCACTGGATTGCTTTTGAAATGCTCTTTCCAACCGGTATACGATTTATGTTTTTCGACTTGGCTTTTTGGCAAGTATAGGTCGACATTGTGTTAAGTTTACATTAAAATCATACAATTTCACCATAACCACGCCACACAAATGTTTTTATATACGCAATCGATTGATCTTGACGAGAGCTGTCGATTGAAACCTAAACGAGCGTCGTAGTTTCTCCTAGTCAAAAGTTATACTACGCGGAAGTTATGGGACGCGGCGGAACGAACCTCAAAATTGCGCTCCCCCCTTCACCTGCAACTGCACGCAATACTTCACAGTCCTCACTCAACGTAACATATTTGTTGATCCTTTGACAATCGAGTGATGTAATTGAATTTCGAATGTAGACGATAGATTCTGAGCTGCAATGCCACACTATATCCCACGATTTTGTTCATCGGATTTTCTGGACTGCCTCCCGCTATGGTTGCAAATTTAAAGACGTATTCATGTCAAAACCTTCAACACAAATTATATGTACATATATATATTTTTTAATTAGCAGCATACTGCAATATGTTTGCTAATTGAGTTATGAAGACTGTATGAAGAGTGGTGGTTCATAACAACATTTTTAAAATCATAAATATGACACCACGTCAGTTTGTCCAGAAAAGTGGATTTGAAATTGTAGGGCTGAAGAAATTTTGCCTGAAAACCATAAAGGCCGATTCACACTGGTGTTTACATGGAACTAAAGGCTGTTCATGATAAAGTGAGCAATTTTGAAATCAACCTTAGAAAAAAGTCACTGCCCCATATCTGCATGTGTTTTAACGGGCGCACTGAGTGACATGTGCCCAGTAAATTTGGTAGCGATGGATGGCAAGTAGTTCCGTAACTTAACGTCGAATAAAAAGTGTTAGGCAACCATTTCCGATAACTTGAATTATTTCTTTCACTTTCTGTGTTTTTTATGCATCGAAGTGTAAAAATGAGCAGCTTGGTTAAATATTTACTTTTCTAATAATTTCGTAGTTTCACTTGACCGACGCATGAATAAAGTGCTGAGACCCACCACAATGTTAATTTTACATAAGGCGGAAGAATACACAACGTGCATACAAGTAGATCTTAAGCAGGGCTTTCAAAAGTGCTCATTTTACCGTGAACAACATATAGTTGGGTTTAGCTTTGCGGTGTTATGTTCAGGCGTAGACCTCGCAACAGCGTCTTCACAGTGAATTAAGAACGACATAAAGTGAAATTTTCCACGCAAGGAGTTGACCAAACTCCAAAGTAACGCAGCAGTAACGAATCGTATTCAAGAAACAAGCATTTTTCTTATATGTTTTCTGTATTCATTCTTATTTCCACCAACTTCCGTCTAAACTGTATGTTGCGTCATGTCCCAATTGCAACAGACGTTGAAGTTTCGCTTTCGTTTGTAAGTATGTGAATGGCAATAACAATTTAACGATTTCCAAAACTCTTGCACTTATGAAAATGTATGCGTTCAAATTAGCGTGAATTATGTGAGAACTGAAATTACTATTGGCACGTAGATGCAGGTGTATTAAATATTGCAAGAAAAGTTTACTTTCTAATAAACACATATATACGTACGCTGACCTTTTTCGTATCTCAGATACAGCATATTTGGTAGCACTGAATTACAACCTAAAAAATCTTAACTTTAATGTGAACTTAGCTACAATTTTATTAAAAATGTTGACACAGAGTTAACGCAAAGTTAACGTAACGTGTCGCATGTTAACTTCGATTGAATCGGCATTTAGCGTTCAGTGCACGTTGTTTTTATTACAACTCAAGTTTTTCCTTCATTTCTAGACTGAGTATGTAGGTTTACTGAAAACACATGCACGGTAGGTTCACGTGTTGTTTCCAGACGAGAAGATACATATTTTCTCACCTTAAACAACGTTGAAGGTCGATGAAGCATTGTATTTTATAGATTCTGTGTATACCGTGAAATTGCAACAAAAATACAATCCAAGCAAATGAAATTATTTGTCATCTTTTCAGTCATGGTGTCCCCATTGGTTGAGGTTGTGAGGTTCTCGGTTCAAATCCCGGGTAGGCCAAGAACGTGGTGTGTTTTATAATTTTCATTCGTAGGCCCTAACACATCCTACGCCAAGGCTGAAAGTACGTCGGTGCTAGACGGCAAGCTTATACATTTTTATATCACGTACGCGGCTGTAAGCTAGCGGTAAACAAAGGGACGTCGATGCTACGCCCAGCATGACTCAGCCATTGTTGGCAGCGATGGAACTCTTGACGGCCTTCAGGTCGCGTGTTGTGCTTCCATAGCGCCTCCTTTTACTAACACACCTTGCGCGCGTGCTAGCTGCACTATTGCAGTTCCTTGTTTATACATATGCCACTGCAGTTACCGTGCTACGACAATGCAAGCGTTGGGTATTGTCTCCTTCACGAGGAAATTAAAAAACTCGTAAACGCTCGATGTACCGAAATCGCTCTTTCCTGGGAAGTACGAAATTAGCGTATTGTGGGCCAAGAGCCCGCGCTTACTAAAACAGTAGTCGATTGTGCCTGTTGCAATGACGTATTTCATATAAAACTGTGTGTATTTGCTACGACAATACATTGTGTATAATTTTACACAACAACTGAAATTTTAGTACATTTGTGAAAACTTGTAATACAAACAGAACACATGACTGCATATTAGGAAACTTGCCCCACATGGGGGTGGGGGGGGGGGGCAAAAATACTATTCCAGTGAGGCAATATTCCTATTGACATCCATCACATTTTAAAAAGTCCTTTCACATAATCAGTACAGGGTCCCTCCTGCCATGATCTACATTCGCAGCACATAATCCAGTCCACATATGAAGGCTCTTCTTCCTTTGCACCACATCCACCACATAAACAGTTCACCTTACCAGAGTGTGTAATGTCTTCTTTGCCATCTAAATTCAATTTGCGTTTTGCCCCAACGCCTTTGGTCTTCAAGCTTACTGATTTAGATGTTAGTGTCGTTTTCTTTAAGTTAGGCCTATTTTTTATTTCACTCTGTAATGACAGCATCTTAGCATATGGCGACGATTTGAGTATTTGAAACCATTTTGGATTTCTGCTCCTCTTTTGAGAATGACTAGCTTTTGGGAAGGACCTAGTTATTTATGGCGAAACAGAACACTTTACAGGAGTGGACACATTCCCTAAGACAAGCATTTATGGAGACGTCAGTAGAGCTACCTGTTGCAAACTCTTTACAAACATTTTCATGGCCACTTCCAGTAGGCCTAACTGGAACGTTTGTGGGAATGGTTTCCTCAAATTTTGAAACATACTGTGAAGTAGAAGCAAACTATGTTTCTGTATTCATATAAGTACTGCCACTAACACGAGACGATTGATTGTCATTATTATTTGGAAGAAAGTCAACTTCAGAAAACTGTGAGATTGACTAACGTAAGAAAATGTCTTTTACTTAATGAATTCGGCCACCACGTTGATGTGCCAAATGTTCTCTGGTGAGCACAATGTTTCTTTCGTGACGTCACGTTCTGGGTTGCCAAAGTTTCTCTGTAAAGGGAACAACCTCACAGAGTAGTATTTGTTATTTTTAAGACCTATGACTAGCTCTGCACATGGAATGTCAACATTTTTGCAGAGGATAATAGACTATGTAATAACTACATCAAATAAAATGGCATTTCTGGAAATGAAAGTAATCATCATATTTGCCAAAACTCGTAGTTTGGTAATTAGCTTCGATCATTTCCATCATTAAGATTCGGGGATCTTTAAGTCCCTTTAATGTTCTCAGTTTCCACTGGGAATTTAACTTTAGTGCAGACCAATTAATATTTGAATCACCATTTATTTTGATGGCAGATTATCCATCCATGAATAAATAACATTTTACATCACCATTGTGTTCTTCATATCGCATATATCTTGAGGTTCAAATGTAACTTATAACAACGTATGCTTAAATATCATATAAGGCTTCTTGGTACAGCCTAATAATAGTTACATATGCTATTTGTTCTAAAGGTTGATATCAACTCTTCCAGAATATGTTGAAACATATGTGCTATTCAGTTTAAAACTTCTGATCTGCACATTAAGTCTTTTACCAGCACACATAATGGATAATAATTGTTTTCATTCCACTGAAAAGTTCTATTCTTACATAACAACTACTTTGTTTTTAAAGAGTATCTCAAACATTAAAAGCATAACAATAATTTGCCCTTAGCACCTTCATAGACTTAAGAAAATAATTATTAACAAACATTATTTTAAAGTGTAATGGTGCTTTTATCTGTAGTTCGTTAGGTGAAATTAAAACAGTATATTAATACTTCTTCTCTTTTTCCATATATAACTAATCAATCTGAATAATAAATCGTTCGGATTAATTTACATTCAGGCATACAAATAAATTTTAATCTGGGTAGGGGTCTGTAGGAAATAATTTATGTTCAATCCAACTTCTATCCTTACAAAACATATGGGGATAATAGGCAGTATGCCACATGCCCGAAAGCCTTTGGCAGCAATTTCAATCGTGGCTGCCTTTTCATAAGCCAGTTGAAACAAATTAGCAATCTGAAATCGAGTTCTGCATCTACCAGGATATGCTGACATCCATTTACTTCATTTATTTGCATAGTACGCTTTCAGTTTGGTGTGCTATTTTGTTGAAATCTGTTAGTATTATATTACTACTTCATTACTTTTGCCGTAGAAAACTGTTGCCAACAGACTACTTCTAGGCTGATATTTTTTCTCCGTTAGACTATCTGGGGACCACATGTTAATTTGCTGATAATTTTGATTTAACCAACATCTTTGTTTCTCTCTATAAACCACGGTATTTGATTTTAGGCCTACTGATAATGTGACGTGTATCAAACTATTATTCTTGTCAAACTGCGCATATTAAAAAATGGCGTAAAAGGTTTTAATGTATGGTATTGTGGGGCAAGAGTCCGCATTATCGTATATGTGGACTCTTGCCCCAGGAAACTTGCCCCACCTTACCGGGCAAATGTAATTTGCCAACTACATTTCACAGTTACATACCCGCCATTTTACATCACTGGGACGCTACTCCCTCAGCGCGGGGGTAGATCGGCTCCTTGTGAGGAACCTTGGCCACCCAGTTGGTTATCAATTAGTTTGCGGAGGCGAGGAGAAGGTAACCCCCGCCCCCCTCCGCACCCATCAAACTTACTTCAAGCTGCAAAGCAACATTATTGTACAGGATTCCCAGGGTAGCGCCTGGGAGCTGTTTCCATAACTGATTTTTACTCTCTTTTTCCCTGCCTGTACGGGATAAAAGAGAGTGGTGAAGACAGTTACATATGGTTAAAATTACACCCTCATATGAATTCAAGCAAAAACATACCTGTTGTGTAAATGTACATATTATTTGAAAATATTAATTTCTTACAGTTCTGCAGGCACTTCTTTAACACAGTAAAATTACATCAAAAGTCACTCCAAACAGATAGTTGAAACCGCACTCTCATTAATGGCGGCAGTGGGCAGCCAGTCAAGTCCAGTGTGTGTAAAGCATTTCGAAAATTCACTATATGAATGTTGATGCTATCTAACGGCGACTGCGAGAACTACGACGTTGTAGAATTGTTGCCTCATGCGGACTCTTACCCCAAATGACCGTACTCAATCAATATCTATTCAAGCGCCAAGTATCACTTCAGTTCTCTAGATTATACGATATTTCAACTGTTTCAGCCTTATTTATACATATGTGTCCTTTTATTTAAAAAAAATCCGGCAATATCTACTAAATTCGCCTGTAAAGTCTTTTCACTTCGCAGTGTTTATGTTAGTGCAAACATGCTTAATTTAATGCTTTATAAACTGAACGGAAAAATAAATAAATTCGATGATACATTTTAACTGATAATTTTATAAGAATATCTTATAGCGGTGGCTGGTAATAATATACAACCAATGAAAATCGCTTAACTGTACTTCGCTTTACGTTACGTAACATGATAATATTTTTCACACCATATCGGATATGCCCTACCTTTTCCAAAATAACGTTCGTACTACGGTATTTTTTATACCTTGCTTTCTACACTTGAATAATGCAAGTTACTCGTTGTTAACCTAGTTGGCTAGTGCATGTGTTTGAAGGATGGGAGAGTATAATTTTTTCCTTCCCTTAATGTGATAAAATAAACCACGTCATGCCTGCACCAGTGACAGATGGAGAATTATTTAAGTTATGATTTTCTAAATCGGTGGGTGGATTTTAAGTCATTGTAATTATTTGTTATATGACAAACATGATTAGTTACTTCATAAAACACAGGAAATGTAAAATGAGATTATGCGGTCAGAGATGCCGGAAACTTTTATTTGTATCTTACACTTAAACGAGTTGTAACATCGTCAGTTCCTGTACTAAAATAGCAACTAATTGTGAGACGTGTGATCATGGCTTCGTAACAACCAACCTATTAATTGTTCGAGTCCCTACAGGAGCACAAGTGGTTCTATGAATTATACATTACCCTTTTCTGTAAACAGAGAAATGAAATGAGCTTTCAATGTTCTTTTCTAATAAGCTACAAAATTTTTGCTACCCATTACTTAAATCAAAATCCGAATAGTGGGTAATTTTAAGAATGTAACTCTGTTAAAATCATATATCCGTTGTTCGACCAATTGCTTAAATTATTGGCAAATGTGGTGTTTGCTGAATTTTTAAGATAGTAATAGTAACCAAAAGGGCCAGAAGATGATCAAGTTCTGGCACAGCTTTCTGTTATTTTTTAACGCTATAATTTTCATCTGCCTAACCATCCTTTAATGCTAGGGATCGAGTGTAGATGTATTTTAATTGAACAAAGGGTTTATCTTTTAATTGCAGCTGTGAATGTGGGAGTGTATGAGAAAAGAGTGAGGCGGCGAAGGGGGCGAGGGGAGGGGGGATGCAGTTCCCATACGAATTACTCTGAATATAACTCTTACTTCCCTACACACGCGAACGCGCGAATGTGAATCTAACAGCAGCGCCCGAAGTGAAGGCAAGTTACGCGCGGGCGGGTAGTTTCGTTGTGTATCTTCTGCTTATTTCTTTACATTTCCACAAATTTCTACTTTGTGCGAAGTGCAAAATTGTGAAATTAAATACTACAATATTTCTGTTGGACATATTGTATTTACTGAATAGATTGTTCTGAAAATTTTAACACGTTTAAAATGAATGTGCGATGGTTTCTACTTCTGAATAATTTATAGAATGACGAGTAACTTTCAGGTGGGTAAAGTTTTAAGTGTTAAAAAAGCTTATTAACCAGTGAAATGAAATGTTAAAACTTTTTTACAAGTGTTTCGGGTGTAGTTATAAATTTATTTTATTGTTGCTAGTCGGAATATTATTTAAATTGCTAGGTATCTGCACCCGTTAATATGCGAAATATAAAATGTCGTGTTGTGCAGTGCAAAACTGTATAAATTTTAGTAGGAAAACTGGCTCAGCGGTGACGTACCATAGGTTACCAAATTACTTAGTTACACGGAAAAACTGGATATTTGCGTGTAAAAGAAAGGTCTTCAAAGCGGATACGTCAGAAGTCTGTTCCATTCATTTCTCTGAAAATGATTACGAGAGAGATCTTCAAAGTGAACTCGTGGGGATAAAAAGAAACCGAACCCTGAAAACCGATGTGATGCTTCATTTGTTGTTACCAGATGTAACGCCCAGCGAATTTCCAGAGGGAAGTTAACGATTAAAGAATCGAACTGTGAAAAGGAAATTAGTTCCTGACCTAACAGAAATGCGGGAAAGGAAAAGACATCCAGAAAATTCTTACTGGGATGAAAACAAAAATAATGAGACTCGCGTGGTAACACAGGAACTGAATGAACAAACAATGCGTCAACCAGGTCCAAGTACAAGACATAAGCGTCATTCAGAGAATACGCTTTTTAGAAAATGAAATGAAATTATTCCAAATGCGAGTATCATCTTTGGAGGAAGAAATAAAGCGAAAGAATAAGCCTGAAAAAATCCGAGGGATAAAAATGCGTCTCTGAGACAGGAATTGATAATTATAAAAATCCAGCATAGGCAGTACCCGAAATATGCAAACACAAAACTAAGGGAAATTTTTGAAAGACGTATTTACTCCAAAATAAATAGAAAGGCTGATTTTCAAAAACAAAAAGCGAATATGGCAGGAAAATGATGACATAGCTGTGGCTGTAACTCTTCTTTAATTTCAAGGAAGGCGTATTTATATTTGCAGAAGAATGTTGGTCTACCATTACTTGGATTATCAACTATTCGAAAATGGACTCGCAACCTGAAGTGTTAACCTGGCATCCAAAAAGAATTACATTCTGTGTTGAAGGGTAGATCATTGTCGTTGTCTTCCAGAGACCGTTTGACAGTTTTTTCATTCGACGCAATGAGAGTTGATTCTAGAATGTGTTAAGACCAAAGAGAAGATAGAATAATGGGCCTCCATGCCAACGCCCAGGTTATAATAGCGAGAGGCCTGGCATCTAAATGGAAACAACCTATTTTCTACGACTGACAAAAATTTTACTAAAGACAACCTGTTCGAAGTAATAAAGGAAGGTGAAGATTATGGTTTTAAAGTTGTAACCACTGTGAGTGATATGGGAGGCAGAAATATAAGTTTATGGAAAAACTTACAAATTTCTACAAACAGAGTTTCTCTTACGAATCCGGTGGACGTGACGCGAAAAGTGTGGGTGTTTGCTGACATACCCCATTTAATAAAACTACTGAGGAATAATTTTCTGGACTACGGTATTCGGCTCCCATGTGGAACCGAAGTATCAAAGTTACAGCAAATACTTCACGACAAGGAACTTTTACTAACGCCTAAACCTGATAGCAGAGTGCATCTCAATATTAGTGGCAGTGCACAACAGAAAGTGAAGTTTGCTACGCAATTATTTTCCCACCACACAGCAACTGTACTTAAAAGAAAATTCCCCCAAAAACCACAAATTTAAAAGTTTTTTGTCTTGGTTGATAAGTGGTTTGATGTGATGAACTCCAGATTTGTAAAAGATTTTAGAAAAACCTGGCACAGTGCTTTTGGTATTCATTTTCTAGAACAAGCACAAATCCTAGAAGACATGAAGGGTGTTGTGGAAAACATGAGTGTAATAGGAAAACCCTCACTAATGCCTTTTCAGAAAGGCAGAATAGTGTCTATTAAATCGCCTACTGGACTGTACAATTATTTAGCTTCAACTAAAAACTTGAAATATGTTATAACTTGCCGTCTCAATCAGGATGTGTTTGAAAAACCTTTTTTTTTTCTCGGGTACGTAGTATAGGAAATAACGACAACCCTACACCAACACAGTATAAATATCGAGTACGAATGCTTCTATTCGGAAACGAACACCCTCTCCCATCGGGAACATGTGTACAAGACATCAGTGCTAAGAAACCATATTTAACTTCTCAGCCGTTTATAAAGTACATGGAAAATAATGCTGAGTAAGAGAATGCTATAACAGACAATGTAAACCGAGAAAACTATGAGGTTTCAGAAGACATTGAAGACGAACCAGAGGAGGAAAAAACACAGTTAGCAAACTCTTTAAGTGGTTCAGATGATGAAGCACTTCGTTACCTAGCGGGCTATTTGGCTCATTGCAGCAAGAAGTAAAATGTAATGAATAAGAAGCCTAGTTTAAACGAAGGTAAGTCTCTTGAGACAAAATAGAAAGAAAAAAAAATTGTACTTAAATCTGATTTTAAATTTTTGTTCTCTTTTAATGTAGGTGGTTGGATTGAATCGTTAAGTCGCGGAGGACTTGCTATACCGTCTCAAGCATTACTCGCCATGATCATGAGAAAATATTTAACTCTTAGTGGGCTCAACAGCAAACTTGGTGTAATACAGACTTCCTTTACGCAGCTTACTGCGAGATTTCCGAACGCAAGTCAACAGACATTAAAGAAACTCGCCAGGACCCGGACTTTCAAAAGACTACGCTTTCTGAATCGCAAAGCTCATGCTGACGCTTTGCTCAAACGAGAAAAACAAAAACAATTTTCAAGCAGCCTAAAGAATAGCTGTCAGTTACGTGCCTGCCTGCTTTAAAATTGTACAGTGTAAATTTTATATTCTTACGTCATAATCCTCTGACATGACTATCCATCCAGCTAAGAGTTTTTTTATTACGGGAACTAAAAACTTTTAGAAATTTTCTCATGAAGTGTATATTCAATAATTCTAGTCGCTATAAACTGTACATCTTAATTTTTAAAATGTATTTTCAAGTTGGCCATAGTTTTGTAAAGTATGGTAGAGTGACGGGTACTAAATGTGACAAATATTGTTTTGGTAGTCTGTGCATGTATATAATTCATACTGTAGAAACGCATCTAATATAGTGAATATTCAGTAGGTTTAACACCAAACATGTTTTGCATAAAGGCCATTCGCGGTAAAGTGAAAAAATAATAATTTTATTGAGGCCACAGATGGTAACTATTGAGAACGGTAAAATGTATACAATGGGTTTTAGCTGCAGGGGAATTTTTATATAAAAAAAACAGTAATGCAAGGATATAAATTGGCTTAAAGAATTACTTAAATTGAGCTCACTTTACCTTGAACAGCCTGTAATAGACTATACTGCAGTGAGTTGCCGCGCCTGGCGAATACTTTCTGCATGGCGCAGGCGCTGCACAGTACCCCCTGTGACGTCACGCGGACCGACCGCTCTCCCCTCCACTTTTAGCCGTCTGATCGGCCCTACCTCTCCATCTAGCTCCCTCGAGTTCAGACCAGCCGGCCCATTGGCAATGCGGTTGTAAGCTTGTGAAGGTCGCGGGTTCGAACCAGCTGATTTTACCAACCCCTATCCAAGCAGACGATACAAAATATATGCATTCTTCTTTCACAGGCAACATAGACCATAATGTCCAGCCAGTTTGTGTGTGTGTACTACTTTTAAAAACGAACTGTTTTTTACATGAGTACTAACGAATTTTTCAATTTAAAGAAAGATTGATAAATTAACTGCGTTCGTTTCAGCTTGTTTATCCATTCATCATTTACAGAAATATAATTAAGATATTTCTCTAAAATACTGGTTCTCCTTCACTTTCGGTCCTGAGCGAGAAACATGAATGAGAACTCTGTAGAGTCAATCAAAATACCATTTTAGCGACATCGAAATGAATTTAAAGCTGAAATTTAACTTCATGATTTAAAAAAAAAGTTTATAATCAATTTAAAAAAGTTTAGAATCATTTGGTTAAAATTCTTAGCAAGACGTTTATTGCGAGGAGCGCTACTGGCAAAATTCATATACTCGCATATTTGCCAAAAACTACTTGTCTGGGAAAAGCGCCTCTTTCTGAACGGGCGGCGTAACGTATGTTGCGCTCGAACCAGCGACGGTTCAGGCCGAATTGCCTCCACCAAGGCTGAGCTCTGGTCTCAACAGTTAATTGTGGGGAGACAACCGCAGAGAAATAATGATGTTCGCTACCTGTGCGAGAGCTGCTCTGTCTATGAAGGTGGGGATGACCTTGAGATCGGTGGAGACCACCGTGTGTTTGCAGACGAGAGATGTGATCTCGTAGAAGCGTCGCCCGGTGTGTGATCGGCACCCCCGGTGCAGGCAGGAGAGCGTGTCTGATCGCTGTTCCGAGATTTGCGTTCGACACCCGGACAAGGTAGTTGTACCTCACTAAAGAAACAACACCTACACTGTACAACACCCACACAAACAATATTTCACTGACACCATCACAACGCAGACACGGACACCTCACGAACACGACAACAACCGTCGGCCCCTCTGTCTCCGGAGAGGATGGCGGGGTGAGGGTTCAAGGGTGGAGGCAGAGGAATTTTAACTTTTGACATTTTTAAACTATAACGTAACTTTTTTTTTACATTATAAAAAAATATAATTTTAAGCCTCTGTAATTTTAAAATTTAACTTGTTTTTAATTTTTATAATGCGACAAATATTATGTTTTGACTATTTTCCAAATTAATTTAATATTCTAGTAACTAAGCCCAGTTATCGCCTTTAGCTGGTTACTGGTGCCATTTTAATATGTTCTGTTCTGCTCTGTACCACACCTGTATCACAACTTGCTGCAGCCCCTGCCGTTTGCATGATAGCGACAGAAAGCAACAAGAAATTTAAACGAAATGTTTGTGACGCAGTATAAAATTCTGTTACACGTCTCGTCTGCAAGGAGCGTGATGTTTCAATGTACAGTGTACTTGAGCGCTGGCCATTTTTGGTCTGCCCACTGACGGGAGTCAACCAAATTTGGTTCGATCCTGTAGTTAACCTCAAAACGCATGCTCGGGCACTGAGATGGAGCGTAACTTTTAGCGATCAGTGTAACCATCGAATAACATGAGTACTGTAGGGGTAAAGATGTTGCAGGTATAGTCTCCTGGCTTTTGATGCTACTTCCCAGTCCCGACAAAAATATGCTCTTAGCATCATTGTGCATGAAGACAATCAACTATCGAAAGACCTCTCTCCGTCTTTTTCTAAGAGCAGAACATGGCGCCCCCTTACTGTAAAAAGCGCTTTTTTTTATGAAACACATGATTTGTTCCCGTAAAATTAAAATTTGTTTAAATAGAAACTCGCGCAAAGTACGCTTGCCACAAACACAAATTCTGTTTTATCTTCAGTCTATTCGTGGTTTCTTCACATATTTGGAATATTTGAAAAATCATCCCTTTGACGAGCTTGGCTGTTTCCTAAATATAATATAATCACGAGCTTTTTATAGACCTACTTTCTGGTTAAAGTTAACTTTTAGGTATATTTGATCTATAATTTATAATAGTTAATTTATAATTGATATGAGTAATGACAGTGTAAAATAGGTGTGTTAGTAATGCCTAGTAAGAAGTAGTTCGTATCCAAAATAACATTACACTGAGTGCGCACGAATGCTGTATACTGTCCCTTAGGTGCAGTTTACTAGACTTGGGTAAGCTTCGTTTACATGAGGCGTAGACATATCCTGGAAGTATAATTAGAGCAGGGCTTCAGAAAAGTTGGAAGTAAACGTGAAAGGACTGTTTAGTAACGACTTTGATAACTTTGCATTGTCGTTACAATAATTAGCAGACATAGTTGTGATGACATCAGTTATACTGTATAAAAAACTTGTGCTCTGGAAAACAACCATGGTTAGTAATTAAAAGAGCGGTAATAAATCTTTCAAATTAGGTGCACTTAAAAAAAAAATAGGGCTGCTGGTAGAGTCAAACCCGCAACCCCCCGCATTACTAGTATAACGCCCTTCACGAAACGACCACGTTGTCTTATTGTTCTCAGACTACTTTTGATGGACAGGTTATGTTAGTTAGTGACATGGGCGAGAATATGCCACCTCTTGGGAGTAACTGAGGTTAGTGATTTTGAGAATCACTGCACTTCAGAATGACATTGAGTCTGCAAGAAGGCTGTACATTTTTTTCAGTTGCAGTTTCGCAACAGCGGAAAACATTGGTTTATATGCTGTTCACGGTAAAGTGAGTACTTTTGGGGCCATAGTTTCTTTTTCTTTCGGCCATTTTTTTAATCCATTAACTAGCTTTTTCAATAAATATTGCCATATAAATAATAAACACAGTGTGTAGATTCCACTGCGCTCGGAATTTAAAGCCTGAGGTTAAAAGGAAATATATTTATTGACTACTATTCCAAATGAGGGGGCTTTCGAAAATGCTCAATTTACTGTGAACAGCCTATATGAACGTTTGCGGTGGGACAACAGTGACACACTGAAAACTATAATGAACGGCAGAAAACGTTCAATACCGTTAAACCCCTACCCTTGTTACGAAGTGTTATTTCTTTACTGTGATCGAAATCAGCTCGAAGAATGCTTATTTTTTTGCTATAAAGAAGTTAATTTTGAAAAAAAAAAAAAAAATAAACATACAAAGAAAAAATGTATTAACAGCAAACCTATGTTTCTGTAAACTTTTCTTTGAATCAAAGTAATATTGTGTTACTGTGAAGCAAACAGCCTCAAGGAAATGATTTTATTTGCCGTACAGAAAACTTTGTTAGGATTTATTTAGAGTGCTCCCTCGTGACAGGTCACGCTCGTTGAGGGAGACTGCGGGGGTAGAGTGCGCATGCGAGCCTGGGTAGCAGCCATTCTCCATGTTCCAGCAGATTGAATATCACTGTAGAAAACAATGTGGGTTGCGTTTGAGGTTGCAACTCTGTCTATGTAGCCAAATGTTTCGATATGTTTGTACACTTCTAACGTAGTTTTGATGCGACTAGAATATATTAAATTTAGTCAAATTGTTTCATTCATGCAAAAGGCTGGGTCTGTTCAAAATTCGAATGTTAATAAACACGTTCATCACTGTTGACGGGGCCGTGGTGTCCGAGCGGTTAGACTGCTCGCCTCCCACCATGGCGAACCTGGTTCAATTCCCGGCCGGTTCACTCTGGATTTTCGCAAATGGGAATCGTGCCGGACGATGCCACTGGTTGGCGGGTTTTATCGGGGATCTCCCGCTTCCCCCGCTCCTTCACCGAGGCGCTGCTCCACATACTGATCTCTCTTCACCCTAATCGGCTCTTATGACCTCGCTGTTAAGAACCATCCAAATCTCTTCACTCACTCACTCGCCAATGTTGATCGTGTGACTTTGACAGTTGTACTATGTTGGTGATAGACGAGTCAATGTTGAGACATGCGCAGAAGACGAGAATCTGTCTGCCCCGGCTTTAGTGTATGATTACACTGGCGCATACGTTAGCCTCTCTTAGGACGAGGTTGACGGCGTGTGATAGTCTGCCCCCACACACGTGCGCCGCGAACATACCATACACAGCTCTCAGATATTTCCTCACTAGGGGTAGCTGCAGCAATTGGGGAAGCAGAAGGACATGGTATCCCGGAAGGCCCATCATTACAATCAGGGAAAACTCGAGTTACAGAATCCTCTAAAAATTCTGTTAAAGCTCATTGACTAGTCTGTATTTTCTGAAGAAATACTAATAACTTCAGTTTCATCAAATTCCATTATTTTAATAGTGGGCCTTCTTTCGCATTCCCAAAAGGGGCGATTGGCTTCTGCAACTGTTACACGGTTATGAAACCAATCTTGGTCTGGGGAGAATCATTAGATATATTAACCAAATTGGTTTTTTTCCCAAGCAATCACATTTCCCAAACCCCCTGTAACAGGTAAACGAACAGACATTCATTAGCATTATGTTTTAATAAAACTGTCACAATTATATTCTTCATGTTTATATTCCTCAAAAACAATCATATCAAAGTACCGATCGTCCAAATCTCGGAATGCGAATTTCCCAACATCGGGATAAAATATTCACGCCCCGTGTAAGATTCTATTACAGCAACTCGTCGTACCCAAACTGGAAGGGCCCCACAAATACAGTTGCTTTTTCTTGTGACAGTGACCAAACTGCATCCAATCATTGTGCCACGCGGCAGCAACGCGGAGAGTATTCGCAATTGATTCACCCATGTTACAGGAGCTACACTGCAGAAAACATTCTGGTGAACGTCCTAAAACGTAATGGAAGTTTTTAACCTAAACATTGTATGGGAATAATACCACATACCATATGCAGCAATGTTGCGCATCGTTACTAGGCCTATACAAAGCTGATAACTTACGTACGCATTTGACTGTTTCCTGAGCAAATTTAGGAACGATATAGGCCCTTCACGGTTACTTCACACTTTTCTGAAGCCCTGATAAAGTTCTTCTTCCAGGATATTCCTCCACCTCGTGTAAATAAAGCTTAACCAAGTATAAAAGGTTACACCAAAGGAACAGCGTGCCGCATTCCTGTGCACTCAGTGTAATACAATTTTGCATAATAACTATTTCTTACCACCAACACGCCTATTTTCCCCCTGTTTTATTGATTTTAATTATAAATTAAATATTGTAATTTTCAGATAAAATATAAGTAATGGTTTAATTTAATCAAAGATAAGGGACTTTTATGTTAATTAACAGAAGTATAAAACGCTTGTGATACACGACATATATAAGAAACAACCAAACACATTATACATAGGGTGATTTATCAAAGGTTTGATTTAAAACGTGTGAAGAAACGGCGAATAGACTATACTGTGGAAGTATAAGAAATAACTTTACCATCCGTGCTATCTCACTATCCGTATACTGTGATACGGTAAATTTGCGAATAATTTCTAAGTGTGTAGTCTTCATTTTTGCTTATATAACTAAGCAAATACAACCGAATCGCAGAATATTAGGCCAACATAAGCTTTTCAGCATAAATCGAGACTGCATTTTGGGTGAGTAAAATAAGTTTTCCATATGATGTAAGTTAGAATATCCATAATTCGAATATAACTGAGTGACACGAGATTATGGGATGTGAAGACTGCAATTAGCCACCAATAAGATACAAATTAATGGTTCCTTTTGTCAGGGAGGTTTCAGTTTTTATGGATACTCTGGCTGTTTACACACGGTCTCTTTATTATACACAGCGTATTGTGGTGTAATTTTAAAATACTGTTCCTGGGATTCGTCATCTGTGCAGTGCTGCTGCATTTACAACTTTCAGTGCACACGTATATTTATCATTGTCGAACCGTATAGGCTGTCCACGGTAAAATGAACACTTTTGACAGCTCTGCGTAAGATATACTTGAATGCACCGTGTGTATCCTTCCGCCTTATTTGAAATTAGCATTGCCATGGACCTCGTCACTTTATTCATGCGTCGGGCTAGTGGAACTGAGACATTATTACAAAAGTGAATATTTTACAAATGTGCTCATTTTTTCACTTCGACGCATTAAACAAACGGAAAGCGAAATTAATAATTCAAGTTATCACAAATCGTTACCAAACACTTTTTATTTGACTTTTAGATAAGGAACTACTTCCCGTCCATCGCTACGAACTTTACTGGGCGTATGTCACTTAATGCGCGCTTTCAAATATGTGCAGGCAGGAGCAGTGACTTTTTTCTAAGGTTGATTTCAAAAGTGCTCACTTTATCGTGAACAGCCTTTAACTGTTATCGCAGAACATTACTTTTAATTAATTAATTTTTTAACTGTTGGTAATTGTGAGAGCCGAGCGGTGAAGGACGTAGCCGATTGGTCGTTTTTAAGAAGCACATATCCATCTTTACACGTATCACTTAGTAAACTAGCCAATGTTAGGCCTGCTGTTATTGGGTATATCTTATTAAGTTATCTTGCGATTACACTCCACGGGCGTTGTTGATACACACGAAGTGGAATTCGTGCATCAGTTGAAGTTATTAACGCATATTTTATTGACGATGATGTCCTGGGACGTTTACTTCAGTAATTATTTACAGGTCATTGTTAGCACATTGCAATTAATAATAATAATAATAATAATAATAATATACCACTTAAATAACGTGTAACATATTTGACTACATACTAAATCTGTTCGCAGGATATTTTACAACTCCAAATAAAATCGAGAAACTCCTGCATGCAGTGCATTTTCTTACGCGTGAAATTCGTGTGCGTTTCGGTCAATAAAGCCACGCTTACAGAAAGAAAACTTGGAGGCTCCATAAAGTCAAAATTCGCATCAGATCATATTAGTCACGACGCCAGCCAGAAGCAGCAAATAATATAAGCTGAACTTTTTTTTTGACGTATTCGTGACTAAAGATATTAAACCATAATCGAACCAGCCTTTTTTAAATTATTTTTGTAGTGCCCACCACTACGCGTTAAAGTCGCTTCTCTTTCTAGTGCGTGATCAGAGTTACAGAGTTCTGAACTACCAATTTCCAATCATGAGACGCTGTTTTAAATTCTTTCACAGCAGCCTTAGACGGCATTTTCAAACTGATTTTCGTGCATAGGCTATTCACGACAAAGTGAGCACTTTTGAAAGCCCTCTCATTTGGAATAATAGTCAATAAACAATTTTGTTTTAGCCTTAAACGTAAACTTCGGAGTGCTGTGGAATATATACACTGTGTTTATCACGTACATGGCAATATTTATTTAAAAAGGTTGTTACACGATAAGAAATGGCTGAAAGTAAAAAGCAACTGGGGCTTCAAAAGTTCTCACTTTACTATGAATAACCTACAGCTAAATGATAACGAAGCTTACGTAGACGACTGTGTTGAACTTTGCTACTGGAAAATGGTAGGTCGGCTGATTGCACGCAGTACAGCCATAAGAAGCACGCTTGTTCACAGCCTTGCGCATAAACGCGGTAGGGCTTATGACGCGTGCTAATGTCGTATAGACCCTATAGAGGAACAGTTTGATCAGTAGATATTAAGATTTTATGAAGTACTTGACAGTCTCGATTATCTGTCATCTACGTTTCACCACGAATCTTACCTTGATTTTCTCAATCTATCGAGATAAATTATTCAAATCGCTGATTTTTCCAGATAAAGTCACGCTATCGGGGCAAAAAGTGTAAAATATTAACAAATGCACTGTGCTACGTATGAAGTAATGCAGAAAGCCACGAGAGAACAGATTATTTGAAAATTTTTAATGCCGTAGATTAAAAAAAACTTTGAACACTCTGGTACACTGTAAAAAAAAACTGTGAAATTTTACACTAAATATATGTGGCAGCAGTGTCTCCACTGACGTCGGAGTAATTTTACACCTACATATGTCAATTCTTTTTACTCTACGTCCAAGTAAATTTATTCCACGTGTTATTAAAATAGCACGAACCTTATATAACTAATCTGACATATTATGGTGTACAATTACAATCACTGTGTAGCAGAAAATAAACTGCAACATTCGTGATTTTTTTTTCTCCATGGCAGGTAAATGTACACAAACATAGCAATTGTAATTTCACCACTGTGTATGTGTCTTTTTTCACTTACAAAAAATTTAAATCGCAGATTCACTGTAATTACACAATTTCTGTAAATTTTTCACTGTTTTACTGCTCATTTTTTCCATTAATACATGCTATTTTACAACTGCGTCATGTTAATTCACATGTTGTGTATGTGTATTTTTACCATTTTCGCGTTATTTTACTTCGTTTTGTAACTTGGTATTTTAACAGAGTTATAAAAATTTATCTCCAAAATGTGGGCATCAGTTGACTTCAGATAGAGAATACGTAGTTATGAAAAAGCCAGAATATCTCATCCGTGGGAGTTAAGTATTCCTTTTGAACACAGAAATGGATTTGGAAGATCGCGTGTTTTAAACAAATACTTGTAATTATATTTGAATTCTTAGGAACATTAGTGTAAAATTACAAATACTGTATTCGTTTCAACAAATTACACATAAAAACTTAAAATTACCGAAAATTTGTAGGGCCTATGTGTAAATATATGCTCACATATACTCCAGAATGTAATGGAAGTTTACACGCACGCACTCATTGTAATTACGCAATGGAAGATATACAACTACACCGACATTGAGTGTTTATACAACGACTATGTAGCAGTAAAAAAAAAATGATTAAAGGTTTTAGTACTGAGAGTAGGCGTGTGTGTACCACATACTTCAAAATGTGTACCTCACCAACATTATATTTACGAAGCAATACATTCACGTATTTTGACGAAAGACTTGTAGTATTCTCTGAATTCTTAAGAATATTTGTGTAAAATTCCACGTACCGTAGTTTGTTGTACAAATTACACATACAAGACGAAAAATTGCCAAACATTTGTATGTGTAAATTCACATTCATTTTTACAGTGTACAAATACCAAACTTAATCAAAAGAGTATTGAGGAAAACGTTGATGTATGAGAACTTTTCTGGAATCTCAGAGTTTTGTTAGGTAGGCTACATAAACAAAAATAAAATACTAATATTGTCAGAGAGGGAATGTGGTTTGTATATTCCCAGTTTTTTGGGGAACTTATGAGTGCCTCCGACCAGCACTGTTCGAACCCCTAAAACCGGTACACGATACCCACTACCATAGTCAAAGATGCTAGTTACCAATTCAGAGAGAGATAGGTCCATATTTACTACGAATTCTATAGCTGTGCGCCTCATGCTAGTGCTTTAGCTACTGTCGTGTTATAACTATATTCCTTGCTACAGGCTATTCACGTTAAAGCGAGCACTTTTTTTAAGCCCTCTCATATGAAGTAACAGTCAATAAATATATTTTATCAACTTCCGAGTCCGGTGAATTATATACACTGTGTTTATAACGTATATGGAAAGATTTATTTAAAAAGTGCGGAAGAATAAAAAATGCCCGATAGGTAAAAAGTAACTAAGGGCCTCAAAAGTGCTCACTTTACCGCGGACAGCCTATAGCCTGTGTTCCAGATTCCATAGATGACTCTTGGCCTGCCATAGCTCTGCCTTGCGACACCTTGGTTCTTGTTTACGTTCCGGTTGTAATAGGTGTGAGTTTAGGATATAGTACATTCGGGGTCACTTCCAACATTTTTGAAGCCCTGTTTAAGTTATACTTGCAGAAAACTCATCCGCTTCGTGCAAGCATATCTTAACCGAGTCTAGAATGACACCAAAGGGTCAAGGCACTGCATTCGTGCGCATTCAGTGTAATAATATTTTGCATTACAACTATTTCTTAGTAGATATTACCAACACACCATTTTTATGTATGTTTTTATTCATATTAGTTATAAATAAAATATATTAATTGATTCATGAAATATAAGTAAAAGTTTCATTTAACAAAAAATAAGATACTTTTGTGGTGGTAACAAGTATAAAAGGCTTGTGACACCTGGCGGCATATTTAAGAAAGAACCAAACACGTCATACATGGGAGATTTTTCGAATGTTTGATTCATAAAGGGCGAAGAGACCGGGATTTGAATATAGCTTAATATGTAGGCCGTCTCTCGATTTACATCGTGCCACAAAGCAGGGACGTCATAAAGCAAATATCGTGGTCGATCAAGTAACAACTAAAATATAGGGGGTTCATGATAAAGTGAGCACTTTTGAAATCCCTGCTTAAGGTTTACTTGTATGCACGTTGTGTAATATTCCGCCTTATGTAAAATTAACATGTCATGGGCTTCGTCACTTTATTTATACGTCGGTCAAGTGAAATCCTGAAGTTATTAGAAAAATAATTATTTTACAAATCAGGTTACTTTTACATTTTGAAGCAGTTAGAAAAAATAAAACAGAAAGCGAAATAGATAAATTAAAATTATCTCAAATGGTTATCTAACACTTTTTATTCGACAGTAAGATACGGAACTACTTTCCATCCATCGTTACCAACTTTCCTGGGCGCATGTCACTCAGTGCGCTCATTAAAATATGGGCAGTGACATTCATGTAAGGTTGATTTCAAAAGTGTTCACTTTAGTACGAACAGTCTGTAGTGACATTTTTCAGAAGTTGATTTCAAAAGTGCTCACTTTATCGTCAACCACCTATAGATACCTTTAGCATAGCACCTATAAACGCAAGGCAGGATAGTTTCGTCCTCGTTACGAATTCACCCCAAGCTTGTCGGCTGGCGTGAATGCACCACGCGCCCCACCCGCCAAGGTCATCCAGGAGTCGTTCCGCAACGCGCCCGGTATGAACCCAGCGTTGAGCTCGTTTTGTGAATCAGTCCGTGATCTAAGAAGCTCGTGTGGTGGTGGTTGTGTTGTGGTGGCGAACCAGGCGATTAGAATTTGAACTTTTGGAGCAGTGTTCCCAAGATTGTGGGGGTCGTGGCCTCTAGGCTGCTGCCGCTTCGGTCCGGCGTGTATTGTAACGAACGTTCTTAGTGTGTTTGAAAATTAACAGGTTTCCTTCACGCCTGGTGAGTAAAATATCGATCTCATTGTGATATGTTCGATTGCAATCCACAAGAAAAGATGGCAGGCGTCCCAAATGTCAGCAGCGAATGGAGGAAGGAAAATTTGTGTGTTATTTGTACTACATGAGAAAGAAATAGCGCTCTAATGTTCTCTTTGTTCCCGTACGCAGTTTAGAAAATATACCTACATTCTATACCTAAAATATTATAAATAGTTCCAAACCAACTTAACTATTCACTGAAAATCATTGACTACATGCTGGATTATACCATGTTTTGAGTTCCATTGATTTAATGTCGACTTCCGGTGATTTCCTTTTAATGGCAGCTAATCCCTATGCTTCAAAACAATGATTCCCAATTTATTCGAAATTCGTTGGTCGGTAGGAACTTAAGTATGCTACGGTCCAAAGAAGTAGTTTTTTGCATACTACATGGATTTTAGCTTTATAAGTTTAGCCGCACGGTTTCGCCTCTGCATTGGTTTCCCGAAGTGCCGCGAAACACGTGATTTTGTTCTCCTAACTTCCCCTGATCTAAGTGTTAATTCTCGTTCGAAGTAGGGACGGGACCTAAGTGCGCTCCAAGGCTGATTGATCTCCGTATGTGTACGAGGAAGTGAAGTCATAAAATAAGATATGCATCGCGGCAGAGAGGAGTTGGGCATCCGTGACCCCAGTTGAGGCAATGACTAACCCCCCCCCCCCCCGAGTGTACCTATAGTTAATCTGTAACTAAGCCCTGCATAAGCACCGTAAATATCCTGTCGACAGTAGATAAACAAGATCAACTTATTAATGCATTAGGCCTAATATAAAATGCTACAAGAGAGGAAATGATGGAAACTACGTCGTTTATTAGTTTGATCCGGGGGGGGGGGGGAGGGGAGGTTGAAAAGACTAGTATAAGCTATTCATTGCTAACCGAGCACTTGAAAAAGCCCTGCTTAAAATGTAGGTCTCCGCTGTGGTGTGCCCTAGTTTTCATCTCTGGTTTTCATCTCTACTGTCGGTATTCCCCACTAGCAGTGACGCACAGATTAAAGTTTAGAGTATGATTCGAGAGGCCTAAGGGAAATTAATTCGAATGAATGTAACAGTGGGCATACACTAAGAGCATGTGTAACGATATCCCTCAAGACACCAATTCTTACGTGCCACATGTTAAATAGAGCCGCTAGATAATCATTAAAGCATTAAATAGTTTCCTCATACTTAATCAAAACCAAGTTAGCTTTAGTACTAGAAGACAATCTCACACCAAAATAAACGTGAGAGTAAGCTTTTGAGTTAGTAGCACTCTCGCTAGTTACAAGATAGGGCCAGCAATGTTCTATTTGTAAGAATATTTAGAGAAAACAAGAAAATGCTCTTAAAATTAACAAGAAATCCTTTTTAATATTAAGGTTAAAGAAACAAAACATAGCACTGACATGATAAACCCTCAACACAATTGCAGACAAGATATGCATTATTCAATACACACACAAGACAACAGAAGATAGTACACGGACATGAAGCCTTTTGAATAGGAGCCAAAATAATTACTTTAACTTAATTCTAATAACACATTCACTGGGATACAAAATTGAACTGGCGACGAGGCTGGGAACTGATAAGAGGAAAACTTGATATTAGAATATTTCGTAGTAACATGGACATTTGTTAGTAACTAGCGCAAGAAATAAACAGAACGTTCTGAAAATATTACATATTTTTCCTAAACACAGCATCAAAATGATAAGCATTGAAATTTTGATGTATGCTGGCGAGACGCATCAAGTGATATAGCTTGGTTTTCTGTAGTGAAAGATCGAAATATAATAATTATTCTAGCTCGGTAGAGCTACAAACTTCTGAATTTCCCAAACCTCTAAGCAGATCTCTTTAGCCTCTCCATCGTTCTTGCAAAATAGGCTTTAGCAATTTCTGTTGAAATTTATGTGTAATGGTAACATTTTAACAGTTCACTACATTTTAAAAAAATCCTAAAAGAAAAAGGAAGTGTATTCAACAGTCCCAAGTAAACATAGCACTTATTCTGAGGACAATATACAGGTTACCTCAGTTCGTAAAGGCGAACATTTTTACTGGCGTACATCGTAGCTGGAATGGTGCTGGCGACGTCTTCGACCGAAGAAACACTCGAATTCTGACCTAGCATTACGTTGCTGTTTGTCATTTTTTTAGATAGTAACATGGACAGTCACATGCATGCCCATCGTCCTCAATAACTGCTAGGTATTTTTTTTAACATTACAAGAAAAATGGCTTAACGAACTCAAGCATTCTTATTAACTTCATAAGGATTTTTTTTCTCAATAATTTGTACATAGTAACGATCCTTGACCTCTATGTTCCATGTAAACCAGCATACATTAAAAATGTTTCTGCTAAGAGAATTGGCAACTATATTCCGAAATACTTTATTAACACTTTACAATAAAATTATATTGCACTGTAATCTAATATGCATGCAAATTAAAATAAATAACACATGATTACATACACATATGGCATCAGCAAGAAGTGTAAAATATTTTGCATTTTAACGCAATAAAATAGTGGGGCTTTTTATTACTCTTTTACCAGAAGTTTAAAAGAAAATATCAACATTTCGACCAAAACAAAACATACATATTTTTACTGTATCGCTGTCTTCAAAAGGTAAAGAAACAAGTCTGTGCTCTATGACAAGTTTTATATGACAACAGCTGTGGTTTCTCGCACCACACCGCTCATTTTGTATCCTTCCGCCACATGTAGGATTAACATTGTCACTTACCTAATTACATTATTCATGCGCCAGTAAAGTGAAAATGTGAAATTGCTAGGATCCTAAACGTGTTATTAATGTGTAAAATACATACCGTAGTGAATATAGAGCAAAAATATACTGGCTTGATTTGTTATAAATTTAATCGTTGTGCTCACAATACAACTACAATACTTAGAACTATCTTAGTTGCTTCACTGCCAACTTGAATGAGTGCGAGATGCGAGTTGAGTGAAGGGGACGGGCCGGCCTTCTGCAGCGCGGCGCGGCCCCGGGTTTGATCTCCGTCTGCAGGAGCCTACTTGCAGCGGCATCTCAAGGTCCTGTGTCCAGGCCGACGAGGCCGGGGCCTTTCTCCGCGGGCTCCCACTACAACCCCGGCCAATACGCTGAGAACAGGAGCGGGTCTAGTGGAGTGGAAAACGAATGAGGGTGAAGCGAGTTGAGTATGGAGCATCGCCGGAATTCAAAAGGGGGGGGGGGGGGTGGGTTGAGGAAACGGGGGAGATCCGCGAGAAAAACCCGCCGACCAGAGGCATCGTCCGGCACGATTCCTACTTGTGAAAATCTGGGAGCGACTCCCGCTGGCGATCGGACTCAGCTAGGTGGGAGGCGAGTAGTCTGACCACCACAGCACCGAGGCCCCCTGGATATATATTTTGGGAGGGCAGGTCCTGACTTTCCATCCGCGACATGAGATGGGTTGCACTGTATCATAATTATAGGAAATAATGCAGATAAAATAAAATCAATATTTAAAAAAATTATGATATTATTTCATTACAGTTTTTAAACATTCACAGGACAGTTTCATGTCGGACTGAGGGTTTGGTGGGTGGGACACTGTGACACTCGTCCGTCTTGATCCTTCGCTGGAAGAAAGAGGCCACTGGCTGCTGCGACTCTCTTCATCAACCCCGAGACACTGGATAGCAGTAAACAGAACGCTTATTTTATTTCCGATTCGATTTTGATTATTTGCCCAGTGCAATATCGGCAATATAAAAGTGTAACATTATTTTAATTTATTGATACAATGTAAATGAACTGCTTATCGTTTTATAAATATTTTTCAGCGTAATTGTAAATAAAAAATATAGTTATATTGATTCAATTGTAGAGACTGAAGTACAATGATTTATATACATCCACATTTCTTTTTACGATGTTGGTGGTGTTGTGAGCATTACATGTCGTATGGCCGTGCTTTGTCGATGATGTCAGCTAGTTAAATGTTGTTGCAATGATTTGGCGTTGCGTACCGACACTTGACCGCTCACAATGGCCGTTTATTTCTGGGTGTAATTCTACATATTTTAAATGTGAATTGTGAACACGTTTTTATTCAAATGGGTGGAATTGGACAGTTGAAATGTTATACAGAATACTGTTCACGTTTAGTAGTGCCAACCCGTGAACACAATTTTTTTTTTTGTTTTGACATTGGCACATTTTCACTGGGCAAAAAAAAAAAATAAGCTGGGGCTTATACGCTCGTTGCTCTTCATTGTAACAAACACTGCTGGGGCTGCGGAGTGGGACTGCTTTCTCGCACGTGTACAAACTATCCTTCTTAGGCTGTTCTTTTGTATTTTAAGTTTAGTTAAAGGAAATACATATAGAATAGCTGAAAACTCCCACTGCACTGTAAAATTTACACTCAACTGCTAAACTTGGTCTGACGTACACTTTTGGTAATGACTTCTCTTTTTAAGGCTGTTGGACCCAAAAAATTTTACAGCTGATTATTATGCCTACATATAGGTATCGTACAGACTAGCTTTTCAGCCAAAATGATAATCGCTACAACTTATAGTTTAAGAGCTGTAGGTTCTTGAAGTTGGGTTTTTCGACATTTGCTGCAGCAACTTTCTGGAGAACCAGAAGAGGAAACTGGCTAATTTTTGCGGTACCATTAGAACTTTATCTGAACTATTGACTGATATGATTTGAAATCCTAGAAAAAATGGTCAGGTTGTAATGTGTACGATGTAAAACAGGGTTGTTTTCGCATCCATGAAAAACAGAGAGTAATAATTTAAAAAGATAAATAATACACTCACGAAGTAGCTACATTAATATACTTTAAAAGTAAAATGCAAAAATTTCAGTTTTTTTATTATTATAACGAAAAGCTGCTACAAAATGGTTGCATGTTTTCATTACGCCTGAAATTCCGTAATATCTCGGATGCAACCCGTCTAACACCTGGCGCCAGGGAGTCTGAGGGTGTCTCCCTCCTGTGTGCGCAGCTGGACGGACCAGCTTTTTCTCTCAGGGTTGCCAAACTTACACTCCCCCTACGACTGGAATTTCTTACCTGGCTAGTCTCGCCCACGCCCGTTCCTACCCTCGACTGAGGTGATCTTTGAAATTGTGTCGTATGGTTGTCAGTCTTCGATCGTGAATGCTGGTTAATACTTCTGCACTTTGTGAGTGTATAGTTTCACCATTGTATTTAGCGAAACGTATAACGTAATTATACGAGAAACAATACTTTTTTTGTGTGCAATTACTCCGCAAAATTTCAAGAATGGCAGGCGTTACATAAAAACTAAAAGGAAGAAACTTTCCCAAGCGATGAAGAGATTTAATACTGCTCAACGAGCATCACGACAAAATGGCTGCGGTTCCGAAAAAATGGAAGTGGTTACACCATCCACGTCGACGGAAAACGTACAGGAAGTTCGTGAAGAGTCAAAATAAGTGATCAATTTTACTAAAGAGATATAAAAAATGAGGATGGTTAAATGTGAGAGTTTTTACCGGCGCTGATTATCTGAGGTTTTTATTTAGTGCCGATGAAGATGAACTGAGATGAAGATTGAGCAACGATGGGATGCAATGGGTGTGGATGAAATTGGAGTACTTTAAGAAAACCATAGACCAATGCTAAAGTTCTCCGTGTTTACTGAATGCAAAAATACGGGGTAACCCACCGGGATCGAACCCGTGTCACCTTTGTGAAAAGTGAGCGCTCTAGCCGTTACACAACCGCGGCTTCATTGGTCAAGCGTGAAACAATTCCCGTTGGCTATATCTTTATAGTATAGCCATAACTTAATTTACTATCCATCTAGTTTCTTCGTAAATGTGGTAAGCGTACATGAATCGTGTGCGCAAGCCCAAGGTTTTGACTCCGTTCTGGTAGTCTGCAAAACAGCTGTAATGAAAAACACGTAAATATTATAGTGGAGAAAATTACATGTATTAATCAATAATACACGTAAGTGCCACTTTCGCCAAAAACTAAAGGTATTTTGGGGTTGGCATTTCTATTAATACTTAAACTTTCGTGGGAAAATGCCGTAATCGAAATATTTGATACGGTTTCGTTTAATGATGCAGGCTGAAAATAAATTAAGGTTTGTGCAAAGCGTATTTTTTTAAAGTTGTATATACACGTGTAACAAATAACGCATTATACGAAAAATATCACTGGGAATTGTTTACTTTCGCCAGTATCTGAAACCCACAAAATATATGGCTTCGGGCTGGAGAATCGGAAATGTCAATATTTTTACTTTTGAACTGCAACAGAACTAAATAGTTAAAAACACTAATATGTATGTGCAAGCTTGTTACTAAGAGAACAAATTGAGCCGGGGGGGGGGGGGGGGCTGTCGTGTATCGGAGAAACCACAAAATTAAACTTTCCATTTATTAGACTATTTCGTTTCGCAAAAGAAAAATCTCATTATCATAAATAAACTAAGATTACATAGAAAGGATAAATGTGTCCTTGTAGTTTATAGAAAAGTAAACGTACACGTAACATTGGAATCACGGGATCAATTTGGCTGTTAGTTATGTAAAAACGACTGGCAAACAATACTACACTAATCATGAAGTGTTGTCATTCGTGTTTTCACATTATACAAAAGTAAGCTTAATAAATATGTCACTTTGATAACAATGTACATTTTGTTATTTCTACTATTATTAATTTTTTTCCCCACACTTCAACAAATGATGGTATTACAGATTGTGTTATCTGAACCATAAGGGAGTTTTTTTTTTAAATTAACTAGATGTAAATAAACACCATTTATTTCTTTATATCCCAGCACGCTATGGTCAACAAAACACCATTGCTTATTATAAGTGCTACCGATATCATAATATACTGAAAAGGTATACAAGTACATCCGTGGGCTGAGTATCATACACTGTTTTTTATCTTTGGTCTGGTATGAAAATTTTAATGTATTGGTTCTTTTCAAGTTGCACTGTACTTTTGCAATACGGTAGCCTACAACATGTCGATTAGGATTAGTTCTTTAGTTAATATGTTACATTCAGAATCCTTGATTCCAAATACATATTTTCATATATAATATATTTACTATATATAATATATATTGTATATACCGTAAGCTGGGATCACTTTGTGACAAGTTGGAGTGACTTAGCGACATAAAAAATAACATTTAAATGCCCGCCTATTTCAGTGGGATGTTTCAGATATTCAGTGGTGCCAATTGAACCACTGAACATTACAAAGAGCCTCTTTGAAAAGGAAGGAAATATAAATAACAGTGAAAAATTCTGTGTCATGAAGTCAGCCCCCATGTCAAAAGTCACCCCCGCTTACGGTACTATATATAATATATTATATATAATATATACTACATATAATATATACTATATATACTATATACTATATATAATATATACTATATACAATATATACTATATATAATATATACTATATATAATATATACTATATATAATATATACTATACATTATATATATATGGAATGCAAAATTTTTTTACGATATGGTCTTTTGTATAATAAAAGTCAACGCATATCTAGTAGCATTTGTATCAAGGGTGCGACAATCCAAAATGTTTTTTGTTCGTAACGCTTTTGGTAGGTTGTTTTATAAATGAGATAAATTGATTATTGGAATTATATTGCCTGTGCTCACTGTTTTGTATGTATATGTGGGTATATGTATATATGTGTGTATATACATACTTACCTCCCACAAATATTATATTGGTTTGATCTCCGGCGGGGTCACTATTGATTTTTCGTAAGATAGAAACATGACGGGCTCGAGTCGCTCGTCAGCTCCGACCAATCATGTCTACAGTTTTCATACAAAATACCTAACAGAGTACAGTTTCTTAAAATAACTTTTTATGTATGTGCTCCATCTTATTCAATTTTGTTAAGTGTGAGAGAAGCCATTTTAGCCTAGCTTAGCCAAAGAAAGACGAAATAAAATGAAATAAATAAATACCCCTTACATAACAGGCATAGTAAGTAATATTGTTCCGACAAATTTCTATCAATTTATGGAGTATAATAAACTGTTTTGTTGAAGCTCAACATAGTGCCGTGTACACAGCTATTCCAAATTATCATTAAGGGATTTATTAGTCAGGGGATACTTTTATAATGGAGTATATTGACAGTGGTCATTTTTGAAATTATTTCCGAAAGAACGCTGGTTATGCCCCTAAACACCCGTCCGTGACGAAAGTGCGACTTTTCATTGTCATGTAACGTTAGCATTTTGACTCGATTTTTTACTGCTCGGCTTATTTATTATAAGAATTTTAATGAGTTTATCCGGAGAACAATTGTTATTTTTAATACCTAAATTCCGATGTGACCTATCAAATTGATAGCTTTGTGTAGTAAATGCTTGTTAGATGATTTATTGCTAAACATATAATTGCATTGCAAACAAATGTACGTTCAAAAGCTGTAAAAATTACTGATTAAGGTGTTTTAATCCATATTTTAGTGCAAAGAAGATTTCGTCATTTCACTTTTATTCTTTAAAAGTATTCTGTACTGTTCTCAGTAAATTGCTTTATTTTGTACAGACTGGTCTTTGTATTACAAACAACTGCCACACTATAGCTTGTAATTTACCTTACACGCCAGATTCATTTGGCATGTAAGGCAGGAATGGGTCTACATGAATAGGTCTACTAATATCAGGAATTTGAAGAAACTGCTGCCCACTTTAGTGCACTGTAGTTGCGATATTGTGTTACAATCCTGTACAAGTCATTATAATAAACCTTTCTAACTGTATAAGTGTCATTATAGGTGCGATTTCTCCCCATGATTTACTGTAATTATTTTGGCCTGGAGTGGAAATAGTTCCGTGTTTGTTTGTCGAGCCATTGTTTGTATGTGAAACTAAATTGGTAGATAAATCCTCCCCCCCCCCCCCTTTTTGTGTCCTGCAACTACAAGGAGAGTTTGAGTAAAATGCAATTTAAAAAATTTATTAAATTACATAACTTCTATTGGCATTTCATTGTTTTTAGACTAGTCGTATTACGTTTGTTTTGGTGTTCCAAAATATTAAGCGAAATTTTTTTTATGAGCCTTAAAAAAAAACATTTGTTATGGAATGTTAGATTCTATTCTTTGGAAAAATATGCAACCGAATTTCAAGCGACCCAGTAGAGCTTGTGATTAACAGCAAAATATTATACATACTGAAGTATCTTCTTGTGACAGTCGTAGGAGCTGTTTTTTGCTGCCTTGGCAAATAATCCCAAACATACGTAATGAATCACAGAGTTGCTAAACTGCAAGTACGGTATACAATCAGAAACTAACATTTACCAAATCTGAGTATTTTAGGTGTTAGCTAATGCAAACAAATTATTCACTAAGTGTTTCAAAATACATTTTCAGCATAATTTGCGCAAAATCAGCTAATGCTGCTGAATATTTTGGAGTTAAGTTATTTTTAATAACACAAAAATCATCAGTTATGAACACCCGTTTCCTTGGTATTATGATCGCCAACCCTCATTCATGAAGTAATGATACTAAGTGCCCAATAAAAAAAAAAAGAACTTTACTTGTTACATGTTTAAAGTACTTTCATGCGTTACCACTAAACAGTGGTGATCGAGCTGCTAGAGCACAAAGGCAAGCTAGATTCCATCACCTGCTAGGTCACTTACGGAATTTTTGCGTGCGGGAATCGTGCCTGAACAGTGCTGTTACTCGACAGTTTTCTCGAGGATCTCCCGTTTCCCCCACCCTTACGTTCTGGATGCTGCTCCAAATCAACCTCATTCCATCCCTCATCGATTCTCAAGACCTGAGATGTTAGCCACCCAAATCTCTCAACTCCACCTCTCAACTAAACACTGTTTGTGAACAGTTAACCTTGCGTATGTATATTTTTGCATCAGCTACACACAATTAACTTAAAACAAAATATTGTAAACATCCATTTTTGGCTTTGTGTAAAGTACTGACATTTGTAATTTTATGGATCATTATTGTTTCCTTATCTACTTGACCATGTACAGAAAACGGAATCTTGTAATTTTCAGAATGTGTATTGGTATTTTCTTACGTATTATAAAATAAATTTTAAAAAAATATTTTTTTTCTTGTGTTTCACTGACAAGTTCTTTACTATGTTCACTGACAAGTTCTTTACTATGTAAAAAATGCACCCTGAAACATCAATAAATACAATGAAATTCTGTACTCAAATTCCGAAACTTCGCAACTACCGCTACGTGACTCGCTTGCCTAAAACTTATCAGAACGAAACATATGGTGAACCTATTACAAAGCTTTGGTGCTCACAAGCAGCAATGAAAGGGCGGGAATGACCTGCCTTCCTAGAACTGATTTATCTGCTAGCAGTTTACATTTGGCAACGCGGTGGTTTCCAGGTAGTTGTTATAGGACAGTCTTTTTCTTTATCGCACTTTGGGAAATCCTCTTGTTCTAAAGCGAGAGCTGAAACACGGGAGTGAGACAGATATATGGGCAACATTTTGCTACCTGCACGCAGACAAACGGAATTTCTCATAGGTCGAAGGTATCCTTTGCCGTTAAGTGCAGTGTGAACCTGTGCGTTCAAGGTCAAAAAGCAAGCAAGGAAGCGATACGGGCGACAGTAAAACTCACGCCTAACGCCTAATCGCTCCTATGTGCAAGGCGTGCAGTGTTTCCGTCGTGGCCCTGTACTGTGCAAATCAAATCTGTAACAGTGGGATTTTATTACATGCAATGAAAGCCTACAGATTAAACTACGTACGTATGTTTGTACTTTACTCTTGCCGCTTAAGGAAACTGCATAGGCAAGTTTCCAAAATGCGATATTTGGCCATTTTCACGAATTTTTTTCTCCATGAATGTACTTAATATGTTAAAAGTAAAAACATAGATTCATAGATGATATATTTTTTTTTTTTTTTTTTTTTTTCCCCCCCTAGTAAAAGGTCGTGTTTACAGAACATATATTTACAGAGATACGCGAATACGCGCAAACAACGATTTCACAAAAAATGTTTCACTTCAGGCTCCTCTTAAGCACGCCAGAAAAGGCTGTTGTCCCAGCACTGAAATTAAATCAGTTTATATAAACAATTCTGTAAACGTTTGTCGCAATTGGAAGCCACCATATATCGTTGTTCGCTCCACGCTCGTTTTGCACAGAGTTTGGAGCTTTCCTAGATACCACTTCCGCGGAGCAGAGTTTTTCTCTGGACTGTCGATCCATTCGCCATTCTTGGTTCTACAGCAGCGGGTCGAATCTTCTGCGACAGCAGCAACGCGCTGAGAAATGACGGAATCACATAACCCCGATGAGCACAGCACGACACGACAAATACCGCAACCACGACCATTTTCAATATGCCTTCTCAAATTTACAGCCCGATGGTTTACTGACGCGACACGAGTAGAATTTTTCGGATCCATTTAGAAGGCGCTGATTAACTACGCTATTTTCAAAGGCGGTGGGCAGACGGGAAATTTGGAATACATGATGGTGACAAAGTTTTATAGCTAATGCATACAAAGGTAAAATTATTATTTATAAGAGTTAAGAGTTAGATGCAATCATTTTCATAATTTGTTTTCTTTTAAGCTGCGTATTTCCCATTGTAGGGAAAGCTTATCATACAATTTCATTTTGCAAGGTTGTACACTCTGCGCGTCATGCCGCATGACACGACGAAGAATATAAATAATTTCTAATCCAAAACTGCTGGTCGTACGACAGAATTGTCAGGCGTACGTCAGATCTATCTTGTGTTTCATTGGTTGTTCAGTTTTAAGTGTCATGTCGTGCTTGCGGTGTCGTGCTGGTCGGGGCTATGCGATTTCGGCATTACGGGCGATATGCACTGAGCAGCTACAATACTCAGCTACGTGGTGCGTCTTCAACTCGTTCACTCCGCTTGCCCATTGTTTAGAAAGCGGTGAGAGAACGGAGAAGCCTGCCTGACGAAATCAAATATTAATTTACTACCTACTTTTCTGTTTAATTAATTCATTATTTATTTCAATTAATTAACTTTCAAATATAGCATATACGCTAACTTGCATTCCCATAACAAAATGTACATAAAAATTGTATATAAAACAGCAGCGGTTTTATATTACGCTGCATTATGATTTTTTTTTTAAATTAAATAAATGTACAAAACACGTTTATATGAGAGAGGAAGTAGAGAATTTGACTGGAAGATAAATAGGCCTAAACAGAAGAATATCGGAATAATCCATTTTTCACAATAAAGATTTTGATGTACCAACACCTAGCGCGATAGAATGCCTGAAAATGATAAACAGCTTTTATTCCCTCAAGTGAAATGAGCGGAAATGGTTCCTTTTTTAGTATTATCGTTATAGTATTAATAAAATCAACAGTACTCAAGCGGTAACAATATAGTATGTCTTAATAAATCCATTTTTTCAGAAGTATTATAAAAATGGTAAGTGCGGAGAAAAAATGTATTCCAAATGACTTTTACGTTTGGAATTGCGACAAAAGTATTACCCAGTTACCACAACCACTCGGTGAAATGGCGTCAACATCGCACTGAAGCCTTTCCTCATCGTCCACCATTTCCATCGTGAGACATAACGCCGCTCCTTGTTCGTGGCGTATTGCAATATCAGCAACTTTCCATTACTGTCGCGTCAGCCTAAACTCATCGACATATTACATCAATATAGTTCACGTACTGATCGGTGAGTAACAACGGTGCTTTGTGTAAGTACAATATCTCCCGTCGTAATCGTCGATTGTCGCATTAAACAGCGTCACAACAGCTGACTTGCACTCGACACAGCAGCAGCAGTAGAAGACGGGAGTGACGTATTCAAGCAGCTGCACAGTACACGATGAACAGTGTTGCCAGGTCAAGTTCAATAAATTCACTAGACTTAGGCCATATTTTTCACCAGAATTCACCAGAATGTTATAAAATTTCACTATATTTTTACTAACTTTTAATACTTTCTATAAACATAAACAAATGAATCTGCACAACTCAGTTTGTATCACACCTTTCCTTTATTATACCAGTCTGATGTAAATATACACGGAAAAATGTAACACGTAATAACAAATACAGCTCAGCTAGCAAACCAAAAGAAATATAAGGCAAGCACTTGTTTTACTGATCTCAGTTTCCCGTATGGCCATAAGCGAGCAAGATTTTTTTTTAAAGGAATTAGAATGACCAACAGCGATTATGCCCACTGCCAATAGCAATGATTTCAAACGAACTATACATCAAGACATCAGCAAAATACTTTAAATCGAAAATCCACAAACGAGACCATGAAAACTCGCGAACATTATAGACGGCGCAAACATAAAATGACATTGCATCCGCAACGCCGAGGTTCAAAAATCGAACCGTCGCCGACGCCAGTGGCTACAGAAGAATTTACAAGCAAGACAATAGGCCATATATAGTGACCTGCAAAATTCGCGTTATTATTTGACATCAGGCTAAACTTCACAGCATTGTTTATAGTCGAGCCGGCGTTGTTTATCCATTGGCTGCTGCATACACGTGAGGTTGCTCCCTTCCAAACGAATTACACGTGATTGCAGCACACAATTGTGAAGTGTTCATTTATTATCGCAGAGTTATACGGGATGTGTAATATGAAGAATGCTCCAATGACAAACGTGTTGCAGAGATACATGTATTTTAAGTTTAACCTATTCCCAAATAATAACGCGAATTTAAGAGGTCTCCAGGCATATATTAATAATATGAAGGAAAATGTTTTCGATGATTGCACAGAAAATCGATGGATCGATTAAACAAATGAATTTAAAAAAAAACGAGAAACTGCTTTTTCCTAGAACGGTAACATTCTATGCATAAAATGAAAACTGCAAAAATCACTAGATTTTTAGAAAATGTCAACATTTTTCACTAAATCCCAGATGCACTCAAAAATCACTAGATATAGAGGAATTTCACTAGGACTGGCAACACTGCAGATTAATGCCCCGCTATGCACAGCCTGTGACGCAGTCTTCTACCCGCGATACGTGCCTTATCGCAAGCGCCTCTGACATTGGTAGGAGGTAAACCTGCGACCCTAAAAACGCATCGGTGCCTCCTGTTACGCGGAAATATGAACCCACGGGGGCATCAACTTCAACTCAAGCCAAGTAAATCTTCGCAAGGATTTTACAGAACAGCTATATCTGATACCTCTATACTATAAAAGAGTTTGCGTATTTCAGATTGGTGACCAGCCTCGTATATCAGGCACTCTTGTCAGCCACTTTCTGATACTCCGAAGAAACAAACCCGAACTTGTGTTGACTGGAGCGGTCTCTCAGAATATTTAGAAGAACACCGTATATTTAAACACTCTCCAGTATGGGCACGTCTAGGGGAAAATCTGAATGAAAATTTTCTGGGCAACCAATTACCAATACTCTTCCTTACAAACATGCGAATTGCATAATGTCAGACCCTGACAAGTGTTTGCAACTGTACATACCAGCCTTGATGGTGCAGGTGTTTGTCGTACATTTGAGGGTGTCTTCATTGAAACAGTCAGAATTGCACATGTTAATTTATAAACTTAAATCCGCTTGGCGAGAGGATAAGAGATGTTTGTGAGGTTCCGAACATAGGGACTTGAGAGCCCTTGGTGATAATAGCTAATACTTTAGGGTTATTGTAGTACTGCTTGTTAATTTTATTATGTATATAACTTTTAAACGTATCGACGATAGTATTATTGCTTATTTTATATTTTTCAATCCGTTATCAAAAGGGGCGCTAATACTTTCTTCAAATCTAACGTTATGTTCACTGTTTAACAGGTATTATTACTTCGCGTAAATATGTTGTTACGCGCTCGCTGTTTCGAATCTCGCGCGAGCGAGTGAAAGTGAAGGACAGCAGTTATATGATAGCGAGCGGCCTATCATAAAGGACGCCGCCGCACACGCCGATAAACGTGTCTTAGCTCACGCCTCGCTGACCTTGAGAAGCTCATATTTCTCCATTCTGCATGCAGGAACGTCGTCTTCATCATCATTACTTTTCCCAGAACATTGTGGATAAGCGAGAACGTTCTAGACGGCACCTACCCCAAGTATAAATACCACATGCGGGCATCTGAGGGGTGAGTGATTAAGAGCTGAGCGTTTGGCTTCTCGTGCGACAGCGATCTGCGAGAGTGCGTCGGCAAGCTTGTGTGCAGTGAAGAGTGGGACTGTGGAGTGGATGCATGAGTGCAAAGACATTCGGGACGATGGAGATAGACAGTTTTAACTAAACGTGTGGAAATAATTCCAGCAGTTTAAGGGGTATCAGCAAGAGTAAATACTGTGATGAAGCCTTTAATTGAAATGGATATAGTAATTAAATATTGCGCCCAATAAGAATAATATGTGTTAATAGGACTCTCAGACTGTTAAATAATATATGTTTGGCAATGTTTGTAGCACTGAGAATAAATATAATTATGGAATTTAGTTATTTTGTTTTTATTAAGACATTTAGCCCTCACGAACTCAGAACGCCTCTCAGGTGTCCCATGTAACGCGCTCTCTCTCTCTCTCTCTCTCTCTCTCTATATATATATATATATATATATATATATACACACACACACACACACACACACACACACACACACACACACACACACACACAATGTACAGGATGGAGCGGAATTCGACCGATAAACTACGCGAAGTGATTCCTTATGCAAAGTTAAGTGGAAAATATATGAGACTTTTCGATCTAAACTGAATATTAAAGGCGATATGAGCACATGAAAATAAGGTTTTTGAAGCTGTATTGTTTGCTGCAAAATATCGGAAACGAATTTAAATTAAATTACAGTTCTCCAAACATGGTTTTATGTTTTCGGGGTCTTGAATTTATTAACATACTCTCATTAATACCTCTCGCCTTAATGAAAATAACAGGGTTCGCCACCCTATTATTGGAGCTGACATTTTATCGCTACAAATTATGAAAGTTTAATGCTGGCTCATCAAACAGCATGCCTAATCAACAAAAAAAGGTCGTCTTGTTGCAACTGCCAACGACCGACCGTTTCGTGTAAAACGCACTCAAAGCTTGTGCTGCAGCGATACAGTTCCCAGTACGTAAGCAATACTACCTACATGCGTCTGTGGTATGCTGTTATGCCCATTGCACAGATGATGGTGGAGGACATTTTAACACTTACTGTAAGGAACATCTACCATATATTAAGTCTTCAGTACTAAAGCTGTCTGTGTCTGGTAACAGTTGGCGTGTGATTTCCTGCAAAAAGTGTTGTTATAGACTATTCACGGTAAAGTGAGCACATTTGAAAGTCCTCTCATTTTGAATAATAGTCGATAAGTATATTTTATTGTGACCTCAGACGTTAATTTTCTAGTGAGGTGGAATATACACACAGTGTTTATTACCTGCATGGCAATATTTATTGTAAAATGTGGTTGAAGGTTAAAAAATAACGGAAAGGAAAAAGTAACTAGGGCCTCAAAAGTGCTCACTTTACTGTGGGCAGCTGATATTGCCAACGCGCCTGGAACTATATCGCTGCCAACGAAATCTTAGTGTGAGTTTCACGCGAAAACGGTGAGTCCTGGGCGGTTGCAACAATAGGAGATTTTTTGTTAATTAGGCTATACTGCTTAAAAAATCATCATGAAAAGTTCATACTTCCAGACGGTAAAAAAGTTAACTTCGATGAGAGAATGGCCACCCGTATTATTTTCATTACGGTGGAATAGGTTGAAGATCCCGATAACATAAAGCAGTGTTCGGAGAATTGTAATTTAATTTCACTTCGATTCCGATGTTTTGCGAAAAGTACAGTTTAAAATCTCCAATCTCAACGACCCGTATTTCTCATAATTTTCAGTTTATGTAGAAAGTGCCTCGTATATCCCCCATTCATTTTGCAAAAATTATCATCTCATGGTGTTAGTGGTTCGAATTCCGCCACATTTTGTATATACTATATACAACACTTTATGAATTTGTCGTGGTTGAGTATTGTCCGCTTGAAGGTGTCCTTTTGAAAACACGGGCGGGAAAACTGTTGTTCAGCAAATATCGTCTTCGCCCTTTTTGTCTCTAATGACCTCGCTGACGTATTACCTACCTACCTACCTACCTACCTACCTACCTTCTTCGCCGTTCCGTAGTCCCAGAGTAGCCCTGGCGCAAATAAAAGAATACAGATTTGGCCCCAGCGTTATCTACTTCATCGATTGTGACTCGTGTGCAAGTGTATCCTCAGGTTCGAGGAACGGAGTTCATCACCGATTGCTGATAGCTTTCACATAAGGACGGCCAGCTTCTCCAAAACTGGTTTCTGGATCCCCAACCGGATGCAGTTTATTGTTTTGCAGTTTTATTTGCGTGAGCGTGATGCTGCCAGCACCATTGTTACGCTCCCTTAAGGCCGGACACACCCCGCCATCTTGGATTCAAGGAATCTTCGCCGTAACTTGAATCACAGATTTAATGTTTTATTTCGGGCATCCACAAGACATGGGGTATTACTTTGTACGTGTTGTAAAACATGTAGTGCTTCTATACTGTTGCCAAGATCATCTCTGTAATCGCCCACAAGACAAAATTAAAATTATTTCTTGCCGGCAATCAATAGTTAAATATAAATCAACGCAGTTGAGTTGTAATCGTTTGATAAAGATTTATAAACTCTTGCTTATGCAATGTCGTGCGAAAAATTTTGCTAACATTCTTAAATAGAACTTATGGCGAAAATAGTGAAAATCCAAGATGGCGGGGTCTGATCACTCTTACGGTGGGCGTACAATAACGTATCAAAGTAAGGATGGTAGCGTACTCAGTAAGACACCGCCGTTACCAAAATACTAATCCTTTGCTAATTTCTCTTTACGTCAGTAAAATACAATAAATTACACAAGACAATATTCAGCTACAGCTAAGCCTTAACCTCCTATCTCACCTCAAGTTACAATCAATACTATAAGCTTTATGTAGAAACTGATAGCAACCGACTGAAGTTAAAGCTATGACTCTAATTTAGCCTGGCCACGAGTTTGATGCCGTTGAGCCCCGCCTCACGTCTATGTTGGTTTTCACTTGCCACTGAGAATACTGAAGTCACTTGTCGGTCGCTCGGGGCATCGCGGAGCCTCCCATCGTGGACCCGCCGGCGTCGCGGTGGCCTGGTGACGTCTCAGGGACGACCGATTTTCTAACTACTAAGTGTTAAGTTGAAGCCCGGCGGGTAGGGCGGTATGTTATTGCGCCTCAGGGCTAACCCCTTACGCCTACAAGGAAAGGAAATCATGCAAGGAGACATGCATCGCGGCAGAGAGGGATTGGGCAGCCATGGCCAGCGATTGGGGCCATGACTACCTCCCTGAATGTACCTATAGTTAAGACTATGACTAAGAAGAGACTGGGAAAAACCGGCATAGACGTCGGAATAACCCAGTCGACAGAATAGAATTCAAAATTATTCTTGCATTAAACATAAATGCTACAGGAGACAATGTGTGTGTGTGGCACATGCTCGTGTTAGCAGTAGAGATGAAAAAGCTAGCAGAGAGGGGACAGGTACTTTATTTCTCCTTTGCCTTGGCTAGTGGGAGGGACAATGGTATCGGGGATGACCTTGTGGCACCGTGTCTTTTATGCTGGCCTCGCTGACCTTTCGCACTCCAACCCTCCAAGTTTATGTTACCAAACCAACACCGCATATCGCCCTTGTTTCCTTGCCCTGGCATCCGAGTCTGTCCTCCCCGGCTTGGCTGCACTCGGTGCGTCCGCAACACCTTGGTAGCTGTAAATCACTGACGGAAACGTATCTAAATTTTATTATTTATTTGAATTTTCAGTACATAATTTTAAGTTAATTTCTAGGGATACCAACCCTGCTGTTTCCTCTCTGTTTTTTTATCTTAAAAGTTACAAATTCAATATTATAGTTTATATATAATGTAATTAAAAATACAATTTAACCGAAAATAAAATACTTTGATGTCAACAGATGCATAAAGCACTTGTGATTCATGTCATATTTAGGAAACAACCAAACACGTTACACACGCGCGCGCTTTTTAAAAAGTTTGATTCATAAGTGTAAATATACTGCGAATAGGCTATATTTAAAAATCCAAGTTCATTTTCTCACGTGATCGGAAGTTCCCTCGTTATGTAGGCCTAATAATTTATGTCCCGCAAGACAAAATATGGACATAACTGAAACTCTATAGACTTAGAAAATTCTGTTAAGTAGTTCTCCATCTCATGGCAAGCTGTGATCTTTAATGTCGGGTCATAAAAAAGTTTGATTACGAAGATATGCAAAGAAAAATCCAAGATGTATTGGATTTCTCCCCCTTTCAAGTTGGCCATCGCCCTTTCTCCTTCGCCTCTTCTTTGGATAATAGTGGTACATTTGGCTCTCGTGGACATAGAAAGGGCGAAGGCTTGCTTTAGATACTTGACTAGCCGCTCGATGTCTTCACGGGCATACGGAAGCTGCAAGGAAACGAGTTTCAAAGACACCCTCCATTCTCTCTGCCAAATTGTCCCTTCAGATTGCTTTGGAGAGAGTTGGTCAAAGAAAGTTCGAGGTTGTGACGTCACTGAGACGTAATGCACGCCCTAAAGGAACTCAGATGGCTGCGGTTTCTGTCAAATAGTTTGTATATTGGACCAGTTTTAATTTTCTTTCTATATATGACGAATTAAGTGTTTAACATCGTGCACATCAAAAACGGTTATTTCCGACCCTATGCACCAAACTTTAAAATGGCGATCAGTAACTAGAAACTAAATAAGGTAACGGTGATAAGTAACGTATTTAATGTCGGTCACGATTCGAATGTTGTTGAAAGTGTATTAAACTATTACAGTAAAATATCAAAGACGATAAATTCCATCCCGCAGCGAGTAGCTATGGAAAATAAAATAACCTGCGATGGGTTTCATAGTAACACAAAAGCACTATCCCACTTTGAAAAATTTGTTTGAATAAAAATTCGATTAGGTTCATCAATTAAAAATTTTAACAGTGTTATGGATTTTCAAACATATTGTATATTATTTTAGCAACTTTGACCAATGTTGATAAACGTATTTTTTGTTAACATGTTATTGCCAAATATATTTGAAGGAGAAAATTTGACAGCATGACAAAGGTTTATAGTCAGTTGACTGAGGCATGCTTTGTCGTCATGGTGTTAGCTGGGCGACGTTATATATATCAGACGCTGTAGCATCAGCACAGAATAGAAACACATACAGAAGTAGGATGGTATGATCGTTACTTTGATGCATGAGACGCCTGGGCTTCCCCTTATGCACCTTACGAGCCACGGCCAAAAAAATTCCGCATCCCGGAGGAAATGATTACGTGCAGCCAGAAAAGGAGACATCATGGTGTTCCTTAACCTTAAAAGTGAGATGGACCCCCGCGCCCAAGGTCAAGAAGTGAGGGAGCGATACGGGTGACACTAACGCGCACGCCTAGCGCCTCATCGCTCCTACGCGCAAGGCGTGCAGTGTTTCCGGCGTAACGCTGTACAGTGCAAATTAGATCTGTAACATAGGGGTTTTATTGCACGCGATGAAAGTCCACAGATTAAACTACGCCCGTATCTTTGTACTTTTCTCTTGCCGCTTCAGAGAACTGCATACAGAAGCTTTAAACGTGCTATATTTGACCATTTTCGCGATTTTTTCTCCAAGAATACACTTAATATGACAAAAGTAAAAATAATAATAATAGGGACGTAGATGATTGGTTTTTTTTTTTTTTTCTGACAAAAAGTCGTATTTGCAGAACATTTATATACCGGGATACGCGTTTTCGCGCCAACAACTATTTCACAAAAAGAATGCGGGAGTCCATCCCACTTTTAAATTGGCTTGTGAAGCTTTCCATCCTTGCCGAAAACCGACCACCTACGCCGACAGATGGGCCTTCCGTCCAGCAGTGACTGAAGCCGGGAATAGCCTGCCGTCTTCGTGCATGTCAGAATTCACACTGGCGGGCGCAACAAATGTCGTCCCTAGCGCTGCCGGCAGGGTGATCACGTGATTCATTACATCGCTGCGCCTTGATTCGCCCACCTCCCCAAGCGTCGACGGAGTTGCAAGACGTACGTTAACGAAGACAAGAAAAATGATATAAGACTGTTTTTGGTTCCTGCGCATGACTTCAATTTAAATAAAGAGTTTAGATTAGCTATGATGCCATACGCCAACTGATTATGAAAATCGCAATGTTGCGATATTTCTTCCCCGAGTAGAGAGGGGTTGTAAATTTCTAATGTATAAAATGGCCATACTGTGGCCGTCTCTGGGTACTCGGCTGCCGTCTGCGTCATCATGCATTTAAGATAAGTAGGCCTATTGTAGTAAGGGGCCCTTCTGGTCAATGCTAATATGGCCGTTTTGCGTTCCATATTTTGTGTTAGGGTTTCATTATTAAAGACGGCTATCACGTGTTTCAAAAGACTCCCTATTGGATGGCGGATATAGTCTATTGGCGGTTTCTTCGCACTTTTTTAAATCAAACCTTGGAAAAATCGCGCCATGTATGGCGTGTTTGGCAATTGCTTAAATATGTCATATATCAAAGCGTTTTATACTTCTGTTAACATAATAAATCTTATTTTTAGCTAAACTGAGCTTCTATGCATATTATTCTGAAGTTATATTATTTTATTTATAATTTTTACTAATAAAACCAGAGATAAAATAGGTGTGTTGGTAACACCTAGTAAGCAATAGCTATTACGCAAAATATCATTGAAGTAAGTGGGCAGGAATGTGATGCGTGGCCCCTTCAGTGTAATTTTCTACACTTAGTGAAACTTTGTTTGCGTGAGGCCGGGAATATCCTGGAAGTAAAACTTCAGCAGATCTTCAGAAAAAGTTGGAACTCACAATGAATGGAGTATGTTCATTGGACGGCGCGGCGTCAGTGTTGTGCTGTGCCACCCACACGAGGCTTGTGTAGTACTGTACTGCCGGAGGCGGCCGACATGTGTTCGCCCCCACGTAGTAAAGAACGATAGGAAGCCGAACTACGTCTGGGGGGGGGGAGGGGTGAAGGGTGAAGCGCCGGTGTGACGTCACGGCGGCAGATGGCCGTGGAAGCGCGAGGCGCATGCGGCACGTCCACACGCCGCCAGCCGGTCCTTGTTTACAAGCGGCGCTGCTGAATGTCAACAAGCGTCGCGCGCCATTGTGTGTGGGCTGGCCGCGACACTCGCACAGGAAGAGGATGACAGGCTATGCTGGGGCGGGCAATGCTGATTACATCTCCGGATGTAATAAATCGAGCCCATCGTCGGGCCGGCGCGTCCACCAACACATTCGCGCTTCCTGTCGGCAATGTTAAAGCAAGCTTCGCACGATGCAAGATGCATTTCGCGTAAGATTTCGTACGAATTTTTCGTACGAGAATACCAACTAAATTTCGATGAATACTCTATCGCATCAAAATTAATTGATAGTCTTGGTTACTACCAAACAGCCATGATATTATAATGCAAAATATCAAGATGCTTACTTCAACAAGGTATTTGTTTCAAAGCTACCCCTCCAATATATAAATGTTTTCATTTTATTTTCAGTAAACTGTCTGAACTCCAATTTGCCTTTTAAAGTTATTTACCAGCAGTGTTTTATTTCCCTGTTTTCCTCTTGGCACACCTCAGATTATGATTTTATTTCAATCTATGGTTGATGTTACAAAAGGTCACACGACCAGCATATAAGGACCAATAGGATCGCAACTTGCATCGCCTTGCACGAGAAAAATAGGACCGGCTCTATCTCCTCATTTCGTGCAAGATGTGCCTTGCACACAAACTTGTGCGAGAAATTTTCGTGCAAGGTCGGCATCTCGCGCAAGTTTGGCACTCATTTTGCATCGTGTGAAACGTGCTTAGCTAGCAATGGCCTGTGCTGGATTGTGCAAGATTACCCAGCTGGCATGGCAACCACGCCCACAGTTATCTAGCTTCATATTCCTGAATTGCATTCTATTCCAGGGTTGGTACAGACTGCTCGCCCATAGCTTCGTACTGTCGAAAGTCGGGCCTGGGATATACTTCTTCGTCCATCTTGCGCGAAATGTACACTGCCGTGGACTGGACCACTTCATTCATACATTAGCCGAGTGAGACTTCTGGGGGATCGTTAACTACAGTGGAAGTTCGTACTCTTAAGGAGGTTTGCTACAAACCTGGAAAACCTTAAAATACTTGAAAAATTAGGGAATTTCAAAATGGCCAAAGGAAACATGGAAAAGTCAGAGTTACTAGTGACTGATCTTGAAAATTTAAACGGCCAAAATAAACTGCCAAAACATTCTCATTAGCAACCCAATATATATATATATATATATATATATATATATATATATATATATATATATATATATATATATATATATATATAGTTTGTGTACCAAAAATAATTTGTACTGTGAGAGAAATTGCTTTGTAAGTAAATAATTGAATACATGATGCTGTTGATTATTTTATGGATAAAATTAGTTCTGCACGTTTAATTTTAATCTCATTTTACGCAGCAGTGTTATTTTATATATTTTTTTAATTAATGCCTAACAACGTTGGAAATGTCTCAATTTTTGCGTGAAAAACCTAAAAAAAGTCAGGTAAATTAAATGCTGATGTTCTGTATAAACCCTGTATTATGTACCAAAAACCAAATATAATCTAAAACGTAAAATTCAATTAATTCAGTGTCCACAAATGTAGACGATGTTAACACGTGGAACAACTTTTCATACACCAATGCCAACTTACTGCGAGCACGCCAGCCTGGGTGTCTGCATGTAGGGTCAGGGATTTTTGTTTTAGAGGTTTTCTGTTACAGGTTGTATAGTAACTTTCGCACGTAATAAAGTCATATCGCAATACAATTTCAGAGCTTGGGACGCCATACCAGTGTAATAAATAGATACTTCGTCTCTAACATTTGGGACTAGATTCACGATATTGAAACTCATTCTCTAAAATATGTCTAACGACACAGACAGTAACAATCACCACATTAAATCATCATTCAGTCTTAAAGCATACAATGAATTCTTGATTAAATTATTTATGTATCCTACTTACGCAACGACGTGACGAAGTTTGTATTTTTTTTTGTGTGATTTGAACACTACACGAGATATACTTTTTCTTTAGAAAGTGTAAAACAGTTCTGTGCGGCGAAATAACTACATAATGTAAAAAAAGCGCCATAAAACGAATTATTAAAAAAAATACATTTTGAGCACTATTTTTAATATACTATAATTACGCCAGTAATAATTAAATTATTCCAGTCTTCAATAAAATTGCAACTGTACTGTCATATACGTACGTGTTCAGTTATAGAGGCTAATTTTTTTTACCGACTGTGCTGAGATAACTGATTAGCAAGAAATCATTTAAGAATGCCAACAGCCAATCAGCGATCTTAGTGGCGAAACACTCGTCAGTAGTGCCACGGCAGTAGAAATAAATGGCGTCACCTGTGTCAGACGAATTTGTTGTCATGTCGTTTGAAATGGGTGTGTTTTCCGATGATATGGAGATTGATTCGTAAAAATTGTAACACGGGCATTTAATTCAGGAGAAAATAATCGAATACTGACCCAAATCTCACTCTCTTAGCATCCCCGTCAGATGTAGAGTGGCACATTCTTAGTTACTTCCAACTTTTCGGAAGCCCTGATAAATTTGTAATTTCAGGATTTTCCTCCACCTCGTGCAAACAAGGCTTAACAGAGTCTAGAAAATTACACCGAAAAGATTACCTCGCACCGCATTAGTGCGCACTCAGTGTAACATTATTTATTTTATTTGTTACAAGGCGTTACCAACGTACATATTTTCTCTCTGTTTTATTGATTTTAATCACATATGAAATACTAACTTATAACTTATAGATAAAATAAAAGTAAGATATCAATTTAACCGAAAATATGTTAGGTCTACTTTTATGTTAATACAAGTATAAAACGCGTGTGACACATGACATTTTTTAGAAAGCAACCGAACACGTATCACACAGGATGATTTTTCAAAGGTTCCGTTTAAAAAGTGCGAAGAAATCGCGAAAAGACCATTACATCAATACGTAGTGCAGTCAGTTAACAAGGTCGTGGACGGCGTAGTGCGTAGCTGCCTGCTCTCTAGGCGCCAGTCCGCGAACATAATGACTGTGGTGTTGTTACAGTTTCTTGGTTAGAGTTATTACTTACCAACGCTATTTTCTGTTCTCTGCCACTTCTCACACCGCCTCTCCTCCTGCACGTTAAGGTGGGTCTACGATTTACTTAACAGAATGAGCGTGCCGTGTGCTTAAGATACGAATCGATGTGTTCAAGGGCATTAGTTTATGACTGTCGTGTTTGGGTTTTGAAGGGTCGTGTGCGTTCTTGGCGTGACTTAAGAGATCGTTATATTTTATATCTGAAGTACAAGTCAAGACGAAGTAGCCAATCATAGCACAGAGACAGTTGTTGGTGGGAAACTGTATTTACAACTTGTATTTAGGTTATGTCGTATTGTGAAATCGTACGAAAGTAATTATTTTAATCGAGAGACAGTATCCTCTTCTTTCAAAGAATAGTTCATGGTCATGCTTTCTTTACTGGAAGAGGTTATTGAATTCGCTTTAATTAACCGTTTCAGTTTTATTGATGCAAATGCCTAATGTTGGCGTCGGCTTCCCCTTCCATAAGTTTCACGTGTTTTTTTTTTTAACAACTACACAAGCAGTAACACAAATAATTAAATATACGTAAAGTGTCAGTTTTCCAGGTTATTTCGGTTTCTTACGTCTCCTACGATTTTGATTGGCTAGACTTAACAGTTACTAATTCAATCATAAACAGCAAATATTCTTATTGTGCATTTTCTGTGTGCTTATAGAGTCATTAAGTACAATTCTTAATTTTTCTTAGTCTTTGATCGTAAACCATTGGCGTTTATTGCGTAAAAAAACAGAGTTTTCGTAACTCCCGTACTGTACACACATAGTGCTGCTATCTAGTATTGATTTCCACAAACGGGAGTGACTAGCGATGAATATAACTCGCAAGCAACAACACGCCACATACTCGACTGCGTTCCTTCGGCAGGGTAAACAGTCGTTCTGTTTGTGTCCTCCAGTCCTACTTTTTTCCTTGGAAAGTGGATTGTGTCCTCCAGTCCTACTTTTTTCCTTGGAAAGTGGATGAAAGTGTTTGGAAAAACGGGAGTTTTCTTTAACTTGTAATATGCTCTCTAATTAATATTTAGTTAAATTATTATTACATTATTTAGTTTCCATTTTTTTTAACTTATGTTTGTTAGGTATTATAAAAATGAAAATAGGCCTACATTTGGAGGGTAAGCAAAGCTGGAAGTTGCGTTTATTAATAGAAATTGCTTATCCTGTAAAAAAACTCACTACACTCTACTGTCGTAAACCCACTTTTAGTATTCTCAGCAGGAAGTGTAGCCTCCGACCCAGACGCAAACAACGTCAGTGACTCATCAGCAGCATCAGTAGGTAAATAAAGGAATACTAGTCCTTTATATCAGCTACTGACAGTAAAAAAAGTTAGTAGTCATAATAGTCTTGGAGCGTGGGAAGCTTGTTATTGTTCCCTGCAATAGATGCCAGTTGTCTCCTCGTGACATGACTCTTCCAACCGGCTCGTATCAGAGGCTCATTGTCTCCACCCTCGTGAGGGCGAGATCGACGGCAGGTGTCGTCCAATATAATATCGATTCAGGCATCATGCGCACCTGGCGAGGATCGATACTGCTTCGGATCAAACCCTCGCCGCCTCGGTGGGATTCACAATTTATGAGTAGGGACCGGAACATTTCGCAATTTCATTTTATAACAAGTTAGACTTCAAAAACACGTACGTTTCTGTTTTTTTTTTGTCAGTTTTATTACAGTTTATTGGACATACCCAGGTAAACTCTGAGCCATAACAAACCCTCATTAAAAAAAAACAAGGACTGAATGTCATGCTTAAAATTAGCATTGTTATGGACCTCGTCGCTTTAGTCAAGTGAAACTGTGAAATTATTAGAAAAGTAAATATCGTACCAATATGCTCATTTTTACACTCCGATGCATGGAAAAAAAAACAGAAAGAGAAAGAAATAATTTAAGTCGTCACAAACGGTTAACTAACACGTTTTATTCGACGTTAAGATAATGGAACTACTTTCCCTCCACCGTTTCCAACTTTACTAGCCGCATGTCACTCAGTGCCCCTGTTAAAATATTATGCAGGTAGGAGCAGTGACTTTTTTCTAAGGTTGATTTGAAAAGTGCTCACTTTATCGTGAACAGCCTTTATTCACGTGGCTCAGGTGAGAGGTTGCGTGTGGGAGGCACGCAAGCTCTGGGCGGAGGCGATGGCATATTATATCTCTACGCTTACGTAGCACGTAGCACCAAGGGCGCGTTCCTCTACAAGCATTCCCGAGCCTCGCGAGGAAACAGTGGTGCGGGTTGCCGCCCGCGCCAGGCGATACTCCTCTCCTTGTCATGCGACACTGCATGTCAACCGCAGCCGGATTTCTCTACGGGAACCTAATTTTCGGTCTTATAGCTTGTAAAGGCTGTTCACGATAAAGTGAGCACTTTAGAAATGAACCTTAGAACCAAATAACTGCCCTTGCATGCATATATTTTAATGGCCGCACTGAGTAACATTCGCCCAGTAAAGTTGGTAACTATGGATGGAAATTAGTTCCATATATTTTTGTCGAATAAATAGTGTTAGGTATCCATTTGTAATTGCTTAAAATTATTTCTTTCGTTTTCTGTTTTTTTTTTTTTATGCTTCGATGTGTAAACATCAGTAGTTTTGTAAGTTATTTACTTTCTTAATAATTTCACAGTTTAATTTGACAACGTAATTAAGCCCATGTCAATGTTAATTTTACATAATTTGGAAGAATACACAACGTGCGTACAAGTAGATCTTAAGCAGGGATTTCAAAAGTGTTTATTTTACTGTGAACAGCCTATAATAGAGTGAATATAGCCGAATGTCAAAACGTAAACAAATTTCGTAACTTACGTACTCGTATGTTATCGCGTCTCCCGAATAACATACTACTAAATTGCGGCCACTCAACTTAGGTGTTATCAATACGCTGTTTATTTCTCAGGATGAAGGTTCTCGCATCATTGTAATGTTTTAAACAACAATGGGATATCTTATTTTAATATTTAATAATAGTGCGTAATTAAGTCATTGACTGTTATGAATTTACATTAACAATAGGAATTATTATTGTCTTATGAATAACAGTGTGCAAATTCTTCGAGTTTAGAAAATAGCTTAATTATTTGTATATATTCCCGTTATACCAAGTATCTTTATTTGGACTTCAGTTCATAAAGTGTCTGAGTAGGGAGACTTGCTGTTAACTCAGTAGGATTTGTAACCTCCGCCGATACATTAAAATGCTGTAGTTATACAATATTTCCCTACCACTCTATACGAGTTCTGTTTCGTGACCTCGGTGTAAAATTCACTGGTCACACCAGACAGCTGTATGCTAACAACTCAGATGAGAGCGCAAAAACAAACCGAGCAGAGGCACCCGCCCCTTCAGTAATTTTTGAAAGTAATTGAAAAAAAAAACTATATAATATTATTTATCATTATCATTACCATCTATAGGCTATTCGCGGTTGAAAGCCCTCTCGTTTGGAATAATAGTGAATAATATATTTTATTTTAGCATCAGACATTAAATTCCGAGTGAGGTGAAATATACACACTGCGATTATTACTTACATGACAATATTTATTTTAGAAGGTGGTTGAAAGATAAAAAAAAAATGGCTGAAAGGAAAAAGTAACTAGGGCCTCAAACGTGTTCACATAACCGTAAACAGTAAATATCAACAAATACAACACGGTTTGCGATGGGAAGTTTATTTCACCGTGGTGCTTCCAGTCATCATTCAGGAAAATAAAACGCCCCAAAAAAATTTAAAAAAAGTAAAATGCCTTTGCGTTCATAGTAAGGGCATCTTTAGACTGAGATCAGTCAAATACGCTAGCGAATCAACGTGTTGCTATAGGCTGTTCACGGTAAAATGAGCACTTTTGAAAGCCCTGCTTAAGATCTACTTGTACGCACGTTGTGTATTCCTCCCCCTTATATAAACTTAATATTACCATAGGCCTCATCACTTTATCCATGCGTCGATCAAGTGAAACTCTGGAATTATTAGAAATTTAAACATTTTATAAATATGCTAATTTTTACACATATGGTGAATTAAAAATTACACAAACCGAAATAAATAATTTAAATTATCACAAATAGTTACCTAACACTTTTTGTTCGACGTTAAGATATGGAACTACTTTCCATCCATCGTTACCAACTTTACCGGGCGCATGTCACTCAGTGCGCCCGTTGAAGCATATGCAGGCAGGGACAGTGACTTTTTTCTAAGGTTGATTTCAAAAATGCTCACTTTATCGTGAACAGCCTTTATATGTTGGCTATATGCTACAGTTCATATCCTCTTGCGGAAACGCGCAAGCTGCCTTGTATTCTTTTAAAATAACTAAGCACCGTGTAGACAGGCAGGAGCAAGCCTTATGCCTGACCGGCAACGTCGTGATGCAAAAGGTTTTGCTATTGGTTCTTCCAGCGTGTTGTGAGTTACTGTCGAGACGCTGGTGAATTACGTATTGCCGTATTACTGAAGCACGCGAGGCCGATTCGCTTCTGTGCACGCTCGTGTTCTGCGTCCGGACTGAAACCTCACACTGAACTGGGCAACAGCAACTGATTAAGCTTGAGATTGTGTCTCAAATACTTTAATTAGTTTTTAGATGGTTCTTCTTGACTTTTTTGCTACGTACGTTTTGGCAATACCTTGTAACTCTGACAGTAGGTAACACCAGCAAACAAGGTTCCTTGTTCTCTTTCACTCGGCGATTTTTTTACTGTATGCCAGAATCTTGACATAGCATTGTTCCTGAGAACAATACGAAGTCGAGGTTGAAAGCAGTTCTTTCAGAGGGAATGCTGACAAATTCGAATAACCTTGTTCTCTAGAAATGATATAGAATCTTACCTCTCCCTGAGTGGACAAGGACGCAGAAGTGGCAGAAATGAAATTTAAAGCAGTGATGGCCACTGCGAGTGAAGGTGAATGTAAATTCAGGGTGGGGGAATCGGTTTCAAGGTGCTACTGTAAAACATTGAATAGAGGGTATGGATTTAAAAAAAATTAAGGATTTTTTGCAAAGTAACATTTTTATTTTGATGTTATTCTCAATTCTTGTGACAAGAAATAGAGCGACGGCTTGTATTTTAATTTGTAGTTAATAAGATACATGATTTTTTTTCATCGCATGTGTTACAATCACGAAGACTGTGTTCATACTTTGTGTAGGCTTGCAGGGATAAGTCCTAGAATTATTTAGGAAAATCGGTGAATACTCGAGTTAGCCACAACTTTTGCTGTGAATAACTGTCTTGCATCATGCGCACTAGCTTGGAAGTGAGAGTCACTAATGTAACTGATTACCATATACATATAATTATATGTATTTTATATATATATATAACATATCAGTTCTGTCTTAAGCCTTAGCCAGTTCGGTGCTGAACTGGGTAAACGACGTAAAGGGTCTTAAGGGACTGAATAATACGAGTGCTAGTTTATCCGGGGGGGGGGGGGGTTGCACTCACTACCGTAGGAACATTCGTGCCAACACTTGCTTGTGATTAGGAAACAGCGGTGAGTCGTACATGGCAGGCATGAAGGTGGCAGAGCCGGAAGGTAAACGCCCTTTGTCGGTAAACTAATAGGCCGTCGTGGTAGCATGCCTGCCTTGGTGCCGAGGTATTACAGAACCGATTACAGTGAAGGTCCAGTAATTTCAAATTCAGAGCGCCCATTTTCTCAGTACATCAATTTTACGTTTCAACTGACCTCCCGTAGCACAGTCGGTTGATGCGCCACCGATATGGGGTGTGGGAGGCTCTGTGTTCGAATCCCGTGTAAGGCATTGGGGTAATTTAATTTATAAGTTAGTCTGTAAGTCGTCCCCTGCTAAGCCTTCAAGCTTAAAACCGGAGGACGTCGAAAACCCCTTTACAATACAATTTTACATTTCGTTTGAACTAATCTTCAAGACTGGAGTTTAAAAATAAAAATGTTGTTGTGGACCACCTTACAATATATTAATTACTGTTACCTGCAATGCGTTAGTCTCGCTGCTTCTCGTATCCACTGGGGAGAGGGTATTTGAATGCATTAAGTGGATGTTTCCAAAGCAGCACAATTTATAGGTTTTCAAATAACTAGCAGTTGTGGCCGTCTTAACATGGGTTTAAAAGAACATCCATAATTTAGAGAAACAGCCGTAGAAGTCGTGTGTGTCACAATGACTATATATTTTTTTATGAAAGTGAAATTTACAATTTTGTATTTTTGAAATATGCCGAACTTAAATAGCAGGCCAAGAGCACGTTAATTTTGCTAACGTAATGCGCCGATGCTTAGTACGTGCTCTCTTTGTTTTGTTGCAGAACGACAGTGATACTATCGTAGGTTTGTAACGCTCAAAACTCGATCATAGTTGGATCCCAGGTGACCTCACGATAAAGTACAGTTGCATTGAACACCGCAGTGTGCATGTTAACAGTTGCAAAGCCGATACATATTCTTTGTGCATTCAACTGTTGTGAGCTAGCGAGTGAAGAGATTTGGGCGGCTCTTAACATCGAGGTCTTGAGAGCTGATGAGGCACCGACGTCGTCAGTGCCATTGTGAACCGTATGGCACATGCTCTTACAGCTGCAGTCAGCCTCGAGTACAGGCCACCAGTTGTGCTGGGCCGCGCACTTGTTTCCAAGGCTGACAGCCGCGAGAAGAGGATCTTCTTGCAAGCGACTATGCACCAGCGCTGGTCGTCCGTCGTGACAAATGTTGCTCCACGGACACAGGAAACTCTAACCAAACCCTCGTCGCCGGACACGCGCCAACCTAACGAAGCGAAGCTCACGTTGTTGTAGTTGTCACTTAAGGCGACACCACAGCTTAAAGGTTGATAGGCGAGAATGTGAAATGAAAGGAGTAATAAAGACACTACTTCCCTTTAATGATAATTAAAACAATGGACCAATCACAGTTGAATAGGAGTAGGTTGGGGAAGGATAGACTCACTCCTGAAGAAAGCTGGAGATCGGCGCCTCTCTCTCTGCGTCCGCCTCACGTCGCCGACGCACCAGGAAGACGCCGTCTCCAGGTTTGTATCCCTCGACCACACTTCTCGCCCCCCCCCCCCCCAATTCCTGGTAATGTGTTGTAACTCCTCCCATATTAACCGATAGCTTGGCGTGGGCAGAATTAAAGTTGCCGGTGTAATTACAATGATCTAACTTGCAGGTTTGTGTCGAACGATTCCGCTTCTCTAGTGCAGCGCTTGCTGATCCAGACCCTGAGATGGCTGCCGGCGACCGCCTTTCGCCCGGGCGCACCGCGTCGCTGGTTTCGCAATCGCAACTATGTGCAGATTTGTATTTGCCCGTGGTGGTAACTTGGCGGACGTTGCCGTTGGTGGCGTGGGCCTCCTCCAAGTAGTCCACTACCTCTCATTTAGTTGCTCTTACGTTCGAGAGCCGTGGCTTGGATGACTCTCCATTACTGTCGTTTTTTACTAACGTGCCGCAACTTGCGATTTTGCTGGATATGTATTATCGAACTAACTTAATCGGTTTCTGATAATCTTGCGCGAATTAACGCTCGCAGTCTCCGGGGAGGGGTGGGGGGGGGGGGGGGTTACAATGACATTGCAACATTGTCGCAAGTCTCCCCGGTTAATACATTGTTTATCAAAGGAAGAAGTGTGTTTCTCTTCCCTTCTTTCCCCCTTCATTATTAACCGTGTGGATCGTCATAGTTATACGTAATGTTACTTCCCAAGTTAAAGGCCGGCCAAGAATCGAACCTCGACCCTAAACGCCCGAGTCACCTCAGCTAAACTGACTACTGATGAAGGCAGAATGTTTTTAAATACATATATACATTTCAAATAAGGGGTGTGCGCAAATTAATATTTCCAGTTTCACAGCTTAACTTTTCATTTTCCTGTTGAACTCGTTTTATTAGGATGTTTATGCTATTATTAAGCATCAACATATGCACTAACAAACACTGTTACTATCCTAATTGTCACAAATAATGGAAACTCTCGAGCTATATTTTCGAACGGAAACAATCAAATGAATGGCCAAACAAACATATACAGTTGATTTAACAAAATATTACGTTGAAAGTGTAAGGTCGTGTCCGAATTGGCAGATTTAGTTTTAAAAAAAAATTGATCACGTGACCCGATTATGTACACAAAAAAGGTGACTTATTTGGTAATTTGGTATTTCGTATTTTGTATCTGGCAGATGTTAGCAAAAACACAAAATGACAAAATAAGCGCCATGTTTGTTTTTACTTTAAAAGGACATGCACGAATGCGTAAATAATAATAAAAAAATCAAATAACTGTTCATAAAATACACTAGGCATGTTTTAAGGAGCAAGTAAGTGTTTTGCTTTAATTAATATATATGACGCAACAAAATTTTTTAAAAGTCGTTATTGCATAATTTATTCATTTTCTTGTTTATTAACGCATTCGTAGCATAACAGTGATGGTTGTAGAAATATTACGTCCGTTTTAAGCATTAAATTTAGATAAAAATATTTTTCACTGTTAATGTAATAATGCGTTTGCCGCGAGTGCTAAACAAGTGACTGTCGACAGCGTCCGAATTGACACCTACCATATGACGAATTTACAAAATAATGAATTTCTCATTTCGGACACCGCCTAAATTCTTTTGGCCCAACAAAGAGGTTTTGTTTATTCAAACGTGTATTTTGTTACATGAACTTTTCAGATTTTGTCTACTCAACAAAATGTTTTGTTGGGGAAATTAAATCTAATTTTGGCCGTTTATACAAACAAATATTTCGTTGGCTGTTCTCTTAAGGCCCTTACACAATTGAAAACTTTGACATTTTAATTTACGATCTGTCTTTACATTTGCTTTCCTACATGTTGTTTCCTATGGAGCTTGACACAATGGAACTGTCAAAGGAAAAGTCAAGCACTCTCTACTTTACGATTTCGAAAAGTTGTATTTTAAAGTCAAAGTCAAGCAGCCATTTTGCCGTGAATCTAACAGAGGTTATGCGGAAAGTGCGTTATTTTATTGTAGGGACGATTATAATCTCGGTATATCAAACAAAGCAGGTCTTAAAATTAAATAAATGGCAAACGAATATAATGCGAAGAGGAAATGCGTGAATTGACATATTTTAATAAAGTAAACAAATTAGTTTTTTGTCTTGAAATAAACTTTTAATATAAATTTTAAGCCTATTTTTAATAAAGGTACGTAAAATGCATTCCTTGATAATATTATTATTTTCATAACAAGATACACGTTTTGACGAAGCTGACAGAACGGATGTTCAATTGTCTGAACTCTGACTTCACATGTGCAATGGTGGTTTCGTCAGGGGAAAGGAAATGTAAAGTCAAATGCTAAAGTTTTGTTTTGTGTAAGAAGCTTTAGTGCACACGGCAGGTGTGTAGAACAGCTCGACTTGTAGGCCTATGAGAAAAGTAAGCGCTGCAGCGCCGAGGCTCTCTCTTCTTCGCCGGAACTGGAAACGCGAACGAGGAAATGGCGAGTCAGCGGGCGCAAGTAACCACACTTCGAAGAAGGTTTCATCTTCTCGCGCGCACTGAAACGCCGCCAGCCGAGATCGTCTCGCGAGGACGGCGCTATCCGTTCTTCCCCTACTACCTGCGTTCTCCTTATCCGGCACGTCGTCTGTTCCAGGCGTATCTCAAGCGGGGGAAACCCGCTCGGTCATTGTCTGGCCACCTCAGGAATAAAGGTCTGGTTAACAACCTCCTCTTCTCCTCCTCCTCAGCCACCTTCTTCTCGTTCGTCTTGCGTGTCCTTGTTCAGGCCGTCACATCTGCCCGCCAACCGCGGAGGCGCGCTTACAAACAAACCCGTTATGTCCGCACTTCAGCACGCGCCCTCTGTAAATAGATGTAAATTACGGGTATAGGCGGTTCACTATAAAATGAGCACTTTTGAAAGCCCGGCTTAAGATCTACTTGCATGTACGTTGTGTATTATTCCGCCTTATGTAACATTGCCATTTTCATGAGAGCCATAACGTTATTCATGCGTCGGTCAAGCGAAACCGTGAAATTATAAGAAAAGTGAATATTTTACAAATCTGATCATTTCTACTTAAAAAAAATAAAATAAAAAAACCCAGAAAGCGAAATAAATAACTTAAGTTATCAGAAATGGTTACCTAACACTTTTTATTCGACGTTAAAATACGGAACTACTTCCCATCCTTTTTTACCAACTTTACTTAGTGTGGGGGGGGGGGGGGTCCTGCATTCAAATGCTGCTGTCGATATTGTTTTGCAGGCAGCCTGCGCAGGAATATGGACAGCAGTTTCCACCTCAGGGGCATATGTGCCTCAAGCGTACGCCCACTAACCCCGCCACTCTCTGCTAGTTCTTCACCGTCATATTAAACCAATTAAATCCACACCTGCTATTTCCCGTTGTATTTTCATTAATGCTCCCGCAAGTTTTTCTTTCCTGTCGGGAGGGGTTTTGCCGTGTCTGTACGGGTTTTACCCTCTCCCTTCTAGAATATATTTACAGCTATAGGTACACTCTGGGACTGTTGGCCATGGCTACCCAATCCCTCTTGCAGAGAATGCAGGCCTTCTTGCATGAATTCCCCTCCTTTTAGGCGTAAGGGGCGCAGTCCTGAGACGCATTTAGCTCCTTTCCTACTGCGGGCGCACACCTAATACTTAGCAATAGGGTAGGTTTAGAAAAAATCTCGGTGATGTAATTGTTAGATTACCCGACTCCCACCAGACGAACCGGGTTCGATTCCCGGCTGGGTCTCTCCCGGATTTCACACGCGGAAACTGTGCCGGGCGATGCCGCTGGTCGGCGGGTTTTCTCGGGGATCTCCCGTTTCACCCACCCTCGCATTCCGGCGCTGTTCAATACTCATCTTGCTCCACCCTCATCGGCTCTCAAGACCTCGTTGTTAAGAGCCGTCCAAATATCTTCACCCCTAGCGTTCTGAATGCGAATAATTTGCAACAGGAAATACCAGTCAATGTAAGTCACTCAAGAAGCTGCTACCGACTGACGAGTTAGCCGAACGAACTGGGAACCACTGTTCGGAAGTAATGGAATCTCACGGAATGCGATGGAAATCCTCATTAGATAAGTGAATTTCAACCACCTTAGCAATCGATAAGATGTCATTGGTTCCGACTGGAACATTTTTTTACTGATTTCGATCCGATCTCACTATTTCACATCAAGATTGTGGTATTCATTGTTAACGGCTGGTGAATAAATGCGAAGGTCTAGGAAGAAGTCAAACATCTGCATGCACTGCATCGGTTTTTTTTTTATTGTGGGTATCAACCACGCCGTTACATAAACATTTTTTTTTATGCGAAACTTTAACTTAAGATACAGATTTCCGCCTTTTCTGTGTACATCCGAACATCGCGCTGTTTACTGTTTTCCTCCCGCTGGTTCGTGGAAGAAGGCTAAAGACAGCTTGGGAAGCTCGTAGCAGTGAGAGTTGCTGGCTGGTTAAGATCAATTAGGACGTTGAGCAATGTCTGAACCCCCACTCCTACCACAGCAGCCTGTACGTGCGCTCGTAACTGCACGTTATTCGCGTAACCTACTAAAGGCCAATACACGTTATTTCAAGTTATCCTCGTGTATAGCCTGTTCGAGGCTCGTTGGGCACTCGTGGAAGCTCTGCTTACGATCCATTCTTCTTCTCATGATGTATCCTTCCGTCATATGTGAGATGAAATTGCCATGGGCCGTCTTACTTTGTTCACGCATCATTCAGGGAAATCGTGTAATTTCTTTTTTGAAATCAGATGAATTATATAATGCTTATCTAATCCGAGCCCATGTGAATACAAGACGAGAATGTGGCATTGGCCAATAAACATCTAACTGGGGTTCAAATACACAAATGTTTTTAGGGAGTCTAGCTTGTAGCCAAGTGAATCCGCGAAATTTATCTGTTCTCCAATTATTTGTTACCATTCGATGAAAAAAATAAACACGCTATTATTTAGCAGTGTAAATAAAAATAAATTTGAATGGCTTTCTTGCAGAATATTGGTGTCGTTTGAAACAAGTGAAACTAAAGTGCACGTTAAGTAATACACAGCATACAAAACACTTTAATAAAATAGTTTAGAATTCATTTTAAAATACATAAAATGTAGGCCTACTGCAAGGTGTAGCTACAAAGCAACTCGTTAATAAATGGCATCACCTAGATAAACTATGTCTGTAAACGCACTTGTATCTCATTGCCCGAAAAGTAGCGCATGTTAAATTATCTTGAAGAATAGCCCACGCAGTCTACCATTGTATACAACACAGCTCCAACTGAATTTGTGTATGACACTGACCTGTGTGTTGTACATATTTTAAAATCATTTAGGATTGTATAAATGTTGCTGGTAAAAAAGTTTTTAAAATGCACACAAACGTTTTTGTGCCTTGTACCTGTTCACGTCCTCGAAAGAATGTTGAACGACTGTCTGTTAAAACAACAAATGTGAAGTCGGAACAGGGAATAGCGTGAAGAATGTTGTGCGCAAAGTACACACGTTGCAAAGTCAGCAAATTGTTTTGGCATCGGCGGTATGCGACAGGAAGTTTTTAACTCGTCACTGCCAAGCTTACCGAACATACTGTATGTTTTTCATTACTGTTGGCGGTATATGAAGGATTATGCAATCCCCAGTACGTTTAACAGCTTTCAACGTGTCTATAATATTTGGCGTTGGTAGTGGATGTGTACAGACATAGAAAATATTTGCGGGTTCAGAATGACCAGTAATTAGTGGTGGCACAGTTTCGCTAGTTCAATCCAGAACAAGCTAGATTGCAAACATTTATACCTTCGTTTGTAGTTCGAGTGCAGTTTATTTCACACACATTGTAGGACTCTACATCAATAACAAACTTGCATTAAAAAAAAAAAAAAGCTCGAATCGCGTATCAGTTATTCAAGAATAGACATTTTTACTTACTGGGGCAGTAGTTATAGTGAACTCTAGTGTCTTAGGCTCGAATATGCAGAAATGTAGTCTGCAGGTCATTGAACCCGTGATATGTGTTATGCTCCTTTCACAGTTCTTTACATCCTTGGGTTACTATGATTTGTTCGGCTGCTGATTCAATAATTAGAGACCAGTTTTACGCTTGACTTGGTTGCAATGATTTAATTCTTGTGTTTTTATTATACGAACTAGTAGTTTCGTTTGGAATCGCTGTATAAAGAAGGTAGTTACTGTTAGTACTATATATTATCTTGAATCCATATGAGGAATTCAAGTCATCACTTTCGTGGTTTCAACGTTTATCGCCATAAGAAAGTGTCAGAAAAATCCTAGTAGCTTGATGAAGTTTCTGTACTAACGGCTAGCTTTATTTTTTTCATTGTAAAGCAATCAATATAAGTAAATGTTGAATGCCAATAGAAAAGATTTTACGTGACTTTCTAACTGTAGACTGGAAGCAAAAAAGTTGCTTAAAATAGCCATCTGAGCACTGAGAATTTCTTCTATGTGGTGATTGTTGGAATATGCTATTCGCGGTAAAGTGAGTACTTCTTAAGGCCCACCCAACAGCCATTGACCACTAATAAATCATTTTATTGCAGCCTCACACGTTAACTTTTGAGAGTGATGAAATGTATACACTTTGTTTATTAGACACATAGCAATATTTATATTAAAAAGTGGCAGAAAGATACAAATTAGCTGAAAGGAAAAAATTTGCAGGGCCTTAAAAAGTGCTCACTTTACCGTGAACAGCCTATAGCAAGCAGTTAACTTAGCTTTTGTGAGTTTTAGGATATTTCATAAACCAACTTACGATTAAACAACATACTCTGTCAAAATTAATTTGACTTATTTTTTGTGAGAGCCATGGAGGTGTCAGAGTTTTTGTCAACTATATTGGCCAAGTATTTGTTTAACATATCTCACTTCATTTTATATTAACTGTGCACATTTTATTCCTCTCGCGTTTGTGTAATGGACATTTGCCTGCAGTATATGCTTCTGTAAATATTCCTGATTTATGTAGTGACACAAACACTGACGCCAAGTAAAATCGCAAAATATTCCAGTCAATATGTTAGTGTTAACGGATACATTTTAAAGGTAACTACTAGCAGGTGTTATCATTATCGGCCGGGCGTGATACCGTTTGTATATTCTATCCTCCGCGTGAACAAGGAGATATGAAAATTTGAAGGGATTTTGAAGTGTATGACATTCGGTGCAAATAATATGCAACTGGTTAGTGGTTAATTTGTTATCGAATGCAGAGAATCGGCTTCTGTAGAGCAAGTATGGTTGACATATTAAGTGTAAGTCAGGTCAGGCCAGGTCGCTCGGTCGACTTTACGAAACAAAACATTTCAGTTCTGCGTGACACGGTTGTGCATAAAAAAAAGTGCGAGGACGACGGGTCATGGGACGTCTTATCGTGGTCCCTGAACTACACGGCTTGTGGTACGTTGGGGGGGTTAGGTGCAAATCATCACCGGCCCGGCCACTTCCCTTTGGCGCAATTTTATAAAATCCTTACAAGGTTTTGTTTTCTGTACAGCAAAGAAAACCATTTCTTTGAGGAAGTTTTGTTTACAGAATCATAATATCGCTTTAATTCATACAGAAGGTAACAGGATCATAAGTTAGCTGTTAATAAATGTTTTCTTTATACATTTTTGTCTTATGGCAACAGTACCTTCCTTTATAGCAAATAAATAAATTTTCCTAGAACTGCTTTGTTCACTTCGTTCCACAGGCGACGTATTAGCGATATTAAATTTTTTCTGTCGTTCATTGCAGTTTTCAGTACGTAACTGCTGTCCCGAAACAAACATTCATAAACCAATATATTCTGCAGTTACGAAACTGGAACTGAGCAAAATACAGTATCTTGCAGGCGGTTAATGCCATTATAAAGTGCAGGGATTCTCCAAATCACTTACCTCAGTTCCTCCCAAGTGGTGACATTATATTCTAGCCCATTTAGTGCATTATATAACCTGCCTACCAAACTTAGCCGGAACATAATAAGGTAGAGTGGTCGTTTGGTGAAGAGAGTTAGATTAATAACAAGGGGTGGCGAATTCGAGGCTCGAAACCGTCGTAGTGTTATTTTTTTTAGTGAATATAATTTTAAAAGATTTGTTAGTTATTTGTAATATAATAAACACGGTTGTTTTTCACAGCACCAGTTCTCTTCACAGTGTCACTGATATTACTACAAAATCGTCTGCTGAAATTGCAACGACAATGCGAGGTTATCATAGTCATTAAGTACTACATGGATTAAACAAATATTATGTTTGTGGCAAGCCTACTTTGCAGTGGATCATATCCAAACAAATTTTTCTTTGCGGCAACAAATCATGTGTCGCAGCAAAGAAAGCGATTTTACAGTGCTTGCACATACTGTACAACTTTTAGACATTATGAGTAATTACTCTTCCCTCGCCAAAAAAAAAAAAAAACTGAGCGCATAGTTTCGGCAAACATGCCAGAATCACAATTGTACTGTTTTCGACATTTACAAATAATGAAAACTGACTTACGTACAAAAATTATATAATTCACACTGAAAGAAGATGTCAGGAACTACTTCAAGGTGTCTATGAAATCGTACGAGGATTTTTTTCAAGCAATTAAAAAAAAATTGGCGAAAATGAGGTATTCTTTGTATATTTTTTTTATTTGCGGCTGCCCCAGAATTTTTGTAAACTCACGTTTGCTAAACATGCCCTTAAAATTACTTAACACAAGACCTTTCAATTGCTCTTGTAAAATTTTCTGTAAATAGTCTGGTTTACTTTGTTTGTACATTAAATAAATTAACTGTAAAAATCCTATCAAAACTTAGCTTTCATTTATTAGTGAACTAAAAAGATACAAATAATCATAGGAGTAGGTACAGAATTTGTAGGACTTGTAAGACGTGGTCGAACAGCCGTAATAAACTTTACAACAAATCAGTATTTTTGTATCATTGATATTTAGTATATAATAAAAGCTTGACGCGAATAGTTAAAGAGCCTTGCGCAAGATAGGGTAGTTATCTAATTTGGTGACATAACTAAGTTGGTGATACAAGTCATTTCTTCTCTCACGATCGTAGGTTACCAGGAAAAGGTTTCAAATCGGGCCGAGAGATAACGCAGGCTGTCTAGTTTCTTACTACCCAAGCGGTGACGCCATGTCCTTTACTTTATGAGTTGTGCACAACAGAAAACAATGGTGTGTTGAATTTTGCTTGAGTGTGTGCGCATATAAATTAATATAATTCGTTTGAATTGTGTGCTTGGAGTAAGCAGTATTCAGTATATTGCATTCTGCTCTTAAAATACTGGGGAATCTGTTGGCAATGGCGTTTTTAAGTAATCTTGTAATAACATTTTTGTAAACCCTTGCGAAGTTAGCCAAAAATTAAGCTTTATGTTCTAGGTTTTTTAAGGGCCACTGCACGCATCATTAAAAAAAATAAAATTAAATGTTTAAACCTATGATTTGGATTGTCTGATAATGTAGTACAGTAAACAGTATATGTATAACTTATATTTAATGACATTCATTGTGTCCTACAAGCTATCGCCAAATTAGGTACTGTCACCAAATTAGGTGCTATCACCATATAAGGCCCCTACCTTAGAATTAGAATATTCCTCTATTTTGAGAGTAGAAAAACGAGTCTATGATTTAATTTGTTACTTCATAAATTAAGTTTCCGACACACGGATTGCTTTTTGTGTTTGGGCACAACAAAATGGATCAGCATGATAGAGTAAAACTCGTTCCAGATGGAGGTGGTACTTACCGGAAATATAGTGCTCCCGACATAATTGAAGCTGCAAGAATGGTCCAAGAAGATCATGTTAGTGTATATAAGGCTGCTAAGGAGAAAGGGATCCCATGGTCTTTGAAACGTTATGTAACAGAAAACCCAGGCGTTAATT